>VDFB02000003.1:643234922-643617452 GCA_007258455.2 Sequoia sempervirens
ACACTTGTCATGATCTTGTCTAATCCTATGTCTCACCTTGGATATATAACCAAGTGGTTCTCATTTGTAAATCAATTCCATTGGATTTAATTTCATACCATTGCAATCTTGAGCATTGTATATTGATCTTTTTGTGCTTTCCATTTGGCTTCTAGATTTTTGGTGGCTATCTCCATAGATAACTCTAACATGGTATAAAAAAAAGTTGGGTTCCTTTGTTTATTTTTTTTCATGATATCTTGGTAAATATTAAAAGGTTGAGTATGTCATTCTCTTGCATTGTATGATGATCTAGATAATCAACAAAACTTGATATAAATACAAGATTTTGGAGGTTCATCTTTGTGGCTTTGTATTGCAAGCTTGTTTTGGAGTTTTTTGGTGCAAATATGAGCTCACCATTGAGTTTAGAGTGTTTGAGAAAGTCAAATTTTCCTTTTGTTTCATCCAAATTGGATATATGAGGCCAGATCTATGAGGGTTTGAAGCTGAAGAGTGGTTACTAGATCCAAGAGGTAGCTATAATTTTGGAACATTTTGGGTCAAATTTGACCCTGTCATTACATCCAAAAAGCTCAAAAACCCCAAGATCGACTGTTAATTCATCAAAATCAAGCAAATTTTCTCTGAGCCATTAGAAAAATAACTCCCCCAATCCATTCGTACAATTGTATGGTTTCTTGCATAGTCAAGTTCGATGGTATGATTCATAGAATATTTTATTAAAATTTATGAAAAAAATATTATTTTTTAAATAATAGTCAAAATATTATTTTTCAAAAAAAATTATTAAAAAAATTCAAAAAAATTATATTAAAGGTTCTATGGATCGTATCAAGTCTGCAAACCTTCAGGTACCCACAAAGGGTACACAACAATATTATGGTGCCACATGGCACAAGTATCACCCCACTGCCAACCTTTTTAGTTGTGTTTATAAAAGTGAGTGACCAATTTTTTAACTTGGTGATATAAAAAAAGAATATTCCATGACCGTTGAAGCAACTATGAGGAATTTTTTGACAAGTAGGGTATTTTCTAGTTATAATTTCCATTTAGGCATCAAATTCAATCCTGTGAACTGAGGTGAATATTTTGAACATCAGAAAGGTCCTTTAATCCCCCCTCCCTCACCATTTGCATTTTTCTTTTGAAGGGTGATTCTCAAATGTAGATAAATCAAGCTCAATACCTCATTTTTTTGAGCATTTTTTTTATTTGGGGAAAATTTTCAAGCTCTTCATAGTGTTGTAGTTTGTTTTTGATTTTAGTGCCATTTTTTTCATAAATTATAGATTCTCATAGGTGTTTCTAAGTCGTTCTCATTTTGAGAACTTTTGATGCTCCATTCTTGCTCCTACGGTAACATTTTTGGGTGAATTAGTTTTGAAAGTATATAATTTTTCATGTACTTTGTAGTGGTGTGATCAAATCAATCTCATTCTGGGTAAAAAAAATACTTTGAGGTTGTGGCCAATTTTGGCATTTGTATGCACTAAGATCAAGTCCACTTCATTTTTTTTGGTAAGTGGCATATGTAAATACACTAAATATAAAGTTCCATTGAATCATATATTATTGGGGCGATTCTTGATTGACTACTTTGGAGGGTCTCTTGGTGCATTCCTTTGATCTATTTTCTTGTGCTCTTCTTTTCCATGGATCATTCTAAGGTTCCTTTTCTAACTTCATACAACTATTAAAATTATCAACATTCATGTAGTTCTCTAACGACTCAAGGTAATTCTCTATATGTTAAAAGTAAGGTACCTAATCCTGTAGATGTAGATAAAAAGATAAAATTTATGATTGAACATACTAAAACTCTTCGATGTCTTCATATTCTAGTTTCTCAAGATCTATTGTTTCAAATTGAATCATGTAAGGATTCTCATGAATCTTGTAACAAATTGAAAATATTGTATGGTACTACAAATGAAGTAAGAGGCTATCAAATTGATAAGGAACTGATAAACCTTGATCCTAAGAACTTTGAGAACATCCAAAACTACATCACTAAGATTAATGACTTAGAGAGCAATGTAAAGCATGTGGAATTGATAAGAAGTACATTTAGTTGGTCTATAATGCATTGGACAACCTTGGTCTTGATTATGCTATTTTTGTTTCTAGCTCTCATACTCATAGGTTGACTATGGGTTCTGCATATATTACACATTCATTTGCATCATTTTATGATTTTAATACATGAGAAAAAAAATCTTATATCAATGGGTCTCATTGAGTCATCTAAATCTCAGGAATTATTGGCTAGTCAAGTGAAAGAATCAAAACATATTGATAAGAAATAGAATAAATAAAATAATAATCCACATTCAAATTAATTAAATAATTATAAGGATATTGATGAATTAAAACATATTCTTAAGAAGAATCATATTGATCTACCTTCCAGAATGTCTAATTCAACTTCTTCTTCTCCAAAATAGTTTAATAAGTAAAAAGGTCATGCTAGTTTGTGATGAAAGAGGGATTCTTGACAACCCTCTTTTTTCAAAACAAACATTCAAACAACCTCAATAGTGCATACAAATTAGTAACAAAGTTTCATGAAATTAATTGAAGTTTGCAACAAAACATCTTCTCATTATAAAAATCTGATTACACAATCATTTTCATTTATCAAATGACTAATGGGAAGAAACATATTCCCCTTACATAATCTGAAATAAAACACAAAATGAACTACAACAAAAAGCAACCAATGTGCTTCATGAACACCTCAAAATCTACACCTTTCTTCTGCAATCATTCACCTAAAACCCTTCAACTTTCAACAATGGAGGTTCAATATTTAATGGATTCCATAATCCTCTCAAACTGAAACAAAAGGTATTCAAAACCCCCTCTTAGAACACCACACCAAGCTCTCCAATCTCCAAAACTTGTAGTGCACAATGAAAGTCAAACTTGCCACAAAACCCTTCTCCATAAATCCCAAAAATAAAATTTTCACTCCCATTTGGAAAGTCACGACCAAATCCTCATAATTATTTGTTTCCAAAATGGAAAAATCAATAAATTATTTTTAATTCCATTTTGTAACTCCCAATCCCAACACCTAACTTGCCTTTTTAAGATATTTTCAAAAGAAATCCAATTACACCTCCACTATCTCCACTTCCAATTTGCATAACAAAGGTGGAATTTTATTTAAATAAATAGAATTAAAATCACTTACTCAAATAGCTTCCTAACATGAAATTAACCTCCTAAAATGAAATTCAAATGAAAATTTCAAATTTGAAATTTTTTGGATGATGTTGATTGCACTTTCACCTAGGATGCTCCTGCATTAGTTTGGTTGCTACAATAGGTAATAAGGGGAAAGATCTTTGTGCTTCTATATGTCTTAGATCAGGAAGGTGGCTTCTAGATTCAGGAGCATCTCATCATATGACATCTTCATAGTCTATATTCTCTTTTATAGCCTCATACTATGTCTCCTATTTTAATGGGAAACAATACATACATGAGTATAATTGGGAAGAGATCTATTGATATTGGGGAGGGCTCTTTCAATGATGTTTTATGTACACCTCATTTTTAAAACAATCTTATTTAAATCTATCAAATTACACATGGTGGAGATGGGAGGACTATGGAATTCACTCCTACTTTAGTTATCATTAGAGACTTGGAATGGTTGATCATTCATCCTGATTGTACACCTTTGTATATTTTTCTTATGATGATGAAATTTTTCCTTCGGCCATTTATCACACTTCTAATGTGAACCATGATACAGAGGAGAAATTTGGATTCTTAAACTTGGGAGTTCTCACATCAGATCCCATTCTTGAGCCTTGCATTTCATCTCCATTTTTTTGTTGCATTTGATGATTCTCTACATTCTCTTCTTCTATGTCCACTAGTAACATCCCTAGTTTTTGATCCATCTCCTAATATTTTTTATCACTTTCCTTCTAGAGCCTTTCAAGATCACCTTGATCCTTTCCCATAAGGTTTGTTACCCTTTTCTTTACTCTTAGCTCCTTGCTAATTACAGTGGCCAATGTGGCTCTGTCATCCTCAGGTAGAGGAGCATTTATTCTCTCCAAAGCCTCCTCCATCCTTATATGTTATTTTATTTCCTCTTGTCTCTTTTCCAACAAAATGTTCCACAAATCTTCAGAAACATGTTTCTTGATGTTTTGCATGTCCAGTTCAAGAACAACAATATATTTGACTATAGCTTCAATAATGGTGGCCCTATCCACCTCATCTACATCCTTGTATAAATATATGGTCTCTCCCAACATGTTATTTTGCAAAATACTATTAAACAGTGCCTTTTGCTTCATGGGGTAATGAGGCCTTACTAGTTCTTTTTGTTCCTATTATTTTATTTTGGCTAGAGTCTTCTTCTAACTTGTTTATTTTCCCTTCTTCTCTAGAGAAACCTTCTTGGCTTCCTTATTATTTTCCCTTATATGTATTATGAATGCTTCTTTTTCTTTCTCTATCTCCTCTTCACTCTTGGTGTCAATTATATCAGCTCTTCTTTTGGTGCTAGTTGCGCCTTGTGAACCATCACTTCTTTTGTGGATCAATGGGGGTGCATCTTCTTCCAATTCTTCCTCTTTTTCTGCAACATTTATGCCAATACCATTATCTCTAATTTCTTTTTGCTTCACTTTTCTCTTGGTTGGGGTAGCAGGTGGTGCAATAGTGGTAGTCCTCTTCTTCTTAGCTCTGGTGGAGTGTACAATAGGAGCATATTTCTCCCTTATCAGAGGGTTTCCAATTGTCTTTATTTTCTCTCCAATAGAATACAAATTCTTGAAGGACTTCTGGATAGAAAGAGTGGTAAAAATCCGAACAAATATCCTTGAGCTTATAGATTCTTTTGTTGTGATTGAATCTTTCTTTGCTCTCTCTCTATCATATTGCACTCTTTCTTTAGAAAGACCCACTTCTTTAGCATACACATCAACCATATTATCCAAATTCTTCTTGATCTTTAGTTTCCTCTATTCCATGTGAAATTCCATGGAATTTTCCTCATAAGTGACATATTTAGGTTTTCTAGTGTCTTTGGGGCTTTTCAACAAAATATTAGCATTACCAATAAGATCTACCTCTGTCACCTTATAAGCTAGTTCAGGAACCCAAATAGTTCTTGGTTCCATTGCCTCCATAATGCATTTGTTTGTAGATACAAGGAATATGATATTATTTTTGTATCTCTCAACAATTATCCTTGGAATTATCTCTCTCTCATGCATTCTCTTTAGGAATACTACAAAGAAAAAAGTAAGGGAATCATCTTGAACTTTGACATCTCCAAGATTCCTCATATGATCTACAATTTGATGTACAATTGATCTTCCTCTTACCCAAATTACACTTCTAGTTATGGGAAGCTCCTTCACTAAATAAAAGAGTGAGCACATGACCAAGGTGCCATACTTAACTACATATTTCTTTTCCTTACTCTACTTCAAATTCTCCATTAATTGTTGTCTAAGCAACTCACATAGGTCATAATTTGCACCATTTTCTACTATCTCATATGCCACATTAATTGTGGCGGTAGATATAGAATTGTCTTTATTTGTATAATAAATTTTGTAACCAATAATAATAGCTACGTATCTCACAGCTAGATTTCTAATGGGATTTACTGCAAGGGCTCTCTTGTCATATGTTGCACCTTTTTCCTCCATAACCACTTCATTTTTAATGGATTTCATAATAGGGATAGCTCCGGTGGAGCATAAATCTATGACTTCTCTTATTACTTCCTTAGTGATCATATTAGGCATATTAGTCTAGACAAACTGATCATGTATTCTACTCAAGGCCATTCTAATCCACTTGACATCATTAAAGAAATTAGGGAACCATTTCCATACATCATATTTCTTCTCAACTACACTTTTATATTCTAGATTTAGGGTGAACTTGTCTCCCATTAATTTATTTTCCCATATGTCTCCTAACTTAGTGGGAGAATGCTCTTCAACTTTTCCATGAATATAAGCCTTAATATGTTCAATTGATAGAACCCCATACAGAATATGCAAGAATGCACCTAATGTGTTATCATCTATGTCTTTCATGGGACACCTTTTGAATTTTGGTTGTGGTTTCTCTGTAACCTATACAAACCTTGGTGTAGCCATTGCAAACTAGATTCAAAATTGTTTCCAAACAAATTTCTTCAAAAATTAGGGTTAAAAATTTCATAAACTACCTTTTCTATGCTTGTCAAATTAGGGTTTTGTTGCACTGAAACTCAAATCACCTTGAACACTTTGAATTCTATCTTTTCTTCTCTACTCCTCGAATTCTTTTGTGAAATAATTTTTCCTTAGTGAATTTACTTATAACCTTTCGATTCAACCCGATTCTGCATTGAATTCTTCAACCCATAAAGTTGGCAACACATTATTTGTATGCACAGACAAGTTCTAAAGCTCTGTATACTTCCACATCATCGTATTTTCTTCCACAATCTTCACCAATAGATTGATCATGTTGATCTACATCACATATCTTTGTTTTGAGGCATCAACACCTCTTTATGGGTGGGGAACAAAAGATATCCATTAAAGCTCTCCATAAGTCATAGCTCCTTGCTTAGTTTCTAGAAGAAACATCTACACCAAAGGTTGGTACAGATTCTTCCATGACTTATGTCTCTTCCTTCTTTCTCCAAATCTTTTCCATTTCCTTCTTTGTTTCTACTGGATCCATTTTTTTTATTGGTTCATTCCTTTTACCGGATTATCTTTCCTTGTATTTCTGCTTTTGTAAAACTTAGCAATGTGTCTAGGTCTACTACAATTGTGACATGTGATATTCTTTTGAACAATATTCCTTCCATTCACTCTAGATTTGCATTGATTAACCTTGTGTCCAAATCCATAACATGTATAATAGTAACCATTGAAAGATTGAGTCATTCTGCCATTGTTATAGTCATTCATCATTTGAATTCTACTTTCACTTGCTCTATGACCAAATATTTTGTATGTAAAACATTGACAAGAAAAGGATGGAACATTTTACTTCTACATTCCATTTCTTTATGTCCAAAATTATTGTAAGAATAGAAAAAACCATTGAAATATGGCTACCTTTTTGTATTTGGTTGTCTTACCAATGGTCTTCTAGCTTCATTTCTTTGATTTTGAATCTTTCTATTGTTCTTCTTGTCTTTAGTATTCTTTGGTTCATTGATCTTCTCTCCTACATTAGGTGTCTAATTTACTTTTGAGCTTTCACCTTTTTCAAATCCTATGCCACCTTTATCTTTGAATTCTTTTTGACCTGAAATCATCTCATCAAGTTTTGTAGAACTCATCTTGATTTTTTCTTCGTGACTTCTTTTTTTTTCTAGATCTAATCTTAGGTTTACCACTTCTTGTTCAAGTCTTATGCATTCATCAAATTTTATTTTCACCATTGCATTTAGACATTCCTCAACTCTTTTCTTTTCTTCAACTTACACTTTCAATCCGGTGATAGTTTCATTTGCTTGTTTTAACTACTCACTGACTTCCTTATGCCTTTCTCTAAATTTCTTGATTTTCTCCCTCAATTTATTGATACACTAATTTGCTTCTTTGACATTTTCCCTTAGATCTCTATTTTCACCTTCATTTTTTCTAGATCTTCAAGAGAAACTTTGAGTTCTCCATCTTTTTCAAGCATGCAATCTTCTATAAAATCAACAGTAGGAATCTCTTCTGGAGGAATAGGAAATTTTTTGTTAGCCATGTGTTCAATCTCCAAGACTTTCCCAAAGTGTTTAAGCTCCTTCCAAGGAACCAAGCTCTAATACCAATCGTTGAACACCCAAAATACTGAGAGGGGGGGTGAATATGTATTCTTTTAAACCATTCAAACATTAAAGAAAGAAAGCTTGAAAAATTCACATCACATAACACATGAACATTGGTATTTTTACATGGAAAACCAAAATGGGAAAAAACACGGTGAGGGTTAGCCCACAATATATTGACTGGTTATAGTAAATTTATAGAAGTGCTCACTACAGGTAGACTCACTGTCCAAGTGGACTCACTATCCATAGAGAAAAATATAGAAGAGAGATGGTGGCTCACAACCTATTTTTGAATTGTTACAATTGCATCTAATATATGCATGAATACAGTCCCATTGAAGCTTATTAACAATGTTTGTTTGATTCTAATTCAACACTCTTCCATGCTCTTCATTCACGCAACTTTTATCTTCAACTCAACATTCACAACTTAACTTCACACTGCTTTGATCAAATTTAGATGATATTTATGTGGATTATTCTTAGCACTTTCAATCTATGTCTAAACATAAAAAAAAAATCTATCATAGATATATGTATCAAGTATAACATCAATTAGGTCGACCTAGTTATATGCGACAATAAAAATATACCTTGTCGGCTTCAAATATTTTCATCCACATAACGCACTGCAATTGAAACTAAAAACATCTTAAGATAGGTCAGAATGGACCTATAATAGATCCTACATAATTCAGCAGTACATATTTGTCCTTTTCACAACATCAAATGTGTTAGGTCAACATGACATAAGACCTAAAACAAAAATCCTTCATATGTGTATCCACATCTCAACATGTGGACCCCAAAATTAGATGCCATGTGGAATCCATGCTTGACTACCATATGGAAAATTATCCTCAAGAGCGTAAAACCAAAAACTCATATGTGGAGAAGTGTGGATTCTCCCACATAAACATACAATCCAAAAAATAATTGTGAATTGCCAAGACAAACTTTGTTACTCATATATCTCAATTCACTTATCTGAACATGATGAAATCTTGGAATTAGATACATCTAACATCCATCAAAACAATGTTATAAGTGTAGAGTGATTTCTTCATTTGTAGAGTGGTGCAAACCCAAAAATTGGCACACAGTAACACTGTGATAGCAAATTTGACACTTAGTCAAATTTCCACCTAACCGATCTTTTTAGGCCAAAATCATCTTGCAAAAATGTCTTCCTTAACAACTCCAAAGCTTGTTAAACTAATCAATATGATCCACAACCAAAACCTTCAGATAAGTTACAATGTTGACATCAATGAAAACTCTACAACACACTGTTATGTACCTTTCATGCTCATGTTTCCAAACAACGTCCTCAATGACAAATTCCCAATAGGAAGTTCAAGTTGAAAATTTTGGGTTGATAAAACATTGTTACAACTAATTGAAGGGTACTTTTGTACTTGAATGAGTATAAATGTAAAAAAATTGGTACAAGGTTGCATAGTTTTCCAACATGCCAAAAGAGTAAGACAAAACACATGGTTGTATCACTCATTTCCTATAGCAAAGAGACCATGAGAACACATAAGTGTGGATTTTTTGGTACTTCCTTAGACACAAAGATGTAACAATATAATTTTTATGTAGTAAATACATTTTCGAAGATGGTTCATTTCATACCATGTTAGAAGAGTAATGATGTTTCCCACATAGCTTCATTATTTTTAAGGGGGTTATTAGACTACATGGGTTATTGATGCAGAGGAAGGACCTTCTTTAGGAAAACAACTCAAAATGACAAGGTTCTTACACCAACTTCATTTGATGTACCTAAGTGCTCCACTCTAGACCCTAAGAATTGAACTCTTAAGCTTGACCCAACACACCTTGGAATAGTTTATACTTCATGGAAAACTCGTCTTGGGGCTTGAATAGTCATAACAAATTCTTTATGGAGACTCAACAATGCAACAATTCATGGGGCTTACAAGACTTGTGTTGTTCAAACTAGGAAAGGCAACATTAATAGCCTAAAGACAAATCAATAAAGACTGCTTCAAACCCTCAACCACTGACTTGCATGCATCTTACCAACATTGTAAGGGTGTTTCAATAATTATTCAATCTCAAGACTCACACAAAACTTTATATTGCTTGGACACTAACACCATACCTATGATTGCAAAATTTAGTCCTCTTGAAATAGTCAATCATAATTGAGTCAATCCTTCAAAAGAAATGTTCAAACCTTCTATTCTAGGTATGCAAGACCTCTCTCCACATCCCTCTACTACTACCAATGAAAAAAAAACAAAAATCAAACCTTAGCTCATCAACTCTTCCTTGCCGTACTGCTACACAGTCTGTTACATGCAAATATCAGAATTTTTTGGTGAATCATGGCACATGCAAACCTCCACTTGGGCCCCTACAAATTTGTGACATGATATAAAACATAATTATAGACCTTCCCACCAATTTTGGTGATTAACTAGTGGTGGAAGGTCAAGTTACACCATTTTTCCTACTCACTAGTTACCCTAGGTAGGGTTTTGGTAATTTTTAAATAAAATGCTATAACTTTCAAAATATTTGATGAAAATTCATGCCCCAAAAACCAAAATGAAGTAGATTCACATGGAAATAAAATCTAGTTGATTTAAAATAAAAATATGGACTGTAAAGTCTGTACCACATGACAGAACAGGCCTAAACATTAGAAATGCATAGAAAATCAATGTTTTCATTCACCAAAACTTCAACAACAATGTCTTCAACCCCCCATTCGAGTTTCAAAGGTGTTTTTATACATTTCCTATCCAAACAAACTATTTATAATAAGGAAAAGTAGTTTTTGAAGGGGCCCCAAAATCCATTACAATGGAGAGAAGCTGCTAAAATGACTAAAACAATAAAACCCGCAGCCCAAAAAAACCAAAAATATGACAAAAGATAAAACCAAGAAACCCGTCAGCATCCCAACAACAAAACATCAACAACAAGGCTGACCAAACAAAAGCAACAACAAAGCTACATCATTTTTTCAAGAAAATTGGACGAGGCCATATTTTCCTCAATGACCCCCTCATGCATCTCAACCACATCCTTGAGCTCCTCAAAAGAAATAGCAGCCCTTTTCTTGGTCTTGCTCCTCGTTCTCAAACACGGGCCAACATCTGAATTCTTCTCCACATTAGGGCCAGTTTCCTCAGTCTTCTCCTCCAGATTCATGTGATTAACATCCTCAATGGCCTTCTCATGTTCTCCCAAATCTAGAGACTTTCCATTCCATTTTATGGCTTTCTCATTCAAAACAAAGAGACCCATAGTAGTAGATTTCAAGGATTTGTTGCTAATGTTAACAACAATCTTCAAATCATCATAAATATTACTAATTTTTTCCTCCATATTAACAAACCTCTCCTCAATAGTCTTTTTGACTGCCATTTCTAGGAATGTAATCCTCTTCTCATGAGTTTTACCAAGACGATCAACATCAACAACAATTTTATCAAGCATTACATTTATAGTCTTAACCTTACCTTTGATCAACCATTCCTTTTGGTTGCTATGCACAAGCGCAACATAGAAATATTACCAATTTTTACGCTGAACATTGAGCTCCTTCACTTCTAAGAAAAGCCACTTCACCAACGAGAGAAAGTTGCAAGTTCTATCCTTTGCCATTGTGCAGAACATGTCCATGTTAACATACTCCCAATTGATCGATGGCAACACTTGAGAACCAAAATTCTTAATAGGATCCTCCCAAACCCATTTTTTCCCTCCATATCCTCCTCAACAAGGGAATCATCCACTTTCACCCGATGCTTATCTAGAAAATCCACCAAGCCTGCTAGAATTTCTAGCCGCTCCTCCTTCACATCACTCCCCTTAACTTGCTCATCTCCAATAGGAGAGTCTAAATTAGCTTGATCAGGGACAACCCCTTTGGAAGACATCAATCCCTCATTCACCTACTCAATACCCTCCATAGGATGCTCAAACCTTGGGAGGCCATTGCCTGAGACATGTATAACATCTGGATCAAGGGAAAACTCCATATCATAAGACTTTCCAGCACCCATGACATGTTTGACATCAGGAATAGGGGACTTCTCCACAACTCTAGATACATCCACCTTCTGCTTGACAACACGCTTCTCATTTTTGGGGCATTTTTTCTTCCCCTTCACATTCTTCTTCACCGAAGGCACCACAACTTCCTTCATTTCATTTTCAGTTTCATAACCCTTAGACCAAGATTCAGAGTCCTCAAAAACCTCAATAGAAACACTAACCTCCTCTGACATCTCCTCATAATGAGAATCATCATCCTTAGAATCCCCCTCCCACTCCTCTATCAAATCACCAGTATCATAACTAGTTATTTTTTCACCCTTTTTACGAGTCAGTGTCTTAGGAGAAACAAGGACCATCTTCAGCTTAATGTGCTAAAAAATAAGATTCATAAGGCCTTCATGGAGAATAGCCTTCATGGGGTTCTTTCTATGATCCTCAATACTTGTTTCCATAGAAAGTAGGAGATAAAAAGGAAACTAAACTAGATAATTATGGCATAAATGATTCAATAACATAAAGTGATAGCCATAAATAATAGAAAACCTACCCTCCAATGTGAAATATTGCATAATAGCCAGAGCAATGTCCCTCCAAAGTGGCTTGATTGATTTGTGTGCATTCCCACCACTACCAATCGACAAGAGCTTCTTCTTCTTAGCATTTTTGAAGAAATTTGCAAGGGCCTTCTTGGCCACAACCCTATCTCTATAAAATTTCCTTCCATTGGAAGGAAGACCAATCACGTCTATGATGAATTCCTTATTAATGTTAAATTCCACATCTTTGTAGCACAAAATCTTGTTGTTCCACCCTTTAACAAAAGCCTGCATCACTTTAGGGTTTGAACCATGGAGTTTCAACATATAGGGGTAGAAACCACCCTTTTCTAGATGCTCCCAAATAGTTTCATTACTTGTAAAATCCTCACAAGAGCTCGACTCCACTTTGCAATGACCTCCTCCCATGGCAGCATGCAACGAACAAAACTCCACCTGCTCCTTAATTTTTTGCAAAGGAAATATTAGGCGAGCAAACCTTAATGCAATGAAAAAGATACCCACAAAATGTGTGAGCCTGCCACACCAAGTACAACCATACCTTAGCTCCCATTACATAATCTCACAGACATCTAAAATGCAATTATTAGAAGAGTAGGAACATGACTCGACATGCAAAAACTAGCTTAGGAAGAAATAAAAAATCCTTTCTCCCAGCTTAACTGCCTTCATGACATGACAACTAGTCATAATTGGAAATGTTCTTAAGATTAAGTGGCAAGGAGTCATAATCATTCCAATTATTTTGAGCCACCACTCCTAAATTAGCTAACCTATCAACCAACGAATTAGCTTCCCTGAACATGTGAGAAGTTCTAACCTCATCAAAAGAGTTAATTATGGATAAAGAATAATTAATTAGATGGGCTATCGACCATGACGGCAGGCTACTCTTCATAAGACACTTAATAATATTAAGGGAATCCCCTTCAAGACAAAGTTTTGAAACCCCATAATCTTTAGCCAATAAGATGCCATGATAGGATATTGTTGCCTCTGCAAAGTTTTTTTTTGGGTTTCCAAAGGGAGTGCCACCACAGAGAAAAACCTACCATTCTCATCACATAACACTCCCCCACAACTAGTAGGTCCCAGATTCCCCTTTGAAGCCCCGCTAAAGTTAACTTTGAACCAACCACAAGAGGGAGATTTCCAACGAACTCCTTCCCTAGTGGATTTAATCTTCTTCATCATATTAGAAAGATCACAAGAAAGATTCCATCTTTTACCCACCAACAAGTCATAATTAGAGACAACAGCCTTGAGACCCAAAGAAGGGAGCACTGAGAATTCAGAGAGAAATTTTTTCTTAATGGCTTCACAAATTTTCAAGGCCAACCTAGAAGGTGGAAATTCTAGCTGATGGAAAACATAGTTGTTATGTTCTTTCCAAATTCCCCAAGCCAAATGTGGTAGGATAAGAGACCACAACATCAAGAGAGTCGGATGAAGAGTAGGAGCCACCCATTGAAAACATAAATTAGAGAAAGAAGCAGGAAACACCCAAGAGATCTCCCACTGCTGAAAAGTATGAGCCCACACATCCCAAGGATAACTGTAGCCAACCACAAGATGATAACAATCCTCAATGGCTTCTTTACATAAGAAACTTGTTTGGAAGAGACATTCCCCTTTTCACAAGATTATTGAAAGTCAAGACCTTGTCTTGACATAGAAGCTAGAAGAATATATTAATTTTAGGCAAAATATTCACATTCCACAAGTGACCCCAGAAAGGAGGGGGTCCAACCAGCCAAGCCTAAAAAGAGAAGGTCGAAGAAATAGAAAACTTACCATTGGGGGAAAACCTCCACACCACAGAGTCATCAGGGGAATCAATAGGGATGTGAATCATAGAGAGAAACAAAAAGAGAGGTTCCAAATCCATGTTAGCCAAGTTGAGTTTGATCCATTTACCATGAAGGATATAATCAAATAGAAAAACACCCCATTCCTTGATACAAAAGGCTCTTAAAGGGGCTACCAAAGGTTCATCCTTCAAGTGACCATGACCAATCCACCAATCATCCTAGAACAAGATCCTCCTACCATTCCCAAAAAAACATCATAGGCCAGCAACCACAGTATAACGAGTTCTAAGCATAAAATTCCAAAGGACAAACCCCTGAGGAGGAACAAAATTATCCCTCAACAAATCTCTATACTTATCCACCCCCCTCAAATATTTCAAAGAGTAAATAGCAGTCCATTCTTTGTCACTTACAAGAAAATTGCACAACTATTTCGCCATAAGGGATGAATTAAAGTCTTTCAGCTTTTGCAAGCCTAAGCCACCTTGGACTTTCGACCTACAAACCTCCTCCTAGGAAAAAAAAAATTAACATTTTCTTCTCCTCCACCCCATACCACAGGAATATTTTTTGAATACCCTCAACCTTCTCCCAAAACCTTCTAGGAATTTCGAACAAGATTAAGTCATAAACCATAAAATTGTGCAAAGTCGACCTGATTAACAAAATTTTACCAGTTTGGCTAAGAAGGGCACCTTTCCAACCAAAAATTTTTGAGTGAAACTTATCAATGATGCCATTCCAAAAGGAATCAAGGACACCATTAGAACAAAGAGGAAGCCCCAAATAAGTTGAAGGAAGCTCCACTATACCACATTCCAAAATACTAGCAATCCTCAACTAACGATGCTTTGGAGTGTGCGTGTGTCGAATGTGGAGAGATATTCTATTGTCAACACAAACCTTAATGAGATGGTTTACATTCAAATTTTGAAGCAAGTAAAACTACTCTATTTGTAATACAATCAAATCTTTCAAATATGTATCATTTTCCTCTATTTTTAGGGATTTATTAAACCATTTGGCCCTCATATTTCTATGGGCACAAAGGTTGTTAAAATGACTACCTAGAAAATGAGATTTGATGCTTAATATGCAAGTTAAGATGATTTCTATGTGAAAATGTGTGTTGGAATGATTAGTGTTATGCTTCTAAATGAAACAAAACAATGGAAAGGATAATGGATGCAAAGATAAATGAAGGATGATGTTGATGATGAGTGAACAAGTGGAGATGAGTGAGATGATATGAAACTAAAATGAACTATCCATGATTATGCATATGCTCAAATGCAAACATAAAACAAACTAACCTAAAATGTAACTATGATGCAATGGGGATGATAAAATGTAACTATGAAGAAATTAATTAATCTAAGATGAGAATGCAAAGTAACACATGATATGAAAACTAAGTATAAGACTCCATGAAAGCTCCAAGCATCTACGAAAAACCTGCATGGTAACAATTCTCAAAGTGTGGATGAAAAATGGCATTATAACACTATTCCAATTTGTATCTCAAAATAGCATTATAACATTACTCAAAAGGTGTATGATAAATGCTAAGGCAAGAGGGTGTATTTATAGGGTTTCTCAAGCATTTTTTGAGGTGGCACCTATCAACGGTCTAGATTCGAAGGAGAAATAATAGACAATGGAGATGAAAGGAATCAGGATGTTGTCCCCTTGACCAAGGACAACATGCCATGTGTGTGGAGAGAATCCCTTAACCAATTGGAAGCATGCCAAATGTATGGGATTCCCAAGTGTGTGAAACAAAGACCCATGTGCTCCAAATTTGTTGGAAGTGTGGGGGAATAAAGTCATGTGCCTTTTCTCATTGGTGGAAGTGTGTGAGGATAATTCTAATTAATATTTAGGCTTATTTATTTTCATGTGACCTTTATGAGGTGGCACACAAAAAGTTGTAGAAATGTGCTCTAATTCTTAATTAGGATTAAGGAAGGTTAATTAAATAAACACGTTTAGGGTATTTTGTTTATTTAATTATTTAGAAGAATGCGATTTTGGAGAATTAAAAGGAAAGTGAACAATATAAATAAAGTAAGACCTTATATGTAGTTGAAGCATTAATCAAATAGGTTGTATTTAATTAATTGAATATGATGACTGTTTTCAAGTGTATACATGGAGTATTAAGGAAAAAATTTGTGCTCTTAGGAAAACCCACCTTCTGACCAGAAGCTGCCTCATACTGTTGAAGAATAAGATGGATATAGATTTAGCCACAACAATAGAAGCCTCAACAAGAATAGCAGTGTCATCAAAAAATTATTGATGTGAGCAACAAAGCTAATGCAAAGAGGGATAAAGGCCTTTGAAGGCCCCATTAAACACTGCTTGAAGAAGAAATCTTCCCAAAGACTTCGCCATAATGATAAAGAGAAAAGGAGAAATAGGATCCCCTTGCCACAACACACAAGAACTTCTAAGAAAGGAAGAATGTGAACAATTGACAAGCACCGAGAATGAAGGTGGAGAAATTAATTTCCCAACCAATTGTAGGACCCAGTCTGAGAATCCAAATGCCTTGATAATATTGCTAAGGAAAAGCTAGTTCACCTGATCATAAGCTTTCACCAATTCCAACTTTAAAATGAGCCCATAATTCTTATTAACTTTGAGAGAATGAATATTCTCATGCATCATGAGAACAGAGTTTGAAATCTACCTTCCTGACACAAAACCATTCTACTAGAGCAAAATAATCTTAGGGAAGAACCCTTTGCATCCTTGAAGCAAGAACTTTAGAAAAAAAATTATAGATAGAATTACATAAAATGATGGGCCTAAAATCACCAAAATGCTCAACCCTAGGATTTTTTAGGAATTAACACAATAAATGTAGAGTTCAATTCCTTAAGAAGCTACCTAATCCCAAAGAATTATTTAGTGGCATTGATCACTTCCTTAGCAGTAATATCCCAATAAGACTGAAAGAATAACATCAAAAACCCATCCGGCCCCAGCTATTTGTTTCCTTCAAAAGATAACACAACCTTTCTAATCTCCTCATTCAACATAATACTAGCCAAGCCCCTATTCTCCTCCTCTGACATCAAGTTAGGAATAACATTAAGGAAGCCCTATTGGCAAATAGGATCAAGAGAACAATCCTCCAAAAGAAGGTCCTCAAAGAAAGACCGGGAAATAGATCTTATTTCATCATCCTCTTCGAGAGAAGAATTATTCACAACAATTTTAGAAATCCTATTAGAGGATCTATGCTTCAAAGTCATAAGATGGAAAAAATGGGAATTTTTATCCCCACTCTGAAGCCAAATAGCTCTAGACCTCTGCTTCCAAAACTCCTCCTCCCTAGCCAAAATGTTATGCAAACTAGCCAGAAGGATACTTTCCTTCTGAAGAAGTGAAACATCTTTCCTAGAAGCTTGCATTCTTTGTTGCACAATATCTGGTTTAGCCTTGAGCTTTGATTTCTCCTTAAAGATATTTCCAAAAGAAGACTTGTTCCACTTAATCAAGTTTTTCTTAACAGAGGCAAGTTTCTTAGCAACTTTATACAATTTTGAGCCATCAACAGTAATATTTCACCACTTAGCAATTTTGGAATGCAACTCTGAGTGGCTAGTCCACATTTTTTCAAATCTGAATGGATAGGACATTTTTTGACCAATTAGCTTAGCATTCAAGGATATAGGAAAATGATCAAATTTGAGCCTAGTAAGAGTAGAGAGAGAACAAGCATAAAATTGCAACCAATCAAGAGAAATAAGAGCCCGATCCAACTTGACTTGGATAAGAGCATCCCTAGCACATCTATTGGACTAGGTATAGGACGTCCCACCAAAATCAAAATTCAGTAGTAAATTATCATTGATGAATTTCATGAGATCCAAATGACTATCATTCACAACTTGGGAGACCCCAAACTTATCAAAATCATTGAGACGAGTATTAAAATTCCCCATCACCAACTAGTTCTGAAAAGAAAATTGAGCCTTAAAAGTATTCAAACTCCCCCAAAAACACTTTCGAGAACTTTTCAAATTAGGAACATAAATATTTGATAGCACCCAAGATAAATTATCCCTGGGGTGAGAAAAAGAAGTAGCAACATGATTATCAAAAGCAAACAAAGCAGAGCTAGATACCACCTTAGGACTCCAAAAAGTAGCCACCCCTCCAGAAGCACCATCAAAATCAAATGCCTAGCAGCCACAGTCCTTTAAAAATATATTCTTAATTTTTTCAACCTTTTGAGCACCCATCTTAGTCTCCTGAATCAAAATGATATCAGGACGATGATCTCTCACAATGTTTGCAAGAAGATCTTGTTTATGAGGATTATTTAATCTTGGTATGTTCTAGGAGAGGATCTTCATAAAAGATTTTGTGAGGGACCACTCAAGCCCATCTTAAGCAGAGTAATCTACGAACCATCAACAATATCACATTTTCTTTCCCTCTCCCAAAATTTCTACAAAGAAGGCCTTCCTCTATCCCTTGGCTCCAAACCACAGTCCAATTTCAACCGGTTCCTCGTAGCCATTCCCACCACTAAGGGAGTCAATTTCTTCTTATTATGAGATTTGGAAATAGATGAAATGGGAATCCTAGCCTCCTCTCCCTGAGCATCACAAGAGTTACAATCATTGACAAAAGAGGTGAGCACCAGCTTCTTTGACACAACTATCTCCACTATCAGCTCTTTGAAAGGAAAATCCTCTTTGACCATAATTGGTTCCACCATCAGGGAACCCGATAAATCCTCCTTGGGTGTTAAAAACATAACCTCAAAGACCATCTTCAGAGGGGTCACCTTCTCTAGCTTAGCAACAACAATAGCCAAAGAATCAACACCAGCCTCCTCCACCAGATCCACAACATGCTCCTCAACACACGGGGCCTTAATCTTGCCCTCCTAAAAAAAAGCTTCCTCATCAGGGCAGATATCGATAGAATCAATAGTAGTTTCCTTAACAACAAAGGCATCGAGAGGCAGACCATCACACACTGCATCCCCCAATGGCTCAACAAAAATTGGCTCAATCTCATAAACTAGATGTTTCCCAATCTCCTTCCAAACTTTGGCCTGCACTGAGTCCTTTTGGGAAGGGGCTAGCACCTTTTAAGGAGGAACCTTAGGCTTCAGAGGACACTTATTTTCCCAATGACCCACATTCTTGCAATCAAAACAGACAAAATGGATTGACTCAAATGCAATCACCTACTCACACACTCCCAACTTAGAGTTTATCT
Source organism: Sequoia sempervirens (assembly GCA_007258455.2). Taxonomy (NCBI): domain Eukaryota; kingdom Viridiplantae; phylum Streptophyta; class Pinopsida; order Cupressales; family Cupressaceae; genus Sequoia; species Sequoia sempervirens. Next base: position 643,254,395 of record VDFB02000003.1, read on the forward strand.
TGATCAAAGACAAGAGATCTATAGTCTGGTCCATAATCACAGACAACTGAGCATAAACATGTTGATGCCTCGAAGTAGTGATATTATCAATAGATAACAAACATCCAAAGGTAGAAACAATTCCTTTTAAGACTTGCTCATCCCAGAATTCAAGAGGAAGCCTAGGCAAGTGGACCCATACAAGAGCCAAGTCAAAAGAACAAGAACTTGGAGAGAAACCTGCCTCCCATTTCTTTAGCACCAGAGTGGATTTACCAATAAGCCAAGGTCCCCCTACCAAAACCTTCAATATATCTTCTTCACAAGAGAAAGAAAAAGAGAAGAATCCCTTCACAAGGGCCACTACCTCAACCTGACCCTTCAGATGCCACCAATTCTTAGATATGTGTGAACCATACCAATATTAGGATGAGGTCCCAAAAACTTACCAACCAATGATTGATCCATGGAAAGAATACCCTTGTCAATAATACAATTTGGCACTAAGACAAAATATTCACTAGTGGATGGGTCAGCAAAGAAGTCCACTGGAAGTGAGGAACTCTTCTCCTTAAGCTTTGTACCAAACAAATTTGACAAGTCTTATCCTCCAATGAGGCAACAACTTGTTGAGTGGCTTTAAAGACCAAAGAAGCCTCAAGAGCCATAGAAAGAGACCCCACCTTGTCCAAGGATGTACCATCTAGACCCAAACTTCCAGATGGAGGAAGGAATTTTGAGTTACCCAACAAAAAGGACCCACAAGATGTCCCAAACAAAAAAAATCGTCACCCACCTTTCTAATGTCAACCTAACCACTGCCATTAATGTCAGCCCCTAGAGTGGGGTTTCCCGCATTACAAAAATTTGAAAATTCCTTACCCAAGACACCTTTTGTTGCTTTAGCTCCACTCGACAACATCTCCATCGTTCATATCGAAACCAACTATTGGCAACCACCTTTTTATTAGTTTGTTAACAAAACACCATTTTGACATTTTTTGCAAATGTTGCTTGACAACTTTTTGAGCAACAATGACAACTTTTTCTTTTTTCCCCTACCTTGCAACTAAGGACCCAAGCTTGACTCCAAATGACTTACAATGGCCTAAAAAGACCTTATTGACATGAAATCAACATCAAAACAACAAAAACCAAAAATTCATCATATGATCCAAGGTGCATCTAAAACCAAGGGTGCCCCTGCACTAGTTTCCTAAGAATATTATCTTAGATAGGAACACCAAATTTGTTGGAAATTTTTGGTGTACATTTTGCAAGAAGTTGGGTACTGAGTTAGGTTTCAATTTAGCCTATCATCCCTAAATTTATGGGTAGATCAATTTTTTTAATAGGATATTGCGAATCTTTAGAGATTTTTGGTAGGTGATAAACCAAACCAATGGGAAGTTAAATTGGCTCAGGTATAGTTTTCCTATAATAATTAAATCAATAAGAGGGTAGGGAAAATCAATTTTTATATTATGTATGGGTATATAGCCCTAGGGGTTTTGATGAGTTGAAGGATAGTGCATATTTCAACAAGAAAATTTTTGTGGAAGCGGCTTTTTCTTAATACCTTCATGAGTTACATAAGGAGGTGAAGGAGAATTTAGAGAAGAGTGCTAGTAAATAAAAGAGCATGCTAATATGCATAGAAGAGATTAATATTTTCAAGTTGGTGACCTAGTTTTAGCATATTTTAGGAAAGAGAGGTTCCTTTAGGGAGCATATAATAAATTTAAGTGAAAAAAGATAGGCCCATTAAGGGTATTGGGAAATTTTTCATCCTATGCCTATGAAACTGAGCTTCCAATTGGTATAGATATATCTCCCATTTTAATGTTAATAATCTATACAAGTATTATAAATGGGAGACAATAATAGAAGAGGATACAAACTTATATTTGTAGGATATACAAGGATGGATACATTAGTTTCCCAAAAATAAATTTGAAGAAACCGATATAGTTTTTGATTCTCAAGTGGCTAAAAGAACAAGGGGGAAAGAATATATAGAATATCTATTCCATTAGAAGAATAAAGCTATAAATGAAGCCTCTTGGATGAATGCTATATAATTGGCCAAGTATGGAATTACAGTCCCGAATTTTCCAAATTTTTATGAGTTACAAATTCATGAAACATTTCACTTACCTGACATGTTTGATGTAAGAGCATCCAGGTTCATGAGAAATCTTGTATCACCCAAAAAATATTTCTCACTTTTCTTTTAGTTTTTTCCTATTTTGGTTTCATAGTAGTTGATTTTGATGATTTGCTTTAGGAGAAATTTTTAGGTTGAATTTTGGTCAGGTAAGGAATTCACCTTCTAGATAAGAAAAAAAGGTATCTCTAGTTCAAATTTGGTGGAGATTGGATAAGAATAAGAAAATTTATTGGAATTCAAAGCTTTGGCCATGCCTAGGAACAAATCAAAGCTATGAGGTGTTATAGAAACCCTAAGAACTACTAACAAGTTCTAGTTCCCACTCAGAGGATTGAAAAGTTTCCACTTAGAATGAAACATAAATACTTTAAAATTTTGAAGATTTGAACAGTTCTCAAGGGAGAGGGAACCTCTAATGAGATGGAATAATTCTATCTCTTGACGAAATTTTTAGTTTCATAAACTATCACCCTAATAATTTCACACTAGGTTTGACACCCTATTTTTCATGTATAATTAATTATATTCATAATTTTTTTATTTTGGGGTCATATTGGGAAAATACATTTAATTTCCTAACATCCTAAGTTTTTGAAGTGAAAAAGACTCAAAAAGGGGTGTTGAGCACCCTATTCCTAGGAGTTAGCATTTAAAATGTTTTATATTCCAATGACGTCCTTTGGTGTATTAAAAAATATACCTTGTCGTCTTGACTCCAAAAATTACTTGAGATGCATATATAAAAATTTTTCCCTCTCATTTTTTTCCCTCTACAAGGTCAAAGCTTAGAGAAGTTCTAGGAAACATCAAAACTACCAGTAGTTTTGGTTATTTGTTAAATCACTGACAAGTCTCTAAGACAATTTTTGTTTGAGTTGGAGCTTAGAGGACTTCCAAGAACCTATAGAATTTCCAAAAGTTTTAATTCTTGTTGGAATCATCGCTAAAGACAATATTTTGTAAATATTCTCAAGTTAGAGTTCATATGATTTTCAAGAACCATCAAAACTCTTGACGGTTCTAGTTTCTTGTAGCATCACTAACACATCTCAAAACTTAGTGTTCCACAAGAGTGATTATAAGTTTGAGAGTCCTTAAGGAGGTAGGAACCTCTCATAATGATTTATTTCTTAATGATGTTGGAAACCTTGACAAATTTGCAATGAAAAATATTCAAAAGTTCCTAGGAGGTTGGAACCTCTGACAATGGTTAGTTCCTGATGAAGTTGAAACCCTTGATAGGAAGAAAAATAAAGAACACGCAAGAACTTAGAAAATATAGTTACAATGGATGCATGGTGAATTGTGACTGAATCATTTGTGATAACAATTGAACTTCCTATTCAAATAGTTGAACTTCCACACATTAAATTATAAAATATGAAAATCAATGCATTAGAGGTTTGAATAATTATGAGAATAAATCACCACATAAAGAAGAAGGTTATAAGATTGAACTAGAATATATATTTTTGTACTCTATAATTCTTCCAATAATGATAATAAATTTGAAATTGTTTATGTTATTTAAACATTATTGGTAATTGATAGTTGTTGTAGTTGCATGACTGAGTTTCTTGGTAAGGAACCTTGATATCAATTGCACCATAATATATACGCTAGCGAAGAATAATTAAATGTTTACATTTATTTTTCCTCTATCTAAGAAAGTAACTTGTATATTTTTCATACAATAATTTAAAATTACCATTGGTACTTAAAATTTGTGAGTAACTCACTCTATAATGTGTACCCCTTTCATGACTCTTTTCGTAGATGGTTATGCATAAATTTATATTGATATCTATCATGAATATAGTTCACTAACCATAGTGTTATCACATTCAATAGTAAAGTATAATAAATCACTAAATATATTTTTAATCATAGCCATAACTATTTGTAATAGTTATAAACTTATCACTATCATTAGTGATATGAAAAATTCATTCATAATCTATAAAAATCATGTATAAAAGCTTGTATAATGTGTTGAACACACATAAGTATTGAGAGGGGGGTGAATTAGTACTTAATAAAATTCTCTCATTCATCAACAATTAATCACATGAAGATTATGACAAGTAGAAGAACACATAAGCGTGCAACCATAACAAAAAAAATACATGGAAAACCCTACAAGGGAAAACCCATGGTGAGCAAGATGCTTGGATCTATTGTCCAAATCTAGCCTCACAAGTGAAAACAAAATTTTATAACAAGTTTTATGGATTCAACCAAAGGAATTTTACAGCTCCCTACATAATATAACACTTACAATATAGGTTACAACCTCAACACACTACTAGAATATTTCAACACTTTTGTTACCTCCAACTCACTACTTTTGGTACACTCACACACACATCTTCTTAACAAACTCTATTTCCTTCAACTCACTAGTTTTGGATCATATTCTTTAGCACACATTCTCATAATTATATTTGTACATGCTTCTTCACATTTTCACAAAAACTCACTATTGAGCTCTCTAAATTGATCCTTACCACATTTCATTATCAAGAGAGATTCTATGGATTATTATTCACACATTACCTTATAAAAATATTCACCACACATCCACACACCTTTTTAAAATATTTGATATTCTATCTGTATCCTCTACAATATTAAAAAAAAAATCTCCTTGTTGTAAAAAAAAACATGAAATGTGCATCGACCATAGTAGGTCAACTCCAAAAACATTTGTAGTAGAAGGAAAACTCATGTGGTTAAAACCAAGAGATAGACGAGACCTATTTTTCCATAGAATACATTTTCAAACTAGCACACACTTCCAAAAATTTTGCATAAACATCTTAACATATCAAGTCAACCCAGTAAAAACTTATCCTTCTTCATATTAGCTCTAGACCAAGAACAATATTGGAGAAACAAAATTGTCATCATGTAGATCATGAAATGAACACACTATGCCTTTCCAAACATTCTTATATACCCATTTTATCAATTTAGATCATTTCATACTAGCACAAAAACTTAGTACTCAAGATATCAACTTCAGATAGACTACGGTATAGGAGAGGATTAAATATTAACTTGGGGATCTTCCAGACGATACACTAAGACCCAACCATGCTTCTCAAAATGTCATTATGCATAATTAGGAAATTACTTTCTAGTGCAGGTCATTGGATCATCACTAGACCAACCTTCCAATTTATTGAAACATGGACAACACATAGTATCAAGAGAATCACTAGTGGTGTACTAAAACATATGAAACTTGAATTGAGAAAGCACATTATCTACAAGAACATAAATACAAAACTACAAGGAAAAAAGGATATAATGTGATGAAGTGTAGAGAATTTCTATTAAACCTTAGTCAACACTCTCAAGGACCTAACTTGTTCTTACCTTGTTAACACTAAAGAGAATTGTGGTACCACTTATTCTTTGAAACTTGGAACATGCATACCCCACAACTGTGTTGAGCTATCCTTCAAACCGTAAGATCATATCTTCATCTATGAAGAAATATAGAGAATTTGATAAAACTCTTGTGGTGCAAGTATTTGTTCTTTTGATAGTTTAGAGACTTATGCATTTCTCTTAATACCATGTGTGAATTATTTCATCAAAAACATGAATCAAATCACTTTAACATCCAACCATGAACTTCAGAAGATAAGGTTCAACTGTGTACCAATGACAACATTATAGCCTTTCAACACACTCTTCATTAAAGACAACACAAAAGTGCATGTGTTAGCAACATAGTTTGAAATCAATAACAACACACTAATAGCACATTTTCCAACAATCCCCCCCTTTTTCATTGATGGCAACACTTATCAAATATTCCTTTTTCTCTCCCCCTTTGACATCAAGGGAAAAGGGTAGGTATTCTTCCTTTATGCCTAAAAAACTTATAGACACCCCCTATTTGTATAATCTTTAATAGCTCACTCCCCCTAGGAAGTAGCCTCGGTCACACCAAAAAAAATTATATACATAGAGTTCTGCATATTTACACTCCATCAAAAATTTGTCACAAAACTGTGTCTTGCATCAAGACTTACCCAGCTTTAACCTGATGGAAGAATTTTTTTTATAAATTGACTTCAATTGAGTCAAAGAGGTCCCATTATTTCTTTGTAGAGGTTGGGCTCTACACTTGAATTACCAGCTACACATAAATATTTTTTGCTTCTTCCAAGGAAGATGGTGCATGATTCTTCTATATAACACCATTTTCTTCTGCTAAAATCCTAGTTAGTGAGGCTAACCTTAAGCTCATTGCCTCTTGCAATTGTTTTACTTGTCCTTTGATTTTCTCCCTTTGATCTTGTACTTGTATCTAGGAGTCCGATTTGTCCACTTATGCCCTTATGACACCATCATTATCCTAGAGTGGGTCATATGTAGCAACCAAATTTTTGATTTGCACATCCATTGCATTTATTTGATCCTTGAGATTCTTTGTGGTGGAAAGCCATTGTAAGAAAAAAAGATATAATAACTTTTCTTTCTCCATACATTTCTAAATAGCCTTTATACATAATTTTAGTTTTCCATGCACCTTTGCACATTTTTTGCAAGCTTTAGACAATCTATTTTTGTTGATCTTCAACTTAGCTTGCTTTATTTGTTGAGTGGGTGACAGGGAGGAATCCCTTTTAGCATTGGCATTTTTATCTCCAAAATTTTGATTACCTCCAAAAAAAGTTTTGAACTTTCCACCTGCTGCTATAAGATCTCTTCCCTTGTGAAGGAGTGAAAGATGTCACCAAGTTGCAATTTTTGCATAGGCAAGATACTAGACATGTTGAATTATCCATCAAATATTGGAAATTGTAGCAATTATAGAGCAATTGTAGGCTGAATCTATTTTTTTGAGCCAAAAAAGCTTTGATAGAATCAATAGGAGAGGCAGATGAGGATTCCCTTGGATTTTCTTGAGCACTTTCTCTAGAAGTAGGTGTATCTTGTTTTATTTGTTGATCCTACTAGTTAGTGTTATCCAGAGGAGGACTATTTTGTATACCATGAACAAGAGAAGCATGCTCTACATCATGTACAAATTTCTCTTCTTGCTCCTCTTGTTAACATTGTTTTTTAGTGTTGTGCCAAGGAGACATATGTGGTTGTTCCACATTCTTAACTTCTCTCACTTCCTCAAGAATTTGATTGGTTACTTCCTCAATCTCCTATATTTTTTGATAATCAATGTAATCTACCAAAATATCTTTAATTTGGAGCTCATGCTTCATGGAAGATGCTACTCACTTCTCCATTTTCCTATATGGATCATAATTGGGCCTTACAAGGTCAAATGGATCCAAATTGTACTATTGTAATTATACCTCAAATTCCTTGGCACAAACTAAATTACAACTTACATACTCTCTAATGCAAAGAGAGAACTTGACCCCTACTCTATGTTTGGATTTCATGAGGGTATGGGAGGTTATCACGTATTTAAAATTTTTAAGTAGTATCATTTTATCTATGAGGTATCTCAGTAGTTTAAAGGGATTCCATACAAAATCCTCCATCCTGATGTAAGAAAATTTTGGGAATTGGATATACCAACTTCCCTTGGCACCCGTGGTTTCTTGTGCTTTAAGAGATATTTGTGTCCCTCCATAGTCCTCACAAGCCACATGGAAAAAGCATCATTGAATCTTCTATAATGCTAAATGGATATTTTGTGTCCTAACTATGGGTAGTAGTGATAGACAATACCTTTTCCTAGCTTCGTGCCAAGAACAATTCTATCAAGCCCAACAAAGGTTGTCTTCTCTACCAATGAGTAGATAAGATATGAGGTCATAGAAAACCCTTAGGTGGATTAAATTTTTTTGTTTTTCTTATAAATATTATCAGTGATAAATTTTGACCAATGCAACATATTTTCTCCTCCCAAAACTATTTCCACATATACATGTATCCAAGGTTCAAATATAGCAGCATTAGGGAGTCCAAAAACTCTACTAAATAGGGTCACAATGTCACCCATTTCATTGTGAAAGTCACCTCTATATTTAATGCTTTTGATATTTTTGAAACTAACTTCTTGGATTCCTTCATCTATTTCATATTGATCAATATTTTATAATTTTTCTAATAATTTTTTTGTTGCGACTTTTCACAACATCCCCTATTTTTTTTTTGCTTTCCTTGTAATTTTGAAAACATACTCTAAGTCCTTTAGATCTCAAAATCAATTTTTTTAGTGGCCAAAATTTTATGATGAATGGAAAAAGAATAAAAAAATATACCTTTGTTCCTTTTTGGAGTTTATATAGCATGTTGAATCCTTTACAAGAATTTAAAAAGGTAAAAGTAAAGGAAAAAAAAGTATATATTAAACAATTCATATATAAAAAGGTATAAGTAAAGGAAAAAAAAAGGTATATATTAAACAATTCATATATCCCATTGGCTATGAGGGCGCCGAGGAAAATGAAAGAATTAAAAGGAATTTTCATTCGAATGAAGAAGTGAGAAATTTATGCATAAAAAGAATCAATTCCTTTATTCTTTTAAGTATTACCATGGGAAAGTAAATGGCATAAAATATTAAAAGGATAATCTTAAGTTTTTTTAAATAAAAATGTCTTTTGTGTTCATGTGGGCATTTAAATATATTTTTTAAAATTCTCTATGTGAATAAAGGTTAAGTCATTAAAATATTAAAAGAAATAATTTTAAAAAAAAATTAAACTTCTATTTTTAATATTTTAATGTAAGCATTTAAGGAATTTTTATGAGAAATTTATGGAAGGATAATTATTTTGAAAATTTTAATCATGGTTTTAAGAGATGAAATTAAGAAATGCCATTTTTTTTAGCATTATCAATTTCAAGTGATTAGTCAAATTTATTTTGCAGAGATGGTGATATTTGATGAATTTAACTATTTTATTTCATAGGTAATTTTAAATTGCAATTAGTTGGAGCTTTCGACTATTGCTTCATTTTTTAGAAACATTCATATAACCTATCAAAAAATGGAATATGTTTAGAATATTCCAAGAATTGGTATGTTGTTGAAAAGTGGAATATGACATCATTTTCAATTTGAGTCATTAATAAAAAAATATTAATTGGAAGTCATTTATTTGAAATTGTTTTCTAAGTGTTTATGTCTACAAAAGGCCATGAAATGGATTATTTTGGGTGACTAGAAATATTTGATAACTCTAGGGAAAATATTGAAAAATTATTAATATTTTTCTTACTTCTTTGTTTCCTTTCAACTATATCAATGATTTTCTTTTTGTTTATATTTGTAGGATTGTAATTTTGATGTCAACTCAGTCATGAACTTTGTAAAATTTCAATTTGAATCAATCACTACCATAGGTTTCCAAGTGCAACAAGGAACTAAAAAATCCTTAAGAAGCCTAAAACTACAAAACAAGTTAGAAAGGGATTTGAGTAAGAAACTATTCGGTGACAATTTGCAGTAGTGGTAAATTGAAAGTATTTCAAAACCATTAATGGACCGAGCTAGGAGTACAGGTAATGGAACTAAAGTGGTAGCATTGTCAAGATGTATTCAAGTTATGTAGCTCAATTGGGGTATTGTGAGGAAGTCAAGAGTTGGCTTGGGTCATAGGTTTTCTCTCCATAGGTTTTGGGTTTGACTCCAAGGCCTTGGCTTACCCGATGCACATGGTTTGTGGGTGATTGTGTCGATCGCTATAGAATTATTCTTGCGTCAGCTCACCCCCTCCCAGACCCCAATTGGAAAACAATAATACCAAGGCAAGGCTGGTTGGGCCGTTGGGCCGGGTCATAGGGATACCTCTCCTGCAACAAAAAAAAATCAAATGACTTGTAAATTTCTTGTCAATATTTTGAAATATCAAAGTACTATGCCAATATTTAGATGTATTTTGATCCCTTTCTTATATTGATGAGTTTCTTTTTGATTTTGCACCATTTATATGTAATTATGATAGGGTCTAGTGAAACACAAATTAGTAATTATAAAAGATATCATTATGGATTATATTCATGGAAGATTGCTAAGAAATTTAGGAATTCTAACATTTTTTTCTAACTCTATTTTTTCTACTTTATTTTTATCAAATCTAAAACTTAAAGATACAAAGCATCAAAATATTGCAAATCATATGACATAAAGTGTTCCAAAATTTATAAATTTAAGTATATTATAGATCATAGAACACTTGGGGTAGAATATGTAAATTAAATTGTTATTTTTTCAAATCTATCCCTATTTCATTTTCTCTAGTACATAAGTCCCTTCGTTGGAATAATAACCTCATTGAACTACTAAGTTACCTTGCAAGTCAAGAACTAACATTCAAAGCCTTGTAATAACTAAATTATATTTCAAAATCTGTTTTTCTTCTAGGAGACGTAAAGTTCATTGTGAATTTTATCCAAGTTGACCATAACTGAAAAAAATGTCAATGGATTGGTGCTAGAAGGAGGGGTTGCATGAGCTAGAGCTATAATAAACTTTCAAATTATTAATCTAAGATATGTTAGATTTCTTATATGTTGAAAAATATTTTAAAAAATGAAATTTGAAAACATAAAATTAAAATTTAAACTTCAAATAGACAATCAATGATGTAAGGAATTCTATTGTGTTGAATTTTTTTATTTGGCATTCCTCTTTTCCATAAAATTTTAAATAAACAACTACATCCTCAAAAAAATTCATTCTTTCATATCAAGAAAGTGTAGGATACATGACAACACAACATGGTGAAATTGATTATTTAAATTTTATAACAAGGTTGGATTTTGATTTGAAAAAACTAACCCCTTTCTTGAAATTTTAAAAATATAAAGTGTGTCAAGAAAAGGAAAGAATTTTAGATCAAGAAGATGTAATACAAAAAGTTGTAGACTATCTAGAGGATACTAACAATTGAACCAATTTTTGAAGACAAAAATGATGAAATTAAAAAATAGTTATCTTGCTTTATTTTTGTTCTAAAAGGTTGCAATGATGAATTGTGCCATGGTAAAGCTAATATTTCTCAAAATTCAAATACAAATGAAGTTGAGTGTAGCTATGAAGCATTTTTTTTCTATAGGAAAAAAAAATTTCATATTTTTAGTCATTAAAAAATAAGAAAGAAGAATTTGACAACAGGTTTGAAAATTATTTGGATGCATTTAATTATCATATTGTAGGTTTGAAACAAGAAAAAGTATGTCAATTAAATATTTTTAAATCCGATTTTATCTTTGATGGCTAATATAACTAACCATGAAAATACTTTTGTGAACAACTAATAGATCAATTTAATTATATCCAATAACTAAAGGATATTCTAGAACAACAATGAAGGAAAACACATTAAATAGAGAAAATGAAGTGTTGTCATAGTTTTCTAAGTTAAATCATCAATTCAAGGACTGTTGTAGCTCAACACAATTAAACAATCAATAATACTAGATTGGTAAGTCTCTTTAAGAGACTTTAGTAGTTAGTTGGAAAAAAATGTTTGAGCCTCAAATGGTGAAAATAGAAGGAAAAGATGATGAATATTGATCATAAGATATAAAAGAAAGAAGACTCAAAATATTTTTTGCTACGTATGATCAAATATCAATCAAATATCAACAAGTTGAAATAGGGAAATTTACTCATTCATAAATTTTTATTTTCATTATAGTTAAATGAATTAAGAAGGATACATTCATGTATATAATGTCTAAATGATGAAAATTATCATTTAAATATTTTGTATGTATAAGAAATTAAAGAAGATATTGAGATATTTCTTGAAGAAAAAGGTCAAACCATCATGCAAGATGAAGATTGCAAGTATCCTACAACAAAAATGGAAATTCAAGAAGAGATATTTGAGGAGGCTATTAAAATTGATAATGCAAATTTACTTGAGAAGATACATGTTTATTCATTATTCCTACTATGTAATGACTTAGAAAAAGGTGAAATGTTCCATTTTACAGAATTTAAGAATGATAAATATGATTTTTAAACTAGATTACTAATTATTAGATACAAATGTGATTTGCATGCCCTTGATGCAAGAAGGATGATACATAATAAATTATATACTCCTAAAGATGAAGACATAAATTTATCAGATGAAGGGACAACTAATAGTGAACAAGAGTTTCCAACTAAAGAAATGGAAAACTAGGTTGTGCCTCTTCTTTTCACAATAAATACTAATATTTATCATTTTGATTATGGATATTCAAGAATTAAAGAATGCAAGTGGATTAATCATGAGAATAATGAACTACCTTAGTTGTTAATTTCATGATCATTTTATTGATTATGCTAGTAGTATAATTGAAATATATTTTCCTGAGTATAAATATAATTTTGTAAAACTTATAAGCATGACCAACGCCTTCATAATCTTGAACATACTAAAAGCTATTGTGAATACAGATATTGATTTGTGTTTCCATAAGATTTTTTTTATTTTTTCTTTTATTTTTGGTTGTGTTCATTTGGAGGTCTTTACTTTGTTTAAATTTTTAAATGGAGAAAGTTGCAAATTTCTTAAAAGAATAAACTATTTAGAGTATTGTGTAGAGAAAATTTAGTCTTTATGTAGGTTTTGTAATTCTACTATGGATTAGAATTATTTATTATGTAACATGAAGGTACAGTCTGTATGATGAGTAATAACTTAATTTTTTCAAAAAAACCACATAATATTGTGAACATCTTAATATTTCTTGAATAATTGGCATTAGTCCAAATGCTTATGTTAACTAAAAAATCTAAATATTTTCCTTTACTATCACTATGATTCCCAAACCTAGAACAATGAGCTTCATTGTTTGCAAGTTGGAAGAAAAGAGAAAAATTAAAAGAATATGAAAAAAGGAAAAAGAAACTACTAAAAATATAGATAAACTTATATTTTAGAAAAAATAAAATATCTCTATCAAGGCTATGGATGCTTGGTTGGAAATAGAGGTATGTTTGAGGAAATCATAGAGATAACCTCATTGAGGCTATGAATGTCTAACCAACAATGAGGCAGTATCTAAGGAGACTTAAAATTTTAAATCATCTCATGTAGCTTAATATAATTGTTGTTTCTCAAATTTTTCTAAGAAAATGAATGAACCAATTGAACACACTTAGTTTTTCTTGGATAAGTTAGATTGTTTTTTGAAGATGGGTATGTTATTCTATGGTTGGCCTTTAAATAATTTTATTTTTTATGTAGAGTTGGAAATTCTATGTTTAGACTCTTTTTTATTTGAAAGTACTATAAAATATTTGTTGTTTTTTTTTGGTTGCTAGTTGTGTCTTTTCACAACACACCCCTTTTTTCTTCTAGAAAAATGAGGACCCCATATTTTCACTAAATTTTATCTTGCCTTGTAATGTTGACAAGTTCCTTCAAGTCCTTCAAGGCTCAAAATCAATTATCTCAATGGCCAAAATTTTATTATTAAAACAAGAAATTTATTTGTTTATGGGTTTTATCTTCTCAACTATCTTGAAATGAGTTTCATGATCTTTCTATGTCTAGTCAATTCAATTAGGATTCCCTGCATTTGATCAATTTATTAAAAAATAATTTCCTAAAGAAATTTTATCCATAATTGAACTAAAATTTTCGGTATTTAAATATCTAGTTCATTTGATAATCCTTGTGCTTGATGATTCCCAGAAGTTATCATGTTCAAATAAATGCATCATGACTTTAATGGAATATTTCATTTACCATTAGACTTTTTAAATTTTTAAAGTTTAATAAGCTTTTAAAGGTTTATTAATTTTTTATTTTTTATGAAACATTAAAAAGTTTTACATTTTAAAAAAGTCTTAAGGGTGGGGATTTGATGAATAATTAATATGCAATTAACAGTTCACACTTGAAATTCTGAAGTGATCACTTGTCTAGCAAATTCCTTGTTAAACAAATGAATGATAGTTGAAAATGATTTTTTAATATATTTGTGAAAAAAATAAGTACAACTGTACTTTTTCATGTCTAAAAATCTAGTTCACTTTGAACTCAATTTTCAATTAAAGAAGTTGAATTCTTGAAATGTTAGTAGTAAGTGAAAATCTTACAATATTTGTAGCAAGTGAAATTCCTACAATATCAGTAATAAGTAAAAATTCCCAAAATTCTTATAACATATTATATGTGTGTGTGAATTTGATATATACACATACATATATATATCTACGATTATTGGATTCCCATAAGAAATAATTAGGAAAAAGACATTTCCATTCAAATGCAAAGTGGCCAAGCGATTTATGCATAAAAAGAAATTTAAGTGAATAAAAAGAAATAATATAAGCATCACGTAAGTATGGTTAAGAAAAAAAAAAGGGAAAAATTCCTTTATTCTTTAAATAGTACCATGGGAAAGTAAATGGCATAAAACATTGAAAGGAGCTCCTAAGGTTTTTTAAATAAAAATATGTCTTCTATTTTAAATGTGTTAATGTGGACATTTAAAAACAATTTTTTAATTCCCCATGTGAGCAAAGGTTAAGTCATTAAAATATCAAAAGGACTAAGTTTTTTTTAATATATATTTTTATATATTTTACTGTAAGCATTTAAAAAATATCTAAGAAATTTTTGGAAAGATTATTAATTTTAAAATTTTAATCATGATTTTAAGAGATGAAATTAGGAATTATCATTTTTGTTAACGTTATTAATTTCAGGTGATTGGTCAGATTTATTTTGCAAAGATGGTGATATTTGATGAATTTATTTCAAGAAATATCGGCATAGCCTATCAAAAAATGGAATATGTTTAGAATATTTTGATAATTGAAATATACTATTGAAAAGAGGAATATGATGTCATTTTAAATTTGATTCATTATCAATCTTTTGAAATATCAAAGTGTTGTGTGATTATCTGGGTGTATTTTGATCCCTTAAATTGATGGGTTTCCTTTGGAGCTTGTACTATTTATGTGTAATTGTGATAAAGTCTAGTGAATTATATATTGATAATAATATCTTTAATAATTCTAGTGTATATTCATGCAAGATTGTTGAACAATTTTATATTTCTAGCCTTTCTTTCTTGCCCTCTCTTTTTTTCAAAATTTTAATCAAATATAAAATTTAAGGATATAGAGCATCAAAATATTGTAGATCATATGACATAAAGTGTTCCAAAAGACATAAATTTAATCAAATTATAGATCAACTTAGAACACCTATTTGGGTTGGAATATATGAATTAAGTTTTTATATTACAAATGTAACCCTATGTTGTAGTCTTTAGTGTGTAAGTCCCTTTGTTTAAATAGTAACCGCATTGAACTACTGAGTTACCTTGCAATTCAAGACCTAACATTCAAAGCCTTGAAATAACTAAATCATGTTCCAAATTTTGATTTTCTTTCAAGAGAGGTAAAGTTCATTATAAATTTTATCTAAATTGACTATCATTAGAGAACACATCAACACTATTGAACTTTGTTTCTACTACTTCCTTCTCAATTATTTGTACCTATGGGTAATAAGATGTATTAAAGTTGTTCAAGATACCTTTTAGCACTAAGGTTTGTGAAGATCCTTCTATTAGCAATCACTTTTCTAGTGTTTAGGTCATAGTTTCTTATGCATTTGAGGACCAATCATGGGAATTCAAGGGATACCAAAAATGATGCTTCGTTATCCAATCCATTCAACATAATTTTCTTGGTATATAGAGTGGAAAAATCAATAGTCATTCTTCCATGAAAGCCTTCTAGTCTTATGAACCCTAAGTTTGTATTAGATATAATTCCCCATGTGGAAGTGATTTGGGATGGTACAAACAAACTCTTAAATTTAAATTGCATTTATTTAGCTCATTTACTAATTATCTTGAATGACATTTGAGAAAACTAGTATCACTAGTCTTGAGGATGGAGGATGCAATTTTACCTTGGGAAGTTAATTTGTTGATTAAATTTTCAATATTACATTATCCTAAGGTTTATTTATCTCTCCTCCAAAGTTCATCATTTTTCAAATTCATCATATTATTATTCAAATTAGATTATGAATTCATAGAAAATGTTTTAAAGAATTTAAAATAAGGCATTGTGAAGTACATACTTAAATTTGTGTAAACCAAGGTCTAATTTGTTGAAATTGCAGAGGATTTTGATGGATTTTCTTTCTTTATCATTGTAAATATGGAATATTCTTCTTTCTCAATTTCATAATAGTTACTCTCTTGAATTCCATACATTCTATCAAATCTTTACCTCTAAGGATGTTCTATATATTTTTATATTCTTGAAATATTTTTTTGTGATAAAATGTAGGGGAAATTTGTATTTAATTTCTATGAAAACCTGAGAGATTAGGGTACATTCAATATTCGAGGAGATTTGATGAGAATTTAAAGTATAGGAAAGATTTTTATTTATGGTATTTCAAGTAGAAAGTGCACTTTTTTCTTTTTGATGTTTGAAAAGTATTATGTTTAGTTGGGGTGTCATCATCTACATCAAGTCTTGTTATCACCTTTTAATAACCTTTTTTTGTAGGAAAGCATAAGTAAACCATTCAATATATAATTTGTCAAAAGTTTTGGTTGAGTTGGGCTTAGGTGCTCCACAAAAGTGATTTATGTGAGAAATTCACTTGTAACTATATTTGTAAGAAATTGGAAGCGAACCATATAATTTATGCTTGAAAGTTAGGTTGGGATGGAAAAATTTAATGATGATGCCTTGATGAAGTCATCGAGGTAAGAAAACAATCATGATGTGATGTTGACATTATTTTCACACTCGACTATGAGGAAAACACAAGAAAACTAAAAGAAATTGGAAGCGAACCATATAATTCATTTGCAAGTATTTATGTGGATCATGTCAACTAAACTAGTTTCATTCAAAAAAATTAGGTTCATATGGGCAGATAAAGTTTACAAAGAATGACGATGTTGAATGGTTTCCTCTTTTTACATACAAGATGTAAAAAGATTAAGTGAACTAGTTAAATTATAAAATTATAATTGGTCTAGTTACAATGAGATATACAATCACCTATAGGGACTTTAAATTGAATAGGATATTTTAACGTTAAATATTCATTTCAATTTAGGCTTAGACATCTTCAAGGATTTAAATTTATATCATAAATTGGTCAAATATGGGAAGCTTAAGTTAACCATATTTTGATTATAATGATTTCGTGTAATTCACTAGTAAACTAAATTTCCACAAAAAGGAAGATTTATGAGATATTCTAACTAAACCATCTATGTTGAAAAATTTATGAAATTAGTTTTGAGCCAGTTAGGGAGGTAAAACCCACAAGTGAATAACTTTCTTATTTTAATTATTTTTGACAATCTTCCAATAGAAACCTTGGTTTACTTTTTATACTTTCACTTTTTTATGATATTTTGACCATTGGAATGACAAATTTTATGGATTTGAAAGGAACTTGGAAATTGAAGAAATTGCAAGGGCGCAAGGCTAAGAAAAAAGACGAGATTATTTTTTCTAGAAGAAAAATGTGACGTGTTGTGAGGGTACACAAGAAATAGTGACAAAGAAAAACCAACAAAATCTTAAAGATTTCTAAAAATAAATGATAATTTAGATGTAGAATTTTCCAATTTTCTAAAACCAATTTTTTCATCAAGCCAACCATAGAACAATATATATGACAATCAATAACATGACTTGACCCAAAGAATATAAGTATGCACAAGTGATTTATTTCTTTTTCAATTTAACGAGTAGAAATTTTTGTATTAAGTTGCATGGGTTGGTTTAAATCCTTTTTAAGGATCCTTGGATATTGCCTCACTTCCTGTAGTGTCTATAGTCCTGACAAGGTTATCTTTATAATTACCTAAAATATATCTTTACTTATAACTATGTTACTATAGACCTAGTAGAGATATTTGAATCACCTAATGAGTTGACTTTCTTAGATTTTTTAAAATTATTTTTCTTTTGATATTTTTCTATTTTCAACTTGCAAATAATAAAGCTTGATATTGGATTAGGAATTATAGTGGTAGCAAAGGTAAACCTTTATATTTTTTCACTTAATAAAAATATCCAATTTATCCACCATAAATTTAAATAATTTTAAGATATTATGGTTTATATGTTTTCTTGAAGTATTTCATGCTATCCATTGTAAGTCATATATTCATGGGGTATATCAAACATGCCAAGCCTATAGAAAATTACAAACCTACCTAAAAATTATCTCTTCTACAATCCAATAGATTGTATTATTTTTAGAAGGTTGTAGCATGCCTTATTTCGATACTTCAAATAAATAAGGGCCGTGAGCACACCAAAATAAAATAAATTAGACTGTGTACATCATTTATAACTATTTACAAAAAACTATTGAATCTTTAGGATTGGAAATAATGTTTCTAAGAACTACCCATTTATAGGAAAAGGAACATCGTCTCCTATTAGGTTTTTCAACTTATAAGTATGATCTCCTATAATCACAAAAAAAATTAAAACAGATCAATCAAAAGTTTATCAAACTTCCCATGGTCAACCTTCTTTTTAGAAAACTAGATGGAAATAAGAAACCTACAAAATTTGAAAAAATCCTCAAACTTAATAAAGAATGAATCACCAAATAACCTTAAGCATCTACTTCATTATCAATGGATATCAAGATCTTGTTTTCTTTTGCAAGATCCCTTCTTTAATATTTATTATAGGAAATCAAAGCCTTATTTATTTCATTTTTTTCCAGATCTTGTGATATTTTCTACCTATAATTACATGTACAATAAGTATTCAACACTATGGCCAATTAACCTTTCCTTGTTTTAGTTTCCTTTTGATATTATTTTATTAACCTCATTTTATCCATAGCTTTGTTTATTATCTTCTCACTAAGATTTTTTATCTAATTGTTAAGAGCATCAATGAACACATTTTAAAACTAATCCAATAGAACCTCATCATTTTTCTACCTTACAAGATCCCAATTTTGATATTTCAATCTTTTGATAATGGTTAAGTCCTCAAAATTTAGTTAAGGAAACATTTGGTCATGGCATTCTTGCACCATTTGTTTTTCCAATTTTAGCTACTCAATCTATGTTCTTGCCTTGGCAATAGTTTCATTCATCAAAACATTATCTTCAATCAAAAAGTTATTATTTATCCTCTAAATTAATATTAGTTTTGATTTTTCTATACCATTATGCTCTAGCATATTATCATAATTATCTCATAATTTAATTATTTTAGTTTCATAAGACAAAATTTCCCTCCATCTCATACCACTTATTTTCAATGTTTCTTCTCCTTTTGGATATCAATTTCTTTATCCAATTTTATGTTATGGTACTTACTTGTTTCATCCTATCCAAACTTGATATTTTATCTTGAGAGAACAAGATTGGATTAGTAGGTAGTTAATCAACATCTTGAACAAGGCTAACTAGTTTCTTGATATAGCTTTATAGTTCTACAACTTGTCTTTTTAGCTCCTATTTTTTTTATCTTATCCTTATCCATCATAGAATTATTTTTATCTATGCTATATTTTAATTATATTATCTCATGATCCCTTATTATGTACCCCAATTATTAGTTTATATCTAATAATTGGTAAAAGTTGTATCTTGTTTCTTTGATACTTTATGAGTTGAAAATTTTGTAATATTTTCTTTGAATTTATCTCTAGAAATAGATGATAGAACCTTTTCCTTCTTCCTAGTCCTTGGAGTATCAATTTCTTGCCATAATATCTTTAAGTCCAAACTTGTGACTTCAATTTTTTGTCTTTTATATTTTACTAGATAACCATGGAGGAGTATCGAGCTCAAGTATACCCTCGAGTTCTTGATGTCCCTCAAGTGACCTTGTTTATTTTTTAACTTTCTCTATTCTTATTCGTGTGGTTTCATCTATTGTATTATTTTCACTTGGCATATCATCTTTTTTTATCCTATAGATTTTTAAATGTGAACATCTCTAATCATTGAAATATTCATTTATGTTGGGATTTTCTCCATAAGGGATTCCATTTGAGGTGATGGGATTTTCACTTTTAACTTATTTTCTTTACTAGAGTTAAATGAATTTCCTGTAGAATAGGATGTTGAACACAACCTGAGACTGAGAGGGGGGTGAATCAGTCTACTCAAAAACCTAATCCCTTTCAAACCCTGAAACTTTTAGCACAATACAATCCTCTTATCACAATTAAAGCTCTTAATTAGATATAGTAGTTTAAACCCTTAGAATGATAAAAAATCTTTAGTAATGAGAGGTATACCAGTTCTACTTCTAATCAGATCAACAATAATGAGAAAAAAATTGATAAAACATACATGCACAAGTGGAACACTAGATTTATGTGGAAAACCCAATGAGGGAAAAGCCACAGTGAGAGTTAACTCACAATATAAATATATGATTTAAAGTTCATACTTGCACCAAAAAATCTATATATCAACTTGATATGATCCAATTCTTCTTTCATGCTAAAATATTCAACACCTTGACTTATTAGGGGCACAAAAAGTTTTGCAAGTAAAATCCCCCCCTAAGATGATGATCTATCTCACTTTTTCATAGAATCTTATGCAAAGTGAAAAAGTTTAGAATCATCCTTCTTCTTATGGTCTTCCTTTTAGAACATTTCATTTCCCTTCACTTGTTGATCCTTTTTTGAACCGGTGGCTTAACAAAACCACTTCTATAATAGTTTTCCTTATGTCGCATATTATTGCATTTGTAGCATACACTATTGTGCTCAAGAAGAAAGTTGTTTCTCTTTACTTTAGATATGCACTCATCAGTCTTGTGACCATAATGGTTGTGGGCATAACAATATCCATTAAATAAGACATTATTTTTTCTTTAAGGCATAAATGATCTTTTGTCTTTATCATTTCTATTTAGCCCTCTATCCTATAAAACTAAGCAATGCCTATCCGGGTTGATATTCTCCTAAGTATAGGTAAAATTCCTATGAAAATTGATGGCATTAATGCTTTCCTTTCCCCTAAGGATGTGGACTATGGAGTTCGTACATCAAAGGCTAAAAGTGGATCTAGGGTGAGGAAGTTGGGAAGTAAGATCAAGAGTTAGCAATTTATAAAAAAAAAAATCAAGAGCATGGAGGGAAAACCTAAAAACATTCACCCTTGTTAGGAGAATAAAGAAGATTTAGACCAAGCTATTTAAATGAAAGTTATGGGTAGGGCCAAATAGGAATGTAAAACCTATGGGGTTTGTAGATCTATTCAATTAGTTGGGTCCTAACTAGATGACTATAAATGTTTTAAAATATCTAGTAATTTTGGGGACAAGAAGAAGGATAAGGGAAGCTTGGAAGGATATTTAGAGAAATTATACTAAGGAGATAGCCTTGGATCATATCCCCCATGAAATATGAGGGTAATAGTGTCTTTGAGGAAATGAATGTGTCACTTACTCAAAAGATAAGTCAATTGACTCCTCGATGGCTGGTGTTAGCAAAGATGTTATTTAGGCCAATTGTGACCTATGCTCTTGGAATTATACATAAATAGAGTATATTAGTGCTAAGATGTTGGATATGGATAAGAATATGATCGACATGACAAAGACTAATAAGAATATTTTGAAAAACTTGGCCAATTTCATTTCTATTGTGCAAGATATTGAGCAAAAAAGACAAGAGTTGGCCACTACCAACATGGAGCATTAAAATCATATGGAAAATTCATTAACAATGAATGGGGGAAAACCTTCCCCATAATTGTCTCTTAGGTTTGGTCTATCTTTTGTGTTCATTTGTCACTATTTTTGGTCAACTACCTTTTAATAATTTAACTACTATTAATGGCCTATGAGGGAGTATCTTTATATTCTTTATTGTTGTTTCTCTAAGGGTTGAGACTTTATTTTCTTAATTTTAATATAAAAAATAATGTGATAAAAATCTATAGACAAACATATAATTATATAATTTTACCTTAATATCAATTTGCACAACAATAATTGACAACAAACCATAAACCAAGGAAACTATGAGCTTGGTGTGTGTGGTGTTTATGAGAAAGGGTTATATTTAATACTTCCTTTTGTGTGTATAGTAATTTATATTAACTCCAATTATCTACAAATATCATTCTTATTTATGACCCCATAGTTTCCCCCCTTTAAATTTAAAAAATGGCTATCTAATTAAATAATACAACTTAGCATAGTTGGATGGCTTTTAAAGGATTCACTATCTTGGTCATGAAGCTAGAAACTAAAGATATATTAAATCTTGAATTTTTATAAATGGTGTGTTGCTTATTATAAAGTGTAGTGTAGAAAAATGTCTTCCTTTACATTTTCACACTTGTTTGGGCCCTCCTTGCTAAAATTCGGCTTCTTTATGCCTTATTTGGTCCTATTTTGCATCCACAAGCCTTAATTAATGCATCTTTTCGAGGATAATCTTGGCATACATCAAGTAACCAATCAAAATTTAATTATTTTGGATTGTATGGACCAAATTTAGTTATCTGAGACTCATATGCCACCTTGGGAATATGGTTCCCACCTAGGTTTTGGGGCCTAGATATGAATTTAACATAAAATTAAACCTTTCTTGAAAAAGGTGTCCCAAGCTTAGCCTAATGGGACTCATACGCCCCAAATGGTGTATGAGTCTCACTTAGCTTAGACCTAATTTGAATTCAAATTCTTTGTGGGATTTTATTCTCCTAGATCTAATGTTGGCTTGTAGTGTTGTAATTTTGGGAAATTTGGCATAAACAAGTATAAATACAAGATTATTTCACATATTTTCTCCTAAGCTTTCAAGTATTCAATCACTAGAGAAAATTTATGATTACAATATTTTACAAGAGTATTCAAGAGTGATTATCAAGAATTTTGGAGCATTATTGAAGTATCAAGCATCATGTCAAAGTCATCATGCATCATGTTTTTTTTTGAGCTAACATTTGTGATGTGGGGTTCTTATGATTCAAGCAAGCATTCAAATCAAGATCCATATCATTCAAGCAAGAGTCAAGATCCACATTCATGCTAGTTGTTACATACAAGTTTGCAACCTTTTGTTCAAGGGTTTGGTGAGTTGCAACATTGCATATTTGTTCATTCATCATTCCTCCATTTCATTTGATTTCATTTCAAGGTTTAATTACCAAAATAGGGTTTGACCAAGGCAAAGCCCTATCCACTAACAAAACAACATTTTTCCTCTCTTTGGTCTATGATTTGTAGATTTAGGTTGAAGATCCATTGAAGAGAATTATTGAAGAAAAGTTGTCAAGTTGTCAAAGTTGTCACCTTACTTGCACGATCATACAAAGTCACTTACATAATAGAAATTAGTGTTTCAAAACCAAAGATTTGGAAGGAAGGAAGTTACAATAGATCACTAGAGGATATCATAGTTTTGGAGAAAACCTAATACTAGGAATAAATATCCACTTGTGGCGTATGAGTCCCAATATACCTATTTCCAAACCTTTCCTATAGATCTTGATTCAGCAGTTCCAGATTCTAGTTTCTACCTGAAACCCTAAACTGGGACTAAATTGCCCCTATCGGCGTATGAGTTCCATTGTGCTTCAAAATTCAACATTTCCATGATTTTAGACCCTTATTCAAGCCTCTTCAGTTTCTAAGTGCACTTCTATACTTTTCTAGTTTGTTGTTATGATTTGAGTTCATTTCTAGGTCATTGGTTTACATCTTGCATATCATTTGTGCATTCCTTGTCTTTCCAAGCCCTAGCTTGGTGGTGAACCCCTCTTTAATCTTTAATCATACCTTAGGATGGAATTTAGTAGATCTCTTTCCCTTATTCCATCCTTGGATTGAGATCTTTGGGGTCTCCTTGCTCAGTGAAACTTGTAGCAAACTTGTTGTTCTATGTCCTAAAACCTAGAGCGACATTTTTTGACATTTCATTTTGGTGAACCTACCCTTTAGAACATTTTATTTTCTAATTTGGATTGCATCATAGTCCTAGATCTAGCTTACATTAACTTTGCATTAGAATTTGCATTATTTAATTTACAACTAAGGTTTCTAAATCTTGCATTAGTGAAAGTGCATATAGGTTGCATTTTTGCATCTTGCGTCATTAAATTTCATTTGAAAATTTTAATTGCACTTAGTTTAGACATTGTACAAAATAGAAAACATAACAATGACTCAATTTTTTTTGAAATTTGTGCAAAAACCCTAATCTAGGACTCGTATGTCCCTCTGGGTGATTTAGTCCCAATATAGGTTGTTTTTCCTAATTTTTGGGTATTTTGTCATGATTGTTATTCATCGTTTGAACCCCTAAAAATCCTTGATTAGGACTCATACAACCCTTTAGGTGATTTAATCAAGTGTCAGATCTGAAACTACATTTTTCAATATTGAATTCTCTATTTCTTTATTTTTGTTGTCTATTATTACATTTATGTTTTAGTCTCGAGAATTTTTGTTTCATTCATTTCATTGCATCTAGCTTAATTTCATTTGAATCGGAATTAGAGAATAGCATTTATCTTGTGTTCATTGCATTCATTGATTTTCCCTTGCATGAGCTTTACAACTTGGTGTCCTATTGCTAATATTATAGTGAGACTAAGTTTGAGACTTGTGTCATCCTACGATAGCACAATCGTCATGGATCTTGGGTTATCTAGCTCTTTCACTACTAGTGTTGACACTAGTTCACTAGCTATGGACCATACCCTTAACAACTCTTTTCCTTCAAGTAGTGTGACAAGTGTTGAAACAATGGTTGCTAGTATTCTACAAGAAAACATAATCCAAATCCATGAAGACTTAGCAAACCTACAAAATCAACTGAGTACTGAAAAAATTTCAACCACTACTATCCTTACTATAGATAACATACATCACATGATTGAAAGTGAAGGAGTTGAACTTGTGTGTAACTTAGCTAAGATTTTTAGAAAACATCTCACCTCAACCACTAGTTGTGCTCAACCTTTGAACAATTTACAAAGTCAAGGAGGAACTCAAATTCCTCCTTCCACAACCATTGCCTCTATTCCTACCTACACCAACCCTCAAGTTACAACAAAAATGCAACCTACTGACCTTAGGAATTTCTGCTAGCATTCCTAGTACCTTTGTTGCATCGTACATCATATATCCTACCACTTTACCTCCCATAAGTATTCCATTCACTTGCCCCTCGAACACATATACACCTCCACCATATTCACCTCCATCTCAAATGCAAACAATGATGTCGTCATAAATCAAATTTTTCAAACTGTTTCATCCCTTCAAAAGAAAATTTCCACCATCAACCAAAATAAAAATAGCTAGCCTACATACTATGTCAAAAGCAATCCCTTATCCTTGGATATATTGAGAACACCGATACCACAAGGTCTAGAGATTTCTAGATTTGATAAATATGGGGGGAAAGGAGATCCCTCTAACCATGTTTCCACTTACATTTCCTTATGTAGTGATTTTATCCTCGAAGATAAACTCTTGGCTAAAATTTTCCCTAGATCCTTAAAGGATACCGCATTAGAATGGTTCTCCTTGTTACAAAACAACTCAATTCGTTCATTCAATGAAATTTTTGAGGCATTTATAAACCATTTCCAAGTGCACATGACTCTTAAGATGACCTTAGCCGATTTGATGAGATGTAAGCAAAAGGATGATGAAAAAGTTACTGCATTCATTTCATGCTACCAATCGCTTTATTCCCAAATCAATGTAAAGATTCACGATCCTCACCCTCAATGAATGTTCATTAAAAACTTACAAAATAAGATACAATATAAGCTTGGCATGATGGAATTTCTTTCATTTGTACACTTGTGTATTTCCCTTCATGATTATCAAAACTCGGTTAGTAGTCGTGAAACAAAACCCACCTCTAGCCAACCTGAAAAGTATGAATCCACCAACCAAAATAATTACCAACCCTTTAAGAAACAGAATAAAGGATTCCTTCAACTTAACCCCCCTCAACCAACTCAACATGTAGATACCCAAGTGGTTGCTATAAGGAAGACAACTCCTTTCTCACTTGGGGATCCGACTAGGCAATTCACTCCCTTACCCAATACCTTACATAGCACAATGTCACAACTTCTAGAATAGAAAATGATAACTTTGCCTCATGTTTAAACTCTTGATATTAATAAGCCTTTACCTCCAAACTTTAGATCAAATTATTATTGCCATTATCACTGAAAAAATGGACACAACACAAAACATTGTAAGTGTCTTAAACATCTTGTGCAAGACCTCATTGATTCTGGTCAACTTTCAATTGGAGGTGTTAATGATCAAGGAAATAAGTCCTTCGCCCCTCCTAACCAAAACTTGCAAATATTTACCAACCCTATTCCAAAACATGATATTTCATTTGTCAAAGCTAGTGAAACTAAAAAGAATGATGTGATGAACATTGACATGGATGATGACAACATAGATACCATTGAACAAGGTCCTATGGATATTATTGAACAAGGTCCTATGGATATTGATGAAAAAATTCCTATGGATGATATGGTTGGAATGATCAAAATTCAACCTCCTAAGGGCAGAACTAAGAATCCTCTTGACATTGCTTTCTCATCTAAAGATATAATTAGAAATGCACCTGATGGTCCTCTTTACATAGCTAGCTGAATCAATGACAAGCCCACCAATTGGATAGTAATTGATCTTGTCTGTGGAGAGAATATGATCACTAAGGAACTCTTACTTGTGCATGAACTCTATCAAGAAGCATATGATAAACCAAAAGCATGGATAAAGATGCATAATGGTTTCACTTTCCCTATGATGGGATCGATCACCATTCCTTTACAAATAGGACCGAAAAAATTAGATGTCTAATTCTCCATCATCTTGATGTTGGATCAATTCCATGTGAAGCTTGATTATCCATGGCTATGCTCCATGGAAGTTGTCCCATTGGTCATGCATAAATTCTTAAAGTTTCCCTTTGACAATGAAATCTTTATTGTGCACCATAGTGGATTTAACCCTCTTTCATCTCATGGGAATTTCTCATTGGATTTCTTTTGGCCTAAGCCTATGGAACCTATTAAACCTCAAGAAGACTTCATTTTCAAATCCTATCAAAATTTCAAGGAAAAATACATAACGAAACTTTCCATTCGAAACATGCCTCAACCTATGACTAAGCCTCCTATCCTTGACAAAACTATGATTGAACCTAAAGACATTCCAAATAATAAGAGCAACCCAAGATTGATCCTTTTCATGTTTCCTACAAAACACCAAGAGATAAAGAAAACAACCCTATCACACCTCCTAAGATAAAACAAGTTTACAAAGCTAAAGAGAAAGTGGTTGAACAACCTCCTATGGTTCATTTCGTTCCTCCCATTAGGGAAGAAAAGAAACCAATGGTTGATAAGCCCGCTCCTCCACAAAAAACAACTTGAAAATCGAACTAAAAGAAACAAAATTGCTAGAGAGCATAGGTGTAGACGTTGTGCCCTTGCTTGAAGGTTAAATGAGGAAAACAACAAGGAAAATGAAAATCCAAACTTGACTGAAGCAATACACTATGATTTTCCCTCTTCGCCACAACAAAAAGATCCTATATTGCAACCACAACAAGAGCTAAATCATTCTTTGGAAATTATCATTTGACCTCCCATTGTGATTAACTTGGATGATGATTATGAGGTTTCTAAAATTGATGAGGAGGTACATAATGAATTGAATACATTATTTTCCTCTTTTATGAGGTTAAATGATAATTCTCCTAAGAAGAGTGTTGAACTTGGTAATGACCCTAGTTTGACACTTGCTATTGCCCCTTTGGCTAGTTGTCTGCCTTTTGTATATATGATAAATTCGATTGGGATGTGAATGACCTACTAATAGGTGGACATGCATGTGCCTTACTAATCTTTTGCATTATTTTCTTTTTCATGTTTTGTGTGTGACTGCATGTGTGTAATGTGATCCACCGTACTATTTTTTTTTATGTATCTCTCTCTCTCTTTGTGACATTCCTCTATTTGCATCTACATTCTTCTCTATGTCGTAAAACAATTTCTTTATCTTGTGTCTTCCTTTTGGGGATGATGCAAGGCATTGAGACATTCATGTCTCTTCCATGTTGACCCAAAAGCTTTTCCTTTATCCTTTCTTTGTCTCATGTTTTCCTTTTAGGGATGACACAAGGCGTTGAGACATTCATGTATCTTCCATGTTGACCCAAAAGGTTTCTCTTTGTTTTCACTTTCTTTGTGTCATTCTTCATGTTCCATGAGTATTCGGGGAATGATGGAAGTTCCAAGCTTTCTAAAAATATTGTAGCAAAGACATACTAACCGCGAATCCATGGATCCCTCATGTGTTTGGAGTTTCATTTTGGGGGAAACTCCTCTTCTCCCCTTTTCATGACATAGCTTTATTTGGAAACATATGACTTGGCATAGGGCTTTCCAAATAAGCTCTCATATCCTCTTTATTGTTAGCATTTATCATTTGCTACTCTAAAGTAATTGCTCACAATATGGTGTTTAGCAATTTCTTTAAAGTGGGGGCATACTTTAGCATTTCATCTTTCATTTTGTAGTCTTCTTACTATTGTCCTTTCCATTGCACCAAAAGGTTGACCTTTCAATGCCCGATACAAGCTTCAGATAAGATCCATAGGAGGCGGTTAAACCATGTCACAAACCCAAGCGTCGTGTTGGACACGGAAGACTAAGGGACACACCATCTTGCAACAATCCCCCCCAGCACAAGTGATGGGTTTGAACCTGTGACCTCCACTCTGATACCAATTGTTGGCCTTGTCATTACACCAAAAGGTCGACTTGTCAATGCCCAATACAAGCTTTAGATAAGATCCATAGGAGGCGGTTAAACCATGTCACAAACCTAAGCATTGTGTTGGACAAGGAAGACCAAGGGACACAACATCTTGCAACACTTACTTCATGTGATGCATCTTTCACTTTCTGGTGACATTGGGTGTGATGTCCTTCAAGAGTGTGATCTCTCTTAGCATATTATATTCCTCTTAGTGGCTTGATGCAATGCATTGCATCCCCTAAGCTGTGAATCTTCTATTATTTGACTGGTCCTCTCTTTCTAACATTAGGAATGATGTTCCCTAAGTTAACACCTTACATGAACTAAGAAAAACTCCTTTGAACGTACCT
This sequence comes from Sequoia sempervirens, assembly GCA_007258455.2. Lineage (NCBI taxonomy): Eukaryota > Viridiplantae > Streptophyta > Pinopsida > Cupressales > Cupressaceae > Sequoia > Sequoia sempervirens. The sequence continues at coordinate 643,283,652 of VDFB02000003.1, forward strand.
TACGCTATTTTGCATTTACAACATCTGTTATATGGCCACCTTGCATAACACACTTTGCTTGCCTATGGAGCCATCTTGCTTGTTCATGAGTTTCAGGCATGTGAAGCTTTGCTTGTCTCATGAAGCTTGAAGTTCATTGTTGTGTGACACCTTCTCAAAGTTATCAAGAGGTATAGCTTTGGTATGGTTGTATGTATGGGAGTTGAACTTAGGTGTGACTTTCCCATAGCCACTTACTTGTTTGTGTGAGCACATGATGGTTGCGTGCATATGTGTCTCACTAGGAGCTCACCTAGTGGACGACCTAAGGTTCCACTAGCCCTTGTGAGTGTTCCTTTGGTTTGCATAGTGGACATCATCTTCCACTTGTAAATATTTCTTGTACAAACAACTTAGATCTGATCCACAACGTGCGAGACAAATGGTTGAGGCTTGATCCATCCCCCCTTTTTGTTTTTGTTTTTCTTTGTCTTTATCTTTGGCAGTGTATTCTTGTGCTTGATTGTTTCTCCTTAAATCATTTTTCATGTGTGTTCCCTTGTGATTTTGTTGGTTTGCCATAGGATCTTGATCCTGGGGGCTTGCACAACCCTCTTGATCATTTTTGTCCTATCTCACTAGCATTGGTACATTTGGACCCCTCTTGATGTGAGTTTTGTCTACTTTAGTGTGAGTTTGAAGCAAGTTCCCCCCATCACTAAATTGGGCGCTAAATTCAGTGTAGAAAAATGTCATCCTTTATATTTTCACACTTGTTTGGGCCCTCCTTGCTAAATTTCGGCTTCTTTATGCCTTATTTGGTCCTATTTTGCATCCACAAGCCTTAATTAATGCATCTTTCTAAGGATAATCCTGACATACATCATTGTAACCAATCAAAATTTAATGATTTTGGATTGTATTGCCTAGATCTAGTGATTTGGGACTCATATGCCACCTTGGGTGTATGGTTCCCACCTAGGTTTTGGGGCCTAGATCTGAATTTAACATAAAATTAATCCTTTCTTGAAAAATGTGTCCCAAGCTTAGCCTAATGGGACTCATATGCCCCAAATGGCGTATGATTCCTACTTAGCTTAGACCTAATTTGAATTCAAATTCTTGGCGGGATTTTATTCTCCTAGATTTAATGTTGGCTTGTAGTGTTGTAATTTTTGGAAATTTGGCATAAACATGTATAAATACAAGGTTACTTCACATATTTTCTCCTAAGCTTTCAAATATTCAAGCACTAGAGAAAATTTATGATTACAATATTTTACAAGAGTACTCAAGAGTGATTATCAATCATTTTGGAGCATTATTGAAGTATCAAGCATCATGTTAAAGTCATCATGCATCATGTTTGTTTTTGAGCTAACATTTGTGATGTAGGGCTCTTATGATTCAAGCAAGCATTTAAATCAAGATCCATATAATTCAAGCAAGATTCAAGATCCAGATTCATGCTAGCCATTAAATACAAGTTTGCAACCTTTTGTTCAAGGGTTTGGTGAGTTGCAACATTTCATATTGGTTCATTCACCATTCCTCTATTTCATTTGATTTCATTTCAAGGTTTAATTACCAAAACATAGTTTGACCAAGGAAAACCCCTATCCACTAACAATTTTTTTTTTTCACTCTCTTTGGTCTATGATTTGTAGATTTGGGTTGAAGATCCATTGAAGAGAAAGATTGAAGAAAAGTTGTCAAGTTGTCAAAGTTTTCACCTTGCAAGATCACAAAAAGTCACTTACAAAACATAATTTAGTGTTTCAGAACCATAGATTTGGCAGGAAAGAAGTTACAACAGATCACTAAAGGATATCAGAGTTTCAAAGAAAACCTAATACTGGGACTAAATCGCCACTTGTGGCATATGAGTCCCAGTATACCTATTTTCATACTTTTCATGTAGATCTTGATTCAATAGTTCTAGATTTTGGTTTCGGCCCAAAACCCTAAACTGGGACTAAATCGCCCCTACTGGAATATGAGTCCCAATGTGCTTCAAAAGTCAACATTTCCATGATTTCAAATCCTTATTCAAGCCTCTTCAATTTATGGGTGCACCTCTATACTTTTCCAGTTTGCTGTTCTGACTTGAGTTCATTTCTAGGTTATTGGTTTACATCTTGCATATCATTTACATTCCTTGTCTTTCCAAGCCCTAGCTTGGTGGTGAACCCCTCTTTGATCTTTAATCATACCCTAGGATGACCTTTAGTAGATCTCTTTCCCTTATTCCATCCTTGGATTGAGGTCTATAGGGTCTCCTTGAGTGAAACTTGTAGAAAACTTGTTTTGTATCCTAAAACCTAGAGTGACAATTTTTTGCGTTTCATAAAGGTATCCTAGTTTATTTTTTGAGTTGTTAACTAGTGTGAATCTATGATATTGTTATAGGGAACACACATTATATTTATGGGAATTTTTTTATATGCATAGGTTGTTAGTTAAATAGTGAAAAATATATCCTAAGAGATATTATGAATTTTCTTATGTTGTGATAAATTTAAAAAGAGTTGCAGGTTTTTTTTTATTTACTAGCTAGGAAGCCCTTGTGACCATAGTTGTTGCTAGCTAGGAAGCCCTTCAAATTTACTAATTGTTAAAAAAGTTTGGATTTTCATAGGAGCATCCAACTAATCCTTGTTATGACAATCAAAGTGTAATTCAAATTGGTTTTAACCTAGTAGAGCATTAGTGTTCCAAACATATTGAAATCCATGTGTACTTGATTCTATAGCTCATCTAAAATCATGCTATCAACATGGATTATTTTCCTATTGAGGGGAAATTTGTTGATATGTTCACTAAACATTTAGCATAGATGGTTTGATATGTTTAGCTTCAAGCAATTCTTAGGGTGAAGGAATTTATCATTAAAGGGGAAACATAAAAGACATATTGAGACCTTATTTTGATTATCATATTATGCATGGGTACTTGATAAATATTTATATTGGGACCCATATTCAAGGATTTTCCTCACTTCTATTTTTATTTTATCACTCCCTAAGTTGAACTTATGAGGATGTTGGTCTATTCACACTAGGTTAGGTGTTTTCTTTTTCACTAGAATAGTATTATCTATATTCATATTTAAAATATTTATTTAAGCTTACTTAGGTAGTCTATGCTCTCTAATTAGGTTAGTTAGACATGTTCCTATGTTTCATTCCATGTCTTGTGTACTTGATTGTCACTTAGTTTAGGTTGAGATTTTTTATCATTTATCGAGTTGGACCATATAAAGTTAACTTGAACCATCTATAAGAATGGTAGATAAAATTTATGTAACTTCCACATATCATGCTTTTATTATTTTTCACTATTTTTTTCGATAAAAGGATTGAAATCCTAAAATATATGAGTTTGATAATTACATGAGAAGTAAAATAGCTTGATCTAGATACAACCTTAACCAAATTAGGCATGTAACCAAAATAGGAGAAAATATAACCAGAAAGAGGAGATCTAGCTATAAGCTTATATAATATATAAAGTAGACAAAAAAGGGGTTGAACATAGATAAAACCCTGAGAAACAACATAACCATCTCCAATACAAACAAGGTCTCACATGTACTTTACAATCAATATTATTTTTGCCTACTTTTTTCTTGTATTCATATTTACTTTTGTTTAGATATTAATGGAAGGTTTGTGGGTTTAACAAATTATAAAACATATGAATATAGACTTATTCATATAGTATTAGGTTATGAAAACCCACATAGAGTTATGTGAGTATTTAAAGAGATAAATCCATCCCTTGATCTCATAGTAAATAAAACAAGGTTGTATAGCTAGAATAGAGTCCTATCTTTTGTTTATTGAATTAATTTTAAATATTTTAAAAAATTATATTGGTGATAATTAGGGGATAATTGGAAGAAAGAGAATTCACCTACCATATAAGCACCTCCTAGTAGAGATAAAAATAAAGAAAACATGCACAAATTTTTCATAGAGCATAAGATTAAAGAGGAGCTTCTAATAAAAATAAAAATGTGTTATTATCTATAATTTCAATTTATCTTGATAATGGATTAGAGAGCATGATTCAAGACTATTTTTTGCATGTATAACCTATAATGTTTATTGTGTAAAATGCATGTTTGTGAGAAGAAATAAAATGTTTTTTTATTAATTATATTTTCTTAATATGATAAGTAATTGAATTCAATTAACCTACTTTAGAGTTGAAACATGTATCACAAGATATAATTTAGAAAAAATAGAAACTAATTAAAATGATATTACTTAACGAATTATTATGATAGTGGAAGATTAATAGATGAAAATTGATGATCAAATGAGGTAAGGATGGCATCCTTTTATACTTGAATTCAAAGCATAATTCAAATTCTTTGGTGTGAAAAGAAATGCAAAATGACTAGTTGGAAGAGGCTTGCATGTGGCTTCTTTTAAATTTTAGATTTAAAAGGGTTAGGATCAATTTCACGCTATAAAATTTAACCATGTTCAATTTTATGCCACATAATCAATATAGGATGGAAAATGATAAATCAGGGATAAAGACCTTGTTTGAAAATTATGGATTGGATCATGTTTTTGATAGTCAAACTAGGAATTTTAGTGAAATGGGGCACTAGATTGGTAAAAATCATGCACTAAGACCTACTGCTTAAAGCACCCATACAAGAGGACATAAATTAAATGGTAAAAAGGTATGGTGTACACTTATATGTGCTTGTGTATATTAAATTTCATTAGAATCAATCTAGGGTGGAAAATGATTAACAAAGGATTGAGATATTATCTAAAATGATATTGGATCATGTTTCTAATAGTCATACTAGAAATTTTAATCAAATATGATGCTAAATCAGCTAAAATCATGCACTAAGACCAAATACATGGATAAAACCACACAAAGTGACACAAATGAATGATAAAAAGACATGCTACAAAGATATGTAAAAGTACCTAGTAGTTGAACTTAGGTTCCAATAGTTGTGAGTGCAATGAGATATCAAAAGACCGTATTTTAATATTATAGCACTATTAGTTACATGATTTCAAAGTTTGTAGCTTTGAATATTATTACTAATAATTAAATGAAATAAACTCCTTAGAACAAGCCCTTGGGTTGTAGATGATTGGCAAGTTGTTAGTAGTTAGTATGAGTTTTCCACAATCCATGAAGTTATAGTGTAAGATTTTGGATTAAGCTATGTATGCTTTTCTATCAATGTTTCATATCACACTTAGTGATCCGTCATCAAGAAGAAGAAATTTATTTGGCAAGTTGTTGACAACACATGAATATTTGGTTTCCTATTAAAACCTTGACCACTTGATCACAATGCAAGCAAGGAGTGGGCTACTTGTCAGGGAGTTTAGTGAGGTTTTTCTCATAATGATATATAACTACTCTGTGATTCTCAATTCTCGTGAAAAAAAGAAAGAAGAAAAGACCATTAGAACAAGTCACATCTAGAAAGCAATAAATCATGTGATGTCACATGAGTACACCAAAAAAAAGTGCTTAATGCACAACTATTGAACCAACTTTTTCCTTTATATTGTATGCCACCTTAACAAAAACAATCTAATGTGATATCATATTTCATGGTGTATGAACATGAAACTTTAACTTTAAACAATGAAATTGTCATGTAAACTGTTATAAGAAAATCTACTCATTTAAAATTGCCATATATAAGTTTGAGAGACAAAATTAAGGTGCACATTTATTAAGTAAATGATAGAATCAAAGTTTTACAAACTAAATGCAAATATATGTCTATTTTAAAACAATTGATCAACATGAACATTGACCTACAAATAAATAGATAGTTTTAAAAATATCTCAAGACTTAATAACCTATGTTTTTAAATTAGAAAAAAAAATTGCTAAGACACACAAACCCATCCCCTCCCAACTTGTAGAGGACACTTAAAAGACATTGGGGCACTCAAGAATGTAGATTAAAACCCCCCTTCCCCTAACCCATCCCCTCCCACCATGTAGGGGACACTGAAAAGGCAGTGGGGCAAAAGAAGTGTAGATTGAGGACTCCCCTCCACTAACTCATTATGTTGTTTAGCTTGTAACTTTGAACAGATTATAGTAGTCGATTGGTCATATGGGGTGAAATTAGGCGATGGATAGGGCGGCAAGGTGCGTGGGCGACAGGGGACGGCAGCTGAAATAAAAGGTACGAGGACAAAAGGATATATCCACATATTGTCTGGGTTTTCGAGTATAGCACGAAGCCCCTGCCCTGTGGCGGCAACATCATCAATTAGAAATAATCAATTTCATTCTGCCCTCCTCTCTCCTCCCTTTCCCCTGGGGCCGCAGCCACTCGTCTATTTTGGAGGGTGAAAGGACACTTTCCCATGTTGCGACTCCTCCACACGTGTTGCGCTCTGAAATCTTCAAGGAACCCTGCACCCCAAGGAAAATAACCCAACGCTTCCGACCATTCCAAGGAAGAAAGAAAGAGTAAGACCGAGGTAAGACAAGAAGGGGACCAGGCTACAAAAATCAAATAGTAAAACCTCCATTTATAGAACGCCAATGCCTCGGTTTCTTTCGCTGCTTTGAACTTGAGAGGGAGTTACAGAGGCCTGTTTAATTATGGGGAGGCAACCTTGCTGTGATAAGGTTGGGGTGAAGAAAGGGCCGTGGACTGCAGGGGAAGACAGGAAGCTCGTGGATTTTCTTGCCAACAATGGCCATTGCTGCTGGCGTACTGTTCCTAAGCTTGCTGGTATGCATTGCATGGCCATTTTTCTTTTTTGTTGTAAGGTTTTTGTTTTCAGAGTGATATGTATTTTGTGAAATGTTGGCAAAGGGCAGGACTGTCGAGATGCGGCAAGAGCTGTAGGCTGAGATGGACTAATTACCTGCGGCCTGATCTTAAACGAGGAGTATTATCAGACATGGAAGAAAAACTCATCATTGAGCTCCATTCTCACCTTGGCAATAGGTAAAAGCAAAACATGCATTTATAATTTTTGTACTTCTGGTGTTGTGCGTTTGGGGAAACGTTTTCGTTTGAGCTGCATTCTAGTGGTAAACCCAATTCATTACTGGCACTTCTGCCAATAAAAGCTATATTATGGCGTTTTTGCAGGTGGGCCAAGATTGCAGCGCACTTGCCTGGGCGCACTGATAACGAAATAAAGAATTACTGGAACACCCACATCAAGAAAAAACTGAAGCGCATGGGAATCGACCCTCTGACCCATCAGCCCATTGCAGATACCCATTTGCCCGAACAGGCCGCGAAGGCTGAAATTCCTGAGGTTTCGAGTGGAGAAACCAAGGAAGTCACAGAGAACAATGTGCAATGTTTGGCTGTAAAATTAGAGGCAATGTCGACCTCGGGGTCGACAACAAATCATTCGGAGATGTTCGAGGACGACAAGGGCAGCGTCGAAACGTCCAATTACAAAATTCCTTCTAGGTTTGGATTCGACGCTGTTTTTAATGGAGGCGATGCTACAGGCTCGAACCCCGGCGCTTCCTTTGCTCGAGAAATGAAAAGCCTCTGGGAATTCAACGACGCAATGCTGCCGGAGAAAGAGCATGCTACGCCATTGATGTTGCAGGGTGACGAAGGGTTGTGGGAGCTCGGTGATTTTGTAGGTTCCAATCTCGCTCTTGAAGCTGCTTCTGTAGAGGGTTTGGTGCCATCCTCCTGCAATGCTTCAACTGTCTTGGAAACCCCAGAGGTTAAGTGGGAAAATAGCCATCAAGTAGCAGTGCCTCATCACATGGACATGCTGATCGCGGGTTCGATTCTCACTCCCTACGAAGCCAATCCGCAGCTATGGGCGCAAGGCATATATCCCTTTTCGCCATGGGAGGGAGTCAATGTTATTTCCTCGTCCAGCCAGCCTTCGGCCTCGACTTATGTGGAGTAGAGGTCACGGCGGATAAAATACAGGGAACAAAATGGCGTTGAAACTATGCTACTAGTTGCTGGTTTTATTTTACCTGCGGGACTTTCCATTGGTGATCTGCGTTACATTATTAAATGTCTTTAGTTTGTTGCACATCAAAATTCGATACCATTATTATTGTAGTTGTATTATAACGAGGCTATTCAGACCTCTCTCGGGTTCCCAAAACACATAGAATATCTTTAATATTAGAGAAAATCAGTCAAATACGTTCATTGGATGAATTTATTGTAAGTTTCATTTTGCTCTGGAATAGATGAATTTAATGGAAGTTTCATTTTGCTCTGAAATACATGCTCCTTGGGAAATTAATAGAAATGAATTAAAGAAACAATGAAAGTGAGATGCAGGACATATGTCTCACAAATTTTATGGCTAAAGTCTTGAGCAAATTTCTATGGAAAGATAGACGATATTCCGCCAAAATCGCTACTCCCGTTTTAAATTCAGTCAGATGGATCGTAGAAAGTTTTCTCAGTAATAAATGTTCATGACCTAGGCGTAAATGACGTTAAGAAGGAGGAATATCGTTACTCCCGTTTTAAATTCAGTCAGATGGATCGTAGAAAGTTTTCTCAGTAATAAATATTGATGACCTAGGCGTAAATGACGTTAAGAAAAGCTTAGAAATTTATAATCTTTCTTTAAAGAACACTAAAACAAGACACAGAAATTTACGGCGTCTTTTGCCAGTGCAGGAATTTCTCACCTCGTGACGATTCACACGAGAAATTTGTGACTTTGTCTGTCTGACGTTAGTTAGGCGTCTGTTAAGGACAAGGGTTCGAATCGCCGAAAGGACGTGCATGCAATAAGTATGTTTAAAGATAACTCTTGCGATCTTTACGCTCGACTTTCTACATCGTTATTACTATTGAGTATTCTCTTGTTTGTAGAAAAAAAATTCTTGACTTGTTCTTTAATAAAGTCCAGCTATCATAGATTTTTTTGCTTGTATTCCAACCCGAGAACGATTTCATGCAATTCAGCGCTGTCATTTTCTATGCGATTACTATTTTGAAAAGTTCTGTGGTGAAGACAAATCAACCCTAGCTTATAACCCCTCAAAATTTAAATGCTGTTCAAAATTGAAAACTTCAACAAACTTTCTCAAAGTATTTCCATAATTTTTTGACCGATTCACGCTTGCGATAAATTCTATGACAGATTTAATGCGTAGTGTTGGAAATTTCCATGCCATAGACAAAGTTCATAATTCGATTACTGTATGTAGCACAATAATCGTCTAAATTCGCAATAACTCTACAAAGCGACAAATTCCGTTGGCTTCTGCCTTCAATAGCATCGCAATACGGAGAGATCTGCCATGGCAGGATGAAAACGAAAGCTGACTACTTCCATTTAAAGCAAACAATACTTTAAAAACAGGCAGACTTCAAGCCTTACAAAACATTAATTTAAGGCCTTACCAGTGCCTACTCGGCCACCAGCTGCTCAGAATTAATCTACTTAAATGGCCTATTGTCATAAAGATTCCTCGGAATCTAACATCAATATCAAAACAAAACGGCAATGGAGAATCCTGAGACCATTACAGCGAATATTTAGTCAAACTAGCATAAACTATTATATCAAAAAAATCCAATTCCATGAAATGGAATCCGGATCCTCGCAGAAACCAGAATATGCCGTCGTGTAGAATCCGCCATTTTCTGAAATTCAATCCCCAACAGAGCATGAAACAAAAATTTCGTTCAATTTTGTCAAGACACCCGAATTTCCTGGCATTGCCGTCTGTTGACATCCAATACCTGGCAATGCACTGTCTATTTCGCTTCAGTGGTCGTCTAACATAGACAGCTAAGCGCTGTCCCTCCAGTAGTTTCTATTTAATAATAATTAAAATAATAGCAGTTAAAATTTGACCCCCCGTAAAACAAGGAAGTAAACCATTCATTGGGAGGACCCACATTAGGGGGACAAGGTTCTTGATTTGTTTTCACTGCTTAAATTGTATTATAATCAACCTGACCAATACAATAGTTGCCTGCTGTTATTATCATATGGGGATGTCTTAAATTGTTTAAGCTTACAATGGACTTGACCAATATAATATTAGGATGTTGTTATCATATGTGGATATGTATGTTATCAACTTTTCTTTTGGTTCTTGTGGTCACCAATTTGGCAACTTGCCTTACAATTAAGAATATCATTCATATGAAATGATCATTCAAATTGACATTACTTATTGAATAAAAGATAAAAGTTCACTATATATTGTTGGATAATTTTTTTATATATTTTTTTATGTAAAGTTAAAAGGCGGTGGTTGTTATTAGTTCTTGTCGGTAGGTGGGGTATTAAAGCATTCATTAAATTTTACGATTTGTTTTCATTGACTCGATAAATGTTTGAAATTTCAACATGATTAATGTATGGTACCATGTTAATAGCATTGTCAATATCTTGACCAATTTAAATATTCTATAAATTTTATTTTTGTTTTTTATTGGTTTAGTTTGGTTAGACTTTTCAATTCTAAACAAACGTTTGAATTTTTCATCTAGTAGTAATGCTTGAATTTTCCGTGGTAATAATGTTTTGAATTTTTCAAAGTAGTAATGTTTGAACTTTTCAGATTAGTAATGTTTGAATTTTTCATAGTAGTAATTTTTTAGTGTCATGCTATCAAGGAATAATATCTCTTTTACATAAATCGAGGCTAATAAAATTAATATAAGAAATACAAGAACAATTTATTTAGATTTAAATTAATTCTATAAGATTCAAGAATTGATAATTGAAATGTTAATTTTGAAATTAAATGTTAGAGATAATGATACTTAGTTCTTAAACTAATGACATGGAATATGGATCCTAGTGAAAGATCCCTAATGAAGCCATATGTTATTTAGTGTTGCACATATTCAATAATCTACAATCTAGGTATTCACATTCTTTGTTTGTAGTGATCTAGATACTACTAATGTAAAAAGGAGAAATACAAAAAGTTTTAGATTTTTAAATAAACTAAATTGATGCTAAGATATGACCAAAAGTTTTAATTTTTAAATAAACTAAACTAATGCTAACCTTGGAAATGAATAAATATAATTGAAAAAGAGAAGGAGATGGATTATGTGTCCTTGGGTTGACATATGATTGATGCAAACTAAAGAAACTAGAAGAAGATTGTCAAATCAAGAATAATAGAAGATACTTTGGAAGATCTTATAGGGAACAAACATTGGACACAAACACTCTTGTAGAACATAATTGCTAGCAAACAATTCTCCTACCCCTCCTCAACACCTAAACAAGATAGTAGCACTTACATATAACATTCTCACCCTTCTCAAAAATCAAAACTAGACACTAGTGTTGGAATGGGATCCTCTTGTGGATCAAGGATAAGGACAACTAAGGAATTGGTCATCTATATGTTACTTTTGATATTGGAATGTTGGGGTTTGGGTGAGTTGTAAAGATCCTTGTATTTTTGAGCTAAGAAACTCTATTCTTAACCTCAAATCCTCAAAAATATCTCACAAGTGTTCTAAAACTCTAACTATTCCATGCTGAAGCTAGAAGGGGGGAACATAAAGGGTGTGATTATTTATGAGTATACGTCATTCAATCCCTTAAACTTTAAAAAAATAAATATATGCGATGCCCTAAAGTATAGTTGTGATATGGTGTAAGAAATATATGATCCTAAAGTGGATGAAAACCTAAATTTGTGTTTCACTTTAGGTCAACTTATTAACACAAATGAATTTAAGCATTTTCAATTGAAAGTCAATTTTGGTCAAGCATATATATTTAGCTAAATTTACTCTAACAAATTAGATCTAGGCCACAAATTTTCCAACTCAAAGTATCTAGTAAATACATATGTGGCATTGCTTTGAGCCAATTTATTTAAAAGATTCATTAAAAACATTTGGCATTCTCACTCCTTCTCATGTAAATAAGAACTTTAAAATAATATAAAAATAATCTTTTGTAGATGTATGTGTAGTTTTAAAAATATAAAATTTAAAATATTTTAATTAGTATTTTTTACTAAATTAGGTCATCTCATCAAAAGGCTCTATTCATCAAAATTGATTTACTAAGGAAAGTATGATTGCATTGAATTGACTTTTATCTTGGCCATTTTACAAGATTCGGGATTTGAGCCTCATTTCATTCAATCAGTTGACCATGCTTTTTGAAAATGCCTCTACTTGCATAACTATCAATGGTTAGCAATATAATACCTTTGATATTTTCAAGTCCATTTTGACAAGGTTGTCCCTTAGTTCTAGCTCTTTATGTTCTTATTGCTGAATTTTTTGGTTACCGTTTGGCTCATTCTATGTCTCAAGGGCTAGTTAAAAGTATTTCTCTACCCAATTCCTCAACTCAACTTGTTAATGGATATTTTACATATGAATCTTTCCTCACTCTCCTAAAGAGGAGAAAATTATCAAATAGGCCTTGGAGTTCTTGGGTATTTTTGTAAAGACTCTGGTTGTACCATTAAGTGATATAAGGCTTGGTGCTACAAACACTCCTTCCATCTTGCACCTTCTTGGTTCGACTCTTATGGTTAGAAATAGATTGTTCATGGAGAAATTTTTATAGTTTTGGGTGTTTCTTTTTCTTTTAAAGCATCCCAAACATATTTTGAGGAAAGTTGTTCTTGCTAGAATTTAAAATAGACTATATTGTTGGGTCTCAAAACCTCTGAATCTAGCACAAAAATTCTAGATTTGTTCTAAGATTCTTATAGCCAATCATGTGTACTATTCTTCATGCGGGGTTCCTTCTAAGGCTTCCAACATTAAACTAGAAAAGCTTTTTCAATATTTTCTTTTGACATCTTTAGAGAACCACAAGGGATTTCATTAAGTGGATTGAAAAAGTTTCTTCCTCCGATGAGAGTTTGGAGGATTGGGGCTATTATCCACCTAGCATTAAGGTTTTGCTATCCACATCAAGTGGATTTTTCATGCCCTTTGGGAAATGATGATTACAAATTCCTAGTGTGACATTGTATCTCTTATGGTCATCATACTAGGAAGCCTAGTTGAAAAGGGATTGGGATTCATACCCTTCTCATCATGAAAAATTATGTGTAGATCCAAGGTACTTTATGATAAAAATCATTTAGATATCCTTAGGAATCCATGAAATCATGGCTCCTCTAGAATGGTTCTTTTTTTTTGTAATGTTATTTCCATTAATCAGTAGAAAATTTGGTGGTCCCCTATCTTTAAAGATAATGATTTCCCTTTAGTGAAGACTCCTTGGGTCTGTTCCTTGATATTTTTGTTAAGTGAAAAACACATCTATGATCCAACAAGTGAATTATCTTAGATCTACTTTTACCTTTGGCTTAACATTGAACACAAACCAACTAGGGTTTGATGATTGGCTAAATACTTAAAAATAGAGCCAATCTACTAGGGTTTGGTTAATTTATTGCAAAGAGGGAGGATTTGATGTGTGTAATTGATTAACCTAATTGATGTAACCATAGATCTGAAAATATGAATGATTGCATAAACAAAAAAATTGCAAAAATAGGTACAAATCTAAATTGTACAAAAAAAGAGAAACTTATGATAGAAAGATGAGCCTAAAATGCAAGGAGAGGGGCACTGGGTGCCTAAGTCTTGGTATTTTGGGGTCTTCAGATGCTAGATCACTTTGGTATATAGTACTCACTCTTTTCTCTTTTATAATCTATCTCTGATGGAAGTTTTGGATTTGACTTATACACATGAAAAGAAGGGAAAGGTTGTGTTGTATAGGGGATTTCCTAAGTCAAACCCTAGTTTTGATGTTTCCACATCCACAACAACAAATGATGATGGTATAAATCATGTGCCCTCACAAGGGTAGAGAAAAAATAAATAATAAATGAATAATATAAGAAAATGTTTCCTTAGGCATGAAATCCCTGTCAAAGTGATGTCACACTATAAGTTGCCACAAAGAGTTGATAAATAACGATTGATTTCCCTTGAAGATCTACAAGAGGATAGTCCACATAACACAAATAGATTGTTGTAGATAGCATGTATTTTGCAAGTATGTGTAGTTGGTGTTTTCATTGATGTCAACAGGCTTATGTGGGTATGTGTAGGATCATCATGGAAAAAATAGGCCCTTAAGTGGCAAAAAATTTAGAAAAATCAGAGTTAAGCAACTTGACGTAAAAATTTGAATAAGTTATCTATATTATTTCAAAAATATGTAAGAATAGAATCTGTAGCAAATTGAATGTAGTTTCTAAACTACTAGGTTTGTTTATGAAAACAAAAAAATCTATTTGGTGAAAATTTGAAATTTCAATGTAGTGGTATTTAAATTTCAGGGAAAAAATAAGAAGTAGGTGTCTGTCTGACCACCCTAACCACAATAAAATGATAATATATTTTTATAATATTTTAGATATAAGGAGAGGACTCATGCCCTGATGTGATGCATTTTTTTTAATTTTTTTCCAAGTAAATAATTAATTATGAATTTTTTATTACAAATTTTTAAAAATATAAAAACTCATATGTCTGACCACCTTAACTTGGTCAAAACTTCATGAAATTCAATTTTTTTATTTTTTAATCCTATAGTATGCAAAGTATAGAATGTGACGCATGTTTTGGATTCAAAAAATGTGATACCGTTTGAAAGCTATAAATGTTTTTCAATCAACCTATTAATTAGGACTTTAGTCAAAATTTGAATAGAAAATGAATAATAATTACTTATTAAATTCAAAATAAAACATAATTTATATCGTTGGAAAGCTGAGAATCTCCTTTAAAAACCCTTTTCATTTCATCAATTTTGGGTTAAAAAAAAGTCGTCAGCCACATACCCATCATATTGCCACTTTTTGGCCCATCCTGATCCTGCACATACCCATGTTTGTGTTTTCATTGATTTCAATTGGTGATGATTGATAAGTTGTGATGATGCTTTGATTAGTTACATTATGTTGTCACTAGTAAGTGCTACTAGTATCAACCTCTAGTGTTGCTTTGATAAGATTCTACTTGTGGATATTGTTTGGTTGAATTGCAATATTGCAGTTGGTTTGGTGATGATGAGGAAGTGGTGAATATGATGAGAGTGTGTTTCTGGTGCTTGGTTTCCAAGTGATTTTGAGAAAATTTGAATAAAAGAGGAAACAATGTGTTGTAGAGGTGTTCTGGTATATAGAGTGGTGTTTTGGTTTTTCTCCGCATTTCTTGTGTATTAAAGATCTACTTGTGGAGTTCAAATATGTTTATCATAGGTGTTTAGAGGTGTTATATCCAAATTCTCTTGGTTTGGATCATTGTGTAGAGAGAGTTGTGTTCACTAGTGTGTGAACAATTTGTTGTAGTGGTGTTTAGGAGAAATGGTTTTTCTCTTCATTTCTCCATAGTCTGGTTTCTAGTCTTGTGGTTCTAGAAGTATGTTGATAAGGTTCATATATACCTTCAATAAAAAAATTTCATGGTTTGGTGCTCTGCAAAATTATTTCTTGTTACAGTGTGGAATATTTTCTAGGTGAAAAAGATGAGTTTTTTCTTCAAGTGAAAGTTGTTGTGAATGAATTTGTTGGATTTCAAGGTGTTTGTGGAATATTCTAGGTTGTTTCTAAGTGTTGTGTGTGGTCTTTGATTCATCTTTGGATTTGAGGAAGCATGTACTTAACTATTAATGATGTTTACTCAAGTTTGATTGACCTTGGGTGTTTACACTAATTGCAGATTTGCTTCAATGATTATGGAAGTGTGGTGTTGTGTATATGAGTGTATTTGGGTTCAAGTTAAGGTGTGATGTGGTCTAATTTCATTCCTTTCTAGCGTAGGAATTCTTAGTGCCAACCTAATTTGAATTTGCATGGTTGAGGTGTATAGTCGACCTTGGAGAATATTTTCAAGGTTGAAGAAGGTATAAATAAGTGTTGTGTTGATGAAGGATTCGTTGTGCCCTTAGCACACATGCCTTGTTGGAATAGGGACCCTCTCTTTCCTTCACTTTGTCAGGTCATTTTTTTGTTGTATCATTTTGCGTGCCCCTTACTTTTGTGTCCAAAATGGTTAGTGAACCTCAAAGAATCATCTCAAGTCGACCATGTTCCCCCCCTCAAATTTTCTAAGTCCTAAGTCCTTGCGGAATCACACTGGCTCTTCACCTTAGATCTTTACTGGTGGTGTCCATGGTGCCCATTGGGCCCGCCCTTGTGGGTTGCCCCTCTTGGATTGTCGTCGCTTCATCACCTTGTATCAAGCGGATTTTATATGACGGCTTTCCACCCTTTGGGTCCCAGAATTGTCTTCGCCATCAGTCCATCACCGAGCTTTCTGGTGGCCGTCAACTTGCTCCTTCCCGCCCATTGGGTTTCGAGGCTCCTTCCATCGTTTATTTATCACTGACATCCCAAATGGCCTTTCTTTGGCGTTGTTCTACCTATCAAGGCTTGATCTCCCCAACACCATCCGTTTATTTCCAAACTCTCAAGCGTCCTTCAGCCAACAACGTTATGCCTATCGAAACCTAGACCCTTTAGCGCCGTTTGATCATCAGTAGCCAATTAAATGACTATCCACCGACGACCGCCCGACCGTCGAACCCCGGTGCTCCCGCGACCGTTTTCAAATCAAAGCTCACCAACCTTTAGTCTTTCGTACCTGCATTAAAGAGGGGCATTAAATGCCTTAACTTCTATAAATAGGAAAATTTGAGCTGTCATTATCACTTTGTCAGTTGAGCAGAAAGAGGTCAGAACGATCCAAAGCCATCTCCATGTGCCACCTTTGAGCCCGACGAGTGCCATCACCAATCCAACATGTTTGCTAGCTGATTCGATTGCCTCCTTCATCGGGTTCTTGAGGTGAGTTGGTCATCTGCACCCCCTTTCATGTTTTCCCTTGATTTCTGGTAAGATGAATGAATTTGCAAGAAGAAAACACATGCCCTAGATAGAGAAGAACATTGTGCCCAAAACTCATGTGATAGTAACTTGAAAAACCATCGAAATCACCTAATAGACTACTACAGAACCTTGTCCTTCCGGTGCCATTCTTCGGCTAGAGTGTTCATGCTCTATGGCTTCGGGCCTTCTCATCGCTATCGCCAATACTTGAAAACAGAAGATGACTTGCGTCGATGAAATTTACTATCAGGACCACCATCGCAAGAGGACCCCACCCTCTCGCCATTGAAACTTGGCAAAAATATTGGCGAAACCAAAACTAAGTCCAACAAGTTGCCCAAGTTCGCACTTGCGGGACTCCATCCTTAGGGCGCTGCTCACGAGCTATCATTTCAAATGACATTCTGATCCTAACTTTTTGATGCCTCAGACCCCAACTCCTTATTCATCAGTTGACCTCATGTGCAAACAACTATATGGCCAATTCCCTATAGGTCTCGGCTAGCAGACCTTCATCCATGGGCCACTACGGTGACAGTGTTGTCTCTTACGGCTTCTAAGAAGTGACCTCCCACCCTTCGGGTTCTGCTCATCCAATGGCTGTCTGAAATGCAAAGAGAAGATTTTCGAGT
Source organism: Sequoia sempervirens (assembly GCA_007258455.2). Lineage (NCBI taxonomy): Eukaryota > Viridiplantae > Streptophyta > Pinopsida > Cupressales > Cupressaceae > Sequoia > Sequoia sempervirens. The sequence continues at coordinate 643,301,096 of VDFB02000003.1, forward strand.
ACTCAACCTCTTTCGGACCCCTAGCATTGGGTCTCCATGATTGGGACTCTGTCCCATCACCGTTGTAGCCTTAGGGAAAACTACACTCATCCTCCCTACCATCGGAACCCAACCTCGCCCCGGTCGCAGAACTTTTGACTGAGTAAACACAAGGTAAACGGCCATGCCTTCATCCAGACCCGACTCCTCGGGTTTCTCCCATTGAAGCTCCAACTGACATCCGCCATCCTTAAGCGGCAAACACCTAGAAATTTACCGCTCCCTCTGGCCCAAAATTCCCAAGTTGTAAAGAGGGATATTGACTGTCTTCCAAACTCACCAGTCCCGCTAGTTGGAACTCCTCCCCCGGAATGTCGTCTCCCTAGAGCCATTTCAAACTATAAACCTCAAATGGCCAATCTTCCTCCTAGCTCTAAGTGCTCAAAAGATGATCCAAATGCTCTTTAATCAAAAAACTGACTTCGACCCACATGTTAAAATAAGACACTCCCCTTAGTGGATTCCTCAAACTGGCCAAATCTGAAGGTGAGTCAGGATAGGCAGTTCACTGTGCCCTAATTGTTGTCCCTCTTGTAGCAACTCTAAAATAGCCATCAGGCTAGGGAAGTCTGAGCCCTAGGGCCCAAATCATCCAAACTCCCTCCTGTGAACTACTAATGACAATCTGGATTATACATTAGATTTTTCAAATGCTGAATGATCCAATCTAACTCCATTTGTAGGGATTTGACTAACGTTCCCATATTTTCACCTCTCTTTTTCCTATAGGATATATGGAATCAGGTGTAGGACCTTCAGGGGTAGTCACAGAGAAAGATAAAGGAAATAAAACTAAGGTACCCTATGGAAAAGAAGATAAGGACCAGATGAAGTATTAGTTCCAAGGGGAGCCTTTGAAATCCAAAGTCACCTCAACCTGGAAGGAGGTCACAGACACAAAAATTAGACAAGTAGACATCGATGAATTCAAGTAGAGAGTTTGAATCAACCCAAAAATAGAGAATGCAAGGAATATCAGAAGCAGTAGGCTGGTTAAAGCTACGGGCTTTCCTCCTACCCTCGTCACGCCTAAGCTTGTTATGTCCTGCAGGGAGGCCTATCAAGAGGAAAATAGAACCATAGTAGACAGAGATGGAAATATTTTGGCTGACATGTCTGCTAAGGCAATAACAAAGACTTTTCATATCCCTACCTTCGGGGAGATGGAACTACCGACCATGGAGGATGGAAAAGTTATGTGGGATGAAAATCCCCTTAAATGTAAAAGGCTTATTAATCAGTACTGGTTGAAGGAAAAGAGGGGAAGTACTGCAAAGGTTCTCCAAGAGCTCTTTCTTAGCGACTTTTATGAAGATTACCATGATTTGGTTACCCTACTAAGTAGAGTAATCAGTCTTCCTACTGCTGCTTACTTCCAAGAATGGATGCTATACTTTGTTGAAGAAATCCTCCGTGGAGAAACCAAGTTTTATTGGGCAGGGATAATCAGTGACCGCTTCCACGAGCAATTTATGGCCATAAAGAAAACCTCCAAGTTTTACATGACCTCCTACTTGGTCTATTCACTAGAGGAACAGGTACAATAAAGAGGTTTGTTTAGAGCTCCGGATGAGGAACCGGGCAAGGAGCTAAAGGTCTAACAAATACCCTCAATTACAATTCAAAAACTTTAAGAGGGATTACTGTAGGGTCAATAATGATTTCATAGGTCATGTCATCAGATTACTTGGGGGTGACTTCGAGAGGAGAGTCTCCCATAGTGCCAATGCATTTTTGAAGCATTTTCCCTTCTTATTCATCTAGTATCCCAAGTTCACCTACATTTGTGTTGAAGGATTCTCAAAAAGACCAAACAAGCTGCCCCGTTATCCTAATGACTGGATAATACTACTAGAACTCTCTCGGTAGCTATGGCATGTACAAGCCCTCTTGAGCAGCAAACATAGGGCAGGGATTCCTTATCCCCTCTCCTTTGACCAAGGGCTATACGAGCTCCATACCTCTTAGTGTACCAACAATTTAGAGAAGGAACTGGTAGAATACCATTTGAGACTCCACATGGCTTGGTGATAGATGGACCCCTATGGTCATCTCAAGAAGGCACTTGGACCCGAATATTCCCATCTACATAGTGTCAAGGATTTTTGGGCTAATTGAAAAGATGATAATGAAGTGAGAATGATGCACTATATGTGGATGACCGCATATTTCATAAAGAGGGTCAATCTATTCCCTGTACCAGATCAAGTAGAAGAGGATGAAAGCACTGTCATGGATCCTCAGTACAATACGATTTCCAATCTCCTACTGCCACTGATTGACTGTGATGAACAAGAGGTTGACAACCTCGACATTCTAACCAAGCTCATCAAGGCTCAAACAAAAGAGTGGATTGATGGGAAAGTTTCCCAATTGAAACAATAAGGGTCACTTTGACCTATGAGGGGCTCGAGAGTGAGCCATTAAGCGAAACAGACAGTGGGACAGCTATTGCCCCATTAGGAGAGACTTCAAAATCTCCTCCGTCCACCAGATCAAGGAAGAGAAAAGATGTTGCTGAGGAACAATGCAATCCTAAGGTGTATTCCAGAAAGGATTCAGAGGGAGAACCTTCCAAGAAACATAAGAAATCAGGCAGTTTCACAGAAATGCCTACCATTCAAGAGGATCGGCTCTGTGAGGGAGAGGAAATGGAGGTTGAGCATCCAAAATCTCCACCTATTTCCTCCACTACTGCTACACCTTCGCCTACTTCTCATTCGCCTACTTCTCAAGTGATGGTAGCTACTTCCCCGCCTGTGGTGGACATCTTGGTCCACCTTGCCTCTTCTCCAACCGTCATGTAGGTTGTGACCATAGACTCTTCATCTGCCACCACTTCTCTGCTTTCCTCTACTTCCATGTCTCCCACTACATGACTACACCTATCCACAACAACAATACAAATGTCTATGCTCTCATTGCCAGAAGCATTCTCCTGACATATGTAGAATGTTCCTACGAAGCATTCTAAAGTATTGATGAATCTAGCCATCCAAGCTACTTGTTAGCTCTCAAAAACGCAGGTTAGGATACCTCAAGAGGCTGTCAATCTCTTGATACGTTTTAGGGTAACAGACAAGGTTGAATGGCTTAAACCTTCTACTCTTCAGGTGCTGCTAGACCTAGGCGGGTGTACCTATATGAATGAAGTAGACTTAATGTACTTATCTCTCTTGAAATGTTTTTCCCACAATGGCAAATGGGAGTGGACAAATGAAATCAAATTTGGTATAGATTGTATAGCAATATTCAAAACTAAATCCTAATATGCTCAGTTAACAGATGTAAGGAAAATGAATGAATCTAAATTGTGAAATGCAGAGACTAGTGCCTTATTGGGTATGCAGAGTCAAATAAAATAGCAATGAGCAACCTCTTTTTGGAAAACATTCAAATTGTTGGCATATGTTTTGTTTATAACTTGTATAAACATGCAAGACTGTGATTACTAATCCCTTCTTAATCATCTAGATGAATTTCCCTGATTACTATGATTAATCAAAAGGATTTAATCCCTCCTTGAAAGAACCAGTTAATTAACCACATAGATACAGTAAATGTGCCCTGATAAACTGAATATAAACTTGTTATATCAATTTAAACAACCAGAAAGCATCAATCTTGGAGACAACTTAATAATACTTTCAATAAATTCAATAGACAATTGACACCAAAAATGAGCTGCGACATCAACTGATTCTCATTAAAATCTCCATTTTGAAATCATGCATCATAGTCTCTGATCTGAGAATTTTATTCTACCATATCCATCTCTAATCTACCTATTGTATCTAATCCAATCTAATTCTAATTCTGTCCTATTTTACAATCGAAAAATGGACTTTTATACAATTGCATATGAAGAGACACATCGTTTTGTATTCCATGTCGGCGGGCAACTGTACTCAAACTTTTGTTAACATTCGCCAAAGACTCACTGAGACATTTTGTAGTCATACTGATCCTCAACGTTACACCGACAATCATCTTGTGCATCGTTGTGAAGTCATGTCGTCTTACCGATACTTTGAGTCTCACCGACGAATGTCCATTCATCCCATGTGCTTCGCTATGACCTCCGTTGTTGGGGAGACGTCCCACAGACACCTTCGTCTTACCGAAAGTTTCCTGTGATGCATTCTTTTCGCTGAGACATATGGGATTTCACGCTGATGAAACAACATATCATCGTGACATTCGAGTTGGTAAGACTGTATAACCTTACTCCGATAGCTGTTGATATAATTCCTTTGCGCTTTGTCGGCGAGACCAGAGGTACTCGGTGAGACCTCACCCCGATAACCCTCCAATAAAATCCTTATGTGCTTCATCGGCAAGACTCGACGCGTTCGATGAGACATTACTTCGATGAAAAGACCTTTCGCCGATACATTTTTTGATAGAATCCCCCTACGCATGTTGGCGAAACCGGAGGTACTCGCCGAGACTTCATTCTGAATACCTTTTGTTTGGCCGATACATCATTCCACGTGCTGGTCGGTGAGACATATATGAGTTCACTATGACTCATCCCGATAGAATTCTCTTTCCGAAATGATATTTCTGCTGCCGGTTGGTGAGACAATACGCAATCGGTAAGACCTCACCCCGAAGTCTTTGTCTGGCCGATAAACCTTCTGTTGCTGAGACAATGAAAATGTCCTACTGAAAGGTACCTGCATTTGAATTTGAATTGATGTGACATCCCTGAGGTCTTGCCGATAGGCAACAACAGACACATATTAACAAAATGCATTATGGGTCAGGGAGATCTTGATAATCTCATGTCGATATGGACTATTATGTGAAATACTCAGACCTAGACAGATTTTATGGGATAAAAATGGGCAGAATGTGAGCAAAATATTATGAATAGAGGCCCTGAGCATATGGTGAGGACTTGATTGGAAACTCAGGGGTATGAAACAACTTGTGAAAATATTCAGAATTTTATAGTTCTAACACTACCCTGGCACAAGTTCTCGCCAACATTCCTACCTCAACTCCTCTGACTGAACCGCCAGAGATGAAAGCCATGATGAAAATATCCGAGGAGTTAGAGAGTCAAGATAAGGAAACAACAAGGGAGTTGGAGGAGGAAGAAGACGATTACCATGAACACCCAGAGCGCCAACACTTGCAAATTGATAAGGTGGTCCGTAAAGGAGAAGAAACAAAGTCTTATGAGAGTGATGAAGAAGAAGATGCCAACACCAAGTACATTGTGGAGACTTTCAACACAGACCTCGAGGAGGAGTTGGCTCGACAATTGAAGGATGTTGGAGTTGGAAAGGCCACCTTCTGAGGAAAAAAAGGAGTTAACTGATAAAATTGAGGAAGATTCTAAACTTCCAACTGGGAAACAACAAGAAAGCTCTAAGCCCAGTGAAGAAATACCTCTCTCAGTAGAACAAGAAGAACAAGAAATCAAAGAGTAGGATGTGCCACCTCAACATGAGGAAGAGGAGAATAAAGAAGATAAACCCTAAGAAGAGTTTGAAATGGGTAAGCCTGAAATAGAGTCGCACAAGGAAGAGGAACACCCTGAGGAACATAAGAATGAGGCTGAAGAAGAGGAGATCTACAAAGAAGAGGACAACCCCAAGAAATGCACACCCACCAAGTCCCTGATCAAAAACACAGTGTTCATCCAGGACTCTGATGAAGAATAAGGAGAAGACACGAGGACAAAGTAAGAAACTCCAGGTGATAAAGATATTGAAGTCAGGAGGAATGAAGAAGAAGGTGATCATGAATCACCCAAAGAAGAATCTCAGATGCCCATGTGGCTGGAAAAGAAATTAGAGAAGAAGAATCCTACTCCTAGAGATCCCAAGGCAAGACTCGGGGCTATCTTAGCTCAAGTACAAGTCAGCACAAAGAAAGAAAAGAAGCCTAAAGTCAGATCCAAATTGACCATGGATGCTTTTGGGTCTAGGACTGTACAAATTTCCATGCCAGTTGTGGGTGAAGAAGGGATAAGTTACAATGTCTCCACCATCAACTTGGGGACAACCACCAGGAAACAAAGGATAGATCATCTCCAAGAGTTTGTTGCCACTATGGTACATTTGATACAGAAGGATAAAGTCTTCAAGGAAGAACTTAAGGCACAGCTGGTTGATTTGATCGACTATATTCAGCAATGGTCATCCATGGAGGAATTTCCCATGACATCATCGACTCTGCCACAACTACTGTCTAGGGAGAAGATCAACAAACTTAAGAAAAGGAAGAACTGGACTAAAAATACAGAGGATTGGTTCCGACAGGTTCTATATGCTGGAAACATGGGCATTAATCACCCTGTCAGGACCACAAATAAGTTATTGGAAGTACAAAGACACCTGGAGGGCACGAGGAAGTTCTGTACTGACTTCCTGAGGATATATGGGTTCACTTATCCTAAAATTGAGGCCATCCTCAAGCTGCCTCAGAAAACATGGGAAAAGGAACTTGCACTAACGAAAGACGATGACTGGCTTGTAGATATGTGGAAGATGGACTTCGACCACATAAATGAGATATTGGAGCAGGTACTCTATAAGGTGGATCCTGACTTTGATTGGGCAAAGGATGTCAGGGCAGATTGTGTTCAATATTTAAAATTAATGATAGGTTATGACATGCCCGCCATTGAGATTGATCTAGAAAAGATAAAGCCTTATTTCCATAAGAAGATGGAATGTCAGGTGAGCTTACCACGAATTTCATGAGTTTTGTTGCTCAGGCTTTCACCGAATCTAAATAGGTAAGGGACAACACGAGTAAGTATGATGGAGATTGGGATACACTCATAGACTGATCCAAGCAGTGGAACTACCAGGTGCTCTAATCTAACATAATGGAGATTGATAAGCTCTAGACATTAATCAACAAGTTTATGGAGTATGCCACTTTGAAGAAGCAAGAAGGAAACCCAATCATTGATGACAAGCTCCTCATGGAATAGTTGCAGCAAAGGAAATCATCAAAAGACAAAAGTGCTATAGTGCTACCATAAGAGGAAAAAATAGGGAAAAGACAAAGATGTAATTTTAAAATGTAATATTTGGGGGTAGGTGAAACCCTAGTTTGTAGTGAATCTTGGCCATATAATGAAAATCAATCTTGGCCATTCATTTTTCTTTTTGAACACTATAAATAGGGGTCTCCTCTCATTTTCAAGAGAGAGTTGAGTTGTTGTAAAGGCATGCTACAAAATTTTTAATAGAAGTTCATTGGATTTTGGTGGACTCTTGAGTTTATTTTGAATGTTACATGCTTCATCTCCCATAGTTAGTTGATCTAGATATATTTACTTTGCTGTTCTTCATGGTTTTAGATTACTTTTATAGATTAGTTAATGTTGTTCAATGGTTGTGTAGATTTCTGCTATGTTGATGCCTTTCTTGCCCATACTTTTTGTTGTTTACTAATGGTAGATAGTTGTGTAAAGTTAGTTTGGGCATAAACTAAAGCTGCTCCAAACTGCTATATTTTATTCATGCATGTTTTATGGTGAATGAATGGTTGAATATTTGTAGTCCTTAAAAGCTTGCACAAGTTTCATGACACTGTGAGTCAATCTGGTTAAGTGAAATTTTGTTTTGAGGAAGCTATCCATAGTAGAACCCTCCATGATCATTGTTCATTACTAGTTTTAGATCCAAGAACCTTTCTCTTCCCTGTCCTTTTCCTTTTTTTTAATGACTAGCCTATGCTAAGGTTCATTGCACATTGTAAAGCCAAATCTTAAGATAAAATAGGAGTTTAAGATTGTTGTTCGAACCTACAGCAAGTTGCACCCTAACTTCCCATCTAAGGAACTCCATTTTAAGATTCACTTCGTATCTAGCCAAACTTTGTAAGCCACCTTGTGATTACCAAAAAAATCACATCAAACATCAATTGAGAAATTCCATGCATGTCATGACCTAACACCCGAGAGACCTTGGGGTAGTAATTGGTAACTTGCTTGTGAATTTCTACCTTTCAAGAGAGGTAGTGCATCTATGCACTTCCTGTGTTGAGAAAGTGCATAAAATACCCATCAACAGAACTGGCACTAGAAGGAGGGCCCATTTGAGTTAAACTGGATCAAGGTGATTCACTCTCCCCTAAAAGGTCCCGAAGATTTCTAAGATGTACTCCAAACAAAGGGGAATTCCAGGAACTACAACCCCCTACAAGGACAAGAAAGACTAAGAGGGAGGACACAACTTATTCTTCCTCCTCCATTCCACCCACTTCACCTTTGCCTTCACCTCCTTTCTCCTTCCATTCGCCTCAAACTCAGTAGACTTCCTTCACCTTCACCCATTCAGCTCAGCCATACCACACAACATTTCCACCTCTTGCTTCCCACAACCAGGGTGTTGCCCCTTCCCTTGCCCTCCAAGTCCAAGGTGTAGTCCCAACTACCACTGCACCTGTGTAGCCCCAGGTTACTGTTCAATAGAAAACACCACCTCCGCCTCCCTCATGGCTTGGCTTGGGAAAAACCCTTCTCTGTTGCACTTCAATTCCTACCATGACATGCCTAAAAATCCAGAGAGCTTTTGTTTGAAGTTCAATCCTCGGGATCCATAGAGGACAACTGAGGAGCACATCAAAATATTCCAAACAACATTGAAAGACATGCATATCAATCAAGAAGATATGGCATGCAGGCTCTTCCCTCATTCGTTGGGGGAAGAGGACTTCTATTGGTATATTAATTTTCTAGTAGGATCCATTACGTCTTGGGATTTGATGATGAACACCTTCTTGCAAAAATACAAGATCTCGATCAGCCCTTCGGAGCTATACTGACAATTCACGATAGTTCGTAGGGAAATCAATGAATTGATCAACTCCTTCAACGATCAATTCCACCGAGCCTATACAAGGTTACAAGCCCTATATACACTCACTGATACTACTTCCTTGCTGGTCTATTATGTAGTATTGGACAATCTCATAGCTGCATTGGTAAAGAAAATGCGACCACCTCCAACCAGATTGGTGGACGACTATGTAGAGGTAGTTATTGCCAGTATGGACTTGGGGAAAAACATTTCTGGTCTGCTGCCTTCCTTGGGTCTAGTGGTCCATCCAATGTAGGTTTAGGGGATCAACCAAGAATTCTCTCATCAAAAACCTCTTATGAACTAGGTGCCTCAATTGCCCATAGTCCTACATCCAGGACAACTGATGAACTAGGTACCTCCCATGTCTCTGTACATGCAGCCCCAACAACAATAGACCTACTCCCAAGCTCCCCAACAACAAAAAAAATAATCTTAGTAGCCTCAAATGCCATTATACCTGCAAGGACTAGAATTTCCCCCAGCACAAGAGAATTAGTCGGTTGCTCCGCCCATTTTCCTTCAAAATCAAGTGTTGCAGCCAAGTAACACCGAGAAAGATCGGCTTAATGAGCTGACTGAAATGATCAAGAAAATGTCCATAGAGATGACGCATATGAGAAATTAGAATAATCATCTGCAAGCTTCCCAATGGAGTATTTAGGCCAACCTCAACAAAGAAAGCAGGGACAACTGTGATGATGGTCCTTATTTAGGAAAAAGCTATGAAAGAGGGAAAAATTCTAACCAAAATTTTGAAAGGAGATCGACCCAAAGAAAAAATAGAACATGGAATACTAGGTCCAACAATGGGGGTGTTCCTACTCTACTCGACCAACCTGATGTCATAGAGAAGACAACAAGTTGTTTGTACCTTGCTGAGGTAGCTCTCTCTGGATGGTGTCAGATTCACAAAACCAGTAGGCACTCCGAGTTGGACTACCCTGAGTTCCTCGCAGCTGCAAAAATATTCCAAGTTGAAGTTCAGAATGTCATGGACAATGTTGGATGCCGCAACCTAGTCCCATCGGAGCCCTATGACTTCTCCTATCTCATGGTAAATCTAGCGCCATTCCTGCGAAGCAAGAATAATGTCCCAGAATGCGAGGATGCTCCACCAAAAGAGGACGAAGTCTAGGAGGTAAGTAACAAAGAAACCTTTTCTTAGCTTTTTGATTCAGTAGGAAATGGTCCAAAAGATGAGGAGGAACCATATGTAGATGAGATTCACATGTTCCACCAGAGAGCAACTCCCTACTACCTTAGGAATAGACAAGCAGGAGGACCTTTTATGACCTCCACTCCGCCCAATTACTTCAGAACCCCTCCTGACCCCAATGCTAGTAATAATCCTAGTCTTCCTCATGTGCCTACTCAATACCTCAACAAGGATAGGCCATTAAATTAGCCTCAAAACCAGCCACAAAAATAGCCTCAAGGTCAACCCAAAAGTCAACCAAGTCGGGCACAAGCCCAACCCGCTAGCTCTGCCATAGGCAGAGCCTTCAAAAATGAAATTGAGAAAATGGGTGAATATCTCGCAGAGGAGTTCAAGAAAATCAAGATCAACTTGTCTGCCTTTGCGTTACTTAAGGTTCCTATAGTTAGGCATGCCTTCTTTAAGGTAATTAATGGAACCCTTCCTCTAAGGAAACACCAAAAATACCAGCTAAGAGAGTCTCTTTTGAAGACCCTCCAAGTGAGCCTGTTATTAAGCAAATTCACGGCAAGAAGAGTGATCCACCTCATAATCAGTCGACGGGTAAGCAACCTATAAAGGAATCAGATTAGAACAATAGGAAAAACCCAAAGGATCAGCCCTCTAGGTAGGCTAAGAATAAGACTAGCGATAAGAACAAAGCTCAGGTAGCCTAGATGGATACGCCTATGGGCCTCTTCCAAGGAAAGTTGGAAACATCGCCCTTCCTCACTACCATTCAGATATTTGGGAAGAATTTACATAATTTCTTGCTTGATTCAGGAGCATTAGCCAACGTCATGCCCCTGGAAGTATGCAAATCTCTTGAGATCACTCCCACACCTTTAAGGAGAAAAGTGACTCAATTGGATAAAATCAAGGTTAACATGGTAGGGGAAATGAATCGGATCCCAATGCAGATCGTTGCGGATCCAAGAGTACAACAAGTCATAGACATCCAAGTCAAGGACATCCTCGATGCATATGGACTAATCTTTGGGCGAGAATTCACTAGAATGCTGAATGGATACATTGCAACGGATCACTCTCACATGTGGTTGCCTTGGAGGGGGCTGCCAAATCAGATCTATATAGATCGGGAGCCCCATATGAAGTTCATGATTACCAAGTATAACAACACTAACAAGGTGTTATTTGCTAAGACAGAATTGGGGAATTACTCTCCCGTCTCATATCAAGAAGAGTTGGAAGATTCAGGAGAGGGGATGGTTGCAGAAGTCCTCTTGGTCCAATGCAACCCTCCAATTGATTTGGTCCATACACCTCAGAGCACTGAAATGCTAGTAGAACCTAATGATGAGTCCCTTGAAGATGACACTTTAGGATTGTTGGATGGATTTTGAGACTTTATGGAAAAATGCATGCAAAATCAACTTAGATTGGGTGTGAGAATGGATTTCCAAGAGCTCTTGTTGCCTAATTGGTGTAGGGTGCACAACGCTGCCCATTCTGAGTTTGAGTGTTGTCTGTACCAGATAGTGGTGGAACATTTCAAAGCACGGGTTACCCCCAAAGGGGAGCTATCAACATAGTAGTTTTTTGCAGATTCCACTCAGCCAATGCCTGCCCAGAAAGCCTCCAATGTAAGTGTGAAACCAAAGGAGAAGTCACGCCTCATTGGCCTTGAAGTCAAGGACTTTCCTAAGTTTTGGACTCTACGCTTTGATGGGTCCAAATCCAAACAAGGAGCAGGCGCCAGAATCAAGCTTATCAGCCCCACGAGTAAGACCTAATTTTCCACCCACAGACTCCAATTTTATTGCACCAATAATGTAGTAGAGTATGAAGCTTTAGTACATGGTCTTTTAATGGCTTTCAAAAATAATGTTAAGATGCTACAAGTTTTTGGTAATTCAGAACTAGTAGTCAAACAAGTTAGAAAATTGTACTCATTCCATGACAAAACGCTAGCAAACTATAGGCATACAGCCTGGGATCTTTTAGAGGGTCTAGATGCATTTAATATATAGTTGACCCCATGTACGTAGAACCATACAATTGATGCTTTGGCTCAAGCAACCAACACTTTGCAACCCTTGTCTCTGTCTGGCCTTAAGAAATTCACTATGGAGTTGGCCTCTACCCCATCGGTGCTAGACAATGCCACTCACTTCCAGGTATTCAATGATGATAAACATATCCTGGAGTTCATCACCAATTCTGACATGTTTGCAACACAAATAATTGATGAAGTTGATCCAGAAGAAGTTGAATTAGATATAGAAGGAGTCATCAACCTCAAAACCAACACTATTCCATGAGGTATGGTTCAGCTTGAGTACATATTTGACTTGGATAAGATTAGATATCAGGACCAACAAGTAAAGAAAGAGTCCATAAATAATCAATGTGACGTCCACAACCGAGGAGATCAAAAATGTTTTCATTGGAAAAGTATGCACTGCAAAAGAGAAGAAAGGAATTTTTGATGCTTTGCGGAAGTATGAAAATGTGGTGACATGGAGCTATGAAGACTTGAAGACTTATGATACTTCCATAATCACATATACCATCCCTCTCAATCCTAATATGCAGCCATTCGATAGAGACATCATCCTATCAATGCCTTACTAGAGCCCATCATCTACAAAGAGGTGCAAAAACTACTTTTAGCAAGGATTATCTTTCCAGTTAGGCACTCCACATGGGTGGCTAACCTAGTCTAGTTAGGAAAAAGAATGGAGAAATTAGATTGTGCGTGGACTTCCACAATCTGAATAGAGCTTCGGAGAAGGAAAATTATCCCGTGCCTTCATTGGATGAGGTAATGCAGATTGTCAATGGTTCACAAATGATGTCCTTTCTCGATGGATATTCCGGGTACAAACAAGTCATGGTGCAGTACGAAGATCACCACAAGACCGCATTCACCTCCAAGTGGGGTACCTTCGCCTATAGATGAATGCCATTTGGGCTCATCAACACTGGTGCAACCTTTCAACTTGCCATGGAAATTTCCTTTAAAGATTTGATTGGAAAGTGCATAATCATCTACATGGATGATTCGACTGTTTTTTTGAAGAAGCATATTGATCATGTCTCTAACTTATGTAAGGTTTTTCAAAGATGTCAAGAATTTAGAGTTTCTCTCAATCTAAAGAAATGCATCTTTGGAGTTATGGAAGGGAAATTGCTTGGGCATGTTATCTCAGAATGAGGTATCTCCATTGACCCTGAATGTATCTAGTCCTTACTAAAGATTCAGCTACCAGGTAGCAAGAAATAACTCAAATCTTTCTTTGGAAAGATCAATTTCGTCAAAAAGTTTATTACAAGCTTTGCTAAAATCGTCAAGCTGCAGAATGCTATGCTGAAACAAGATGTTAAGATCGAGTGGACCCCAGAGGCGAAGAAAGCCTTTGAAGAAATTAAGAAAGAAATTGTTGAGGCACTTGTCCTAGTTAGCCTAGACTATGTGGATCCATTCTACATTTATTCCTTTGCTTTAGATCACTCGTGTGCCAACATTCTGACCCAGAAAGACAATGATGGAAATGAGCACCCTATCGCCTTCATGAGTGCTCCCTTGAAAGATGTTGAGCTAAGATATCATAACATGGAAAATAAAGCATACACTCTTGTCAGAGGATTAAAGAATTTCAGGCATTACATCTTACACAATAAGGTGTTTGCCATTGTCCTTAATCCTGTAGTGAAGACGTTGCTCATACAAAATGAGCTGGGAGAACAAAGAGCTAAGTGGGTTACCCTGTTGCAAGAATACGATATGGAGATTCAATCAATGAAGTTGGTATGAGGAAAAGCACTCACCCCAATGATTGTTGAGACAACAACTGATGTAGGGCCTAAGCTTATGGTGCAACAGTACTAGCTTGAGGATGTCTCCCCAGGGGAGTGGTACGATGACATAATCTATTATTTGTTGAACCAAAAATGCCCATCTTGCTTGCAAGGAGTTCAAAAGCATGATATTAGGCTAAAAAGCAGCAGCTACATGCTACAAGGATCCATACTATACAAGAGGAATCACGAAGGTGTCTATCTGAGATGCCTTGGCAAAGAAGAAGCTGACCAAGTTCTGAAAGAGTTTCACGACAAGTATGGCACCAGCCATGGATCAGGTCCCTCCATTGCACATCAAATCTTATGGGAAGGTTACTATTGGCCAACAATCTTCAAGGATGCTCACAACCATGTTCATACGTGCCACATATGTTAGACCACTACAACCAAAGAAAAGAATGTTGTTGTCCTGCTGCAACTAGTTTTGGAGGTGAGGCCATTCATGCAATGGGTCTCGACTTCATTGGTTCGGTAAGCCCACCATCATCTGTAGGACACAGTACATTCTAACTGCTTCAAATTATTGCACTAGATGGAAAAAATCCATTGCATGTACGCAATGCACAACTGAGGTAGTTATGAATTTTATTGAAATTTTCATTTTAAATCGCTTTGGCTACCCCTATGCTTTAGTGTATGACAATGGCCCTGCATTCTCCTCGCTTAAGTTTGATAGTTGGGCCTTTGATTATGAAATTTCACTCAAATTATCATCCAATTATTACCCCTAGGGAAATGGCCTAGCAGAATCCACCAACAAGAACTTGATCACTATAATAAAAAATCTGCTTGACAGGAATCCCAAGGATTGGCACACCTAGCTCCATTTTTCCCTTTGGGAAGATCACACACGCCACAAGGCTGCCCTTGGTGATTCCCCAATCCATCTTGTTTATGCCCTAGAGCCTATATTCCCAATCCACTTGAAGATTCCCACCCTCTAGTTTATCAACGAATTTTAAGAACGAGGGGATTGTAGAGAAGTTCACTTGGCTGAGCTATTACATTTAGAAGAAGTACGTGACCGTGCAATAGAATTTTTTTCCAAACATCAGGGCATAGTCAAGAGATGGTTCGACCACCGAGCTAAAATAAAGGCCTTTAGAATTCCAGATCTAGTCCTATGCTGGTACAAGGCTCACGAAAAGAAAGGGGAACATGACAAATTCGACAATCTTTGGCTTGGCCCCTTTCAGATAGCTGAAATCCTTGGAGATAATGCTTTCTGCTTAAAGACTCTACCTGGTGAAGATGTCTCATTACTCATCAATGGGAAACACTTAAAGCATTACTTCCAAGCCTAATCTCTTTTGGACTTGTTCCTATAAATACTTGTATATAGGTTAGAGTAGGTTACTTTTGGTCTGCTTTCATTTTTTTGTTTTACGTTGCTTGTGTTTTTCTCGTTTCCCAGTTGTTTTGATTTGATGAGAGTGTTCTTTTTTTTCTTGTGATGGCCATGCTTGTTCGATGAACGGTTCATTCTGTTGTCTGTCTTTAGTGCTCTTTGGCTAAATATTCACTCTCAACCCTTAGCCTTTGATAACAACCTTGCAATGACTTCCTCATTTGAACTATGTCTTGGAACTCGACCCTTGGTTGAATCCTTTTACGTTCATCTCAGATCCTACACCAAAACACATATTAATTATTTCCAAAGGGCTATATAGTAGCTGTTATGATGGCTTAGTAAGTGAAAAATATTAAGTTTGCTCCAATGACCACTGTGGTTCCCAAGCCCATAGTGAGCTTTAATGCTTACACGGTTAAGAATGAAAAGAAACGAAAATGATGAAATCAAACAACCGTATGGGAGTGCAGATAACTCTACTGGGGCTATGGATTCTCGGCTGGCAGTAGAGAAATATCCATGGGGTCACAATGACATCTCCACTAGGGCTATGGAGGCCTAACTAGCAGCAGGGCAAGGTCTAGGTTACTTTTGGGGTTGGATGATTCATGTAGCTTGCTTAGTTTGATTGACTGTTGTCTATCACAGTTTCTAAGGAAAATGAATGAATTCACTGAACAAACACTTCTAAGATGTTTCATAGGTTGAATCAACTAAGGACCCATTTCTCCTAGTTCACTTTTGGAGGTCAGCCCCTGGTCCACAAAACTAGATATTCTAGGTTATGAATGAATACTTATCCTCAGAACACTCGGGAGCATTCTCCAGCAAAGTCACCATTTGTTGTGCCCTCAACACACACACCCCATTTAGAATGGGGACCCTCTCTTTCCTTCGCTTTCCAAGGTCATTTTGTTACCATCTCGTTTTGTGTGCCCCTTGATTTTGTATCCAAAATGGTCAGTGAATCTCAAAGAGTCATCACAAGTTGACCATGTTTCCCCCCACTCAAATTTTCTAAGTCCTAAGTCCTTGTAGAATCACACTGGCTCTTTGCCTTAGATCTTTACCGGTGTTGTCTATGGAGCTCATTAGGCCTGCCCTTGTGGTTCGCCCCTCTTGGATTGCCATCGCCTCATCACCTTGTCTCAAGCAACTTTTATTTGATGGTTTTCTACCCTCTGGGTCCCAGAATTGTCTTCGCCATCGGTCCATCACTGAGCTTTCTAGTGGTTGTCAACCCGCTGCTACCCACCCATCGGGTTCTTAGGCTCCTTCCATCATCCATTTATTGTTGACATCCCAAATGACCTTTCTTTGGTGTCATTCCACCTATCGGGGCCCGATCTCCCCAACGCCATCCATTTATTATTGAACTCCCAAGCATCCTTTAGCCAATGGCGTTCTGCCTATCGGAACCTGGACCCTTCAGCATTGTCTGATCATCACTAGCCAATTAAACGGCTATCCATCGACGATCACCTGACCGTCAGACCTCGGTGCTCCCATGGCCGTTTTCAAATCAAAACTAACCAACTTTTAGTCTTCCATACCTGCATTAAAGAGGGGAATTAAATGCATTAACTTCTATAAATAGGAAAATTTGTGATATCATTATCACTTTGTCAGTTGAGAAGAAATAGGTTAGAACGATCCAAAGCCATCTCTCTGCACCGCCTTTGAGCCCAATGAGTTCCATCCCCATTCCAACATGTTTTCTAGCTGATTCAATCACCTCCTTCATTGGGTTCTTGAGGTGAGTTGGTCATCCACACCCCCTTTCATGTTTTCCCTTGATTTCTGCTAAGATGAATGAATTTGAAAGAAGAAAACACATGCCCTAGATAGAGAAGAACATCGTGCCTGAAACCCATGTGATAGAAACTTGAAAAACCATCAAAATCACCTACTAAACGGATATGAAATCTTGTCCTCCTGGTGCTATTCTTTGGCCAGAGTGTTCATGCTTTGCGAGTCTAGGCCTTCTCATCACCATCGCCAATACTTGAAAATAGAAGATGACTTGTGTCAACGAACTTTACTATCGGGTCCGCCATCACGGGAGGACCCCACCCTCTCACTGTTGAAACTTGGTGAAAATCTTGGTGAAACCAAAATTGAGCCTAGCAAGCTGCCCGGGTCCATGCCCGCAAGACTTCATCCTCAAGATGCTACTCACGAGCCACCGTTTCAAATGACATTCTAATCCTGGCTTTCTGATGCCTCAGACCCCAAATCCCTATTCACCGGTTGACCTCGTGTGCAAACAAATATATGCCCAACGCCCTTCGGGTCTCGACTAGTGGACCTCCGTCTGCGGGCCTCCGTGATGACAACACCGTCTCTTATGGCTTCCAAGAAGTGACCTCCCACCCTTTGGGTTTTGCTCATCTAGTGGCTGTCTAAAATGAAAAGAGAAAACTATCAAGTACTTAACCTCCTTCAGACGCCTGACATCGGGTTTTTGTGATTGGGACTTTGTCCCATCACCATCGTAGCCTTAGCGAAAACTACACTCGTCCTCCATACCATCGGAACCTGACCTCGCCCTAGTCGCATAAATTTTGATTGAGTAAACACAAGGTAAACGACCATGCCTTCATCGAGACTTGACTCCCCGGGTTTCTCCCATTGGAGCTCCAACCGACATCCATCATCCTTAAGCGGCAAACACCTAGCATCTTTCTGCTCCCTCTAGCCTGAAATGCCTGAGTTGTAAAGAGGGATATAGACCATCTTCCAGACCCGCGGGTCCTGCCAATCGAAACTCCTCCCCTAGAATGTCATCTCCCTAGAGCCGTTTCAAATGAAAAATCTCAAATGACCAATCTTCCTCCTAGCTCTGAGTGCTCAAAAGATGATCCAAATGGTCTCTAATCAACAAATTGACTTCGACCCACACATTAAAATAAGACACTCCCATTAGTGGATTCCTCAATCTGGCCAAATTTGAAGGCCAGTTGGGACAGGTGGGTCACCAAGCCCTAATTGTTGTCCCTCCTACAACAACTCTAAAATAGCCATCAGGCCAGGGAAGTCCGACCCCTAGGGCCCGAATCATCCAAACTTCCTCCTATGAACTACTAATGATAATCTGGATTATATGATTTGTCAAATGCTAAATGATCCAATCTAACTCTTTTTGCAGGGATTTGACTAACGCTCCTGTGTTTTCATGCTCAAATATGCTCACCTCTCTTTTGCTCGCAAGATATATGGAATCAGGTGTACGATCTTTGGGGATAGCCATGAAGAAAGATAAATGAAAGAAAACTAAAGCACCTCGTGGAAAAGAAGATAAGGACCAGATGAAGTATCAGTTCTAAGGGGAACCTTTGAAATCCAAAGTCACCTCAACCTAGAAGGAGGTCACAGATACAAACATCAGACAAGTAGACATCTATGAATTCAAGCAAAGAGTTCAAATCAGCCCAAAAATAGAGAATGCAAGGAATATCAGAAGCAGTGGGCTAGCTAAACTTGCAGGCTTTCCTTCTTCCCTCATCACACCTGAGCTTGTTATGGCCTACAAGGAGGCCTATCAAGAGGAAACTAGAACCATAGTAGACAGAGATGGAAATGTTTTGGCTTACATGTCTGCTAAGGAAATAACAAAGACTTTTTATATCCCTAGCTTTGGGGAGATGGAATTGCTGACCATGGAGGATTACAAAGCTATGTGGGACGAAGATCCCCTTAAATTTAAAAGGCTTATTAATCAGTATTGGTTGAAGGAAAAGAGGGGCAGTGCTACAAAGGTTCCTTAGAAGCTCTTTCACAACAACTCTTATGAAGATTACCATGATTTGTTGACCCTACTAAGTAGAGTAATGGGTCTTCCTACTACTTCTTACTTCCAAGAATGGATGCTATACTTCGTTGAAGAAATCCTCTATGGAGAAACCAAGTTTTACTGGAAAAGGATAATCAGTGACCCCTTCCACGAGCAATTTATGGACATAAAGAAAACCTCCAGGTTTTACATGACATCCTACTTGGTCTATTCACTAGCCGAATAGGTACAATAAAGAGGTTTGTTCAGAGCTTCAGATGAGGAACTAGGTAGGGAGCTGAAGGTCTGAAAAATACACTCAATTACAATTTAGAAACTTCAAGAGTGATTACTATAGGTTCAATGAAACTTTCATAGGTTGTGTCATCAGATTGCTCGAGGGTGACTTTAAGAGGAGATTCTCCCATAGTGCTAATGCATTTATGAAACAATTTTCCTTCTTATTCATCTAGTATCCCAAGTTCACCTACATTCATGTTGAAGGCTTGTCAGAAAGACCAAACAAGCTGCCTCAGTATCCCAATGACCGGATAATACTACTAGAACTCTCTCAGCAGCCATGGCATGTACACACCCTCTTGAGCAACAAATATAGGGCATGGATTCCTTATCCCCTCTCCTTCGGCCAAGAGCTATACAAACTCCATACTTCTTAGTGTGCCGACAATTAATAGAAGGAACTAGTAGAATACCATTTGAGACTCCACATGGCCTAGCCATAGATGGACCCTGATGGCCATCTCTAGAAAGCACTTGGACCTGAATATTCCCATAGCGTCGAGGATTTCTAGGCTAATTGAAAAGATGATAATGAAGTGTGAATGAGGCACTATATGCAGATGACCACATATTTTGTAAAGAGGGTCAATCTATTCCCTGTACCAGATCAAGTAGAAGAGGATGAAATCACAATCATGGATCCTTGGTATAATGTGGTTGCCAATCTCCCGCTACCACTGATTGACTGGGATGAACATGAGGTTGACAACCTCGACGTTCTAATCAAGTTCGTTGAGGATTGAACAAAAGAGTGGATTAATGGGTGACTTGCCCAATTGAAACAACAAGGGGTCACTTTGACCTATGAGGGGCTGGAGAACAAGCCAACAAGCGAAAAAGACAGTGGGACAGCTACTGTCCCATTAGGAGAGACTTCAAAATCTCCTCCATCCACCAGATCAAGGAAGAGAAAAGAGGTTGCCAAGCAACAACCCAGTCCTAATGTGTATGCCATAAAGGATTTAGAGGGAGAACCTTCTAAGAAACATAAGAAATTAGGTAGTTTCACATAAATTCCTAACATTCAAGTGGATCCACTCTATGAGGGAGAGTAAATGGAGGTTGAGAAACCAAAATTTCCACCTACTACCTCCACTACTGCTGTCCTTCTACCTACTTCTTAGACGATGGTAACTACTTCCCCACCTGCGATTGACATCTCGGTCCACCTTTCCTCTTCTCCACCTGCTGTGTAGGTTGTGACCATAGACTCTTCTTCTACCACCACTTCTCCACTTTCCTCTACTTCCATGTCTCCCACTACATCACTACTCCTGGCCACAGTAACAATACAAATGTCTACGCTCTCACTGCTAGAGGCATTCTCCCGACATATGCAGAATGTTCCTACAGAGCTTTCTGAAGTATTGATGAATCCAACCATCTATGCTACCTTGGCACAAGTTCTCGCTAACATTCCTGCCTCAAATCTTCTGATTGAACCACCAGAGATGAAAGCCATGATGAAAATATATGAGGAGTTAGAGAGGTAAGAAAAGGAAACAACAAGGGAGTTGGAGGAGGAAGCGGATGATTACCATGAACACCCAGAGCACCAGCACTTGGAAATTGATAAGGTGGTCCGCGAAGGAGAAGAAACAGAGTCTTCCAAGAGTGATGAAGAAGAAGATGCTAGCACCATGTACATTTTGGAGAATTTCGACATAGAGCTCGAGGAGGAGTTGGCTCAACAATTGAAGGATGCTGGAGAGGAAGTGGAAAGGCCACCTTCTGAGGAAGAAAAGGAGTTAAGTGATGAAATGGAGGAAGATTCTAAACTTCCAACTAGGTAACAAGAAGAAAGCTCTAAGCCTGGTGAAGAAATTCCTCTCTCGACAGAACAAGAAGAACAAGAAAAGAAAGTGCAGGATGTGCCACCTTAGCAAGAGGAATAGGAGAATAAAGAAGAAGATAAACTCGAAGAAGAGTCTGAAACGGGTAAGGTTGAAATAGAGTCTCACAAGGAAGAGGAACACCCTGAGGAACATAAGCATGAGGCTGAAGAAGAGGAGAAGGCCTACAAATAATAGGACAACCCCAAGAAATGCACACCCACCATGTCCCTGATCAAAGACATAGTGTTCATCTGAAACTTTGATGAAGAAGAGGGAGAAGACATGAGGATGGAGCAAGAAACTCTAGGTGATAAAGAGATTGAATTCAAGAGGAACAAAGAAGAAGGTGATCATGAATCACCCAAAGAAGAATCTTAGATGCCCGTGTGGGTGGAAAATGAAATTAGAGAGGAAGAATCTTGCTCCCAGAGATCCCAAGGCAAGACTCGGGGCTATCTTAGCTTGAGTACAAGTCAACACAAAGAAAGAAAAGAAGCCTAAAGTCAAATCCAAATTGACCATGGATGCTTCTGGGTCTAGGACTATACAAATTTCCATGCTAGTTGTGGGTGAAGAAGGGATAAGTTATGACATCTCCACCATAAACTTGGGGACAACCACTAGGGAACAAAAGATAGATCATCTCCAAGAGTCTGTTTCCATAGTGGTACATTTGATATAAAAGGATAAAGTCTCCAAGGAAGAACTTAAGGTACAACTGGCTGATTTGAATGACTATATTAAGTAATGGTTGTCCATGGAGGAACTTTCCATGACATCCTTGGCTCTGCCACAATTGTTGTCCAGGGATCAGATCAAGAAACTTGAGAAAAGAAAGAATTGGAATTAAACTATAGAGGATTGGTTCTGATAGGTTTTGTATGCTAGAAACATGGGCATTAATCATGTTGTCAAGACCACAAACAAGTTCTTGTAAGTAAAAAGACACCTGGAGGGCACGAGGAAAAAATGCACTAACTTCCTGGGGATATATCGGTCCACTTATGCTAAAATTGAGGCCATCCTCAAGCTGGCTCAAAAAACATAGGAAAAGAACTTGCACTAACGGAGGACGATGACTAGTTGGTAGATATGTGGAAGATGGACTTCGACCACATAAAGGAGATATTGGAGCATATACTTTGTAAGGCGGATCCTGACATTGATTGGGAAAAGGATGTCACAGAAAATTGTGTTTAATGTTTAAAATTAATGATAGGTTATTACATGCTTGCCGTTGAGATTGATCCATAAATGATAAAGCCTTATTTCCATAAGAAGATGGAAGATGAAATTTCAGGCGAGCTCACCACAAATTTCATGATTTTTGTTGCTCAAGATTTCTCCCAATCTAAATAGGTTAGGGACAACACAAATAAGTATGATGGAGATTGGGATACACTTACAAATCAATCCAAGCAGTGGAACTACCAGGTGCTCCAATCTAACATAATGGAGATTGATAAGCTCCAGGCATTAATCAACAAGTTTATGGAGTATGCCACTTTGAAGAAGTAGGAAGGAAACCCAATCATTGATGAAAAGCTCCTCATGGAATAGCTGCAGCAAAGGAAATCAACAAAAGACAAAAGTGCTACAGTGCTACCACAAGAGGACAAAATAGGGAAAATACAAAGATGTGATTTTAAATTGTAATATTTGGGGGTAGGTGAAACCCTAGTTTGTAGTGAATCTTGGCCACACAATGAAAATCAGTCTTGGCCATTCATTTTTCTTTTTTAACACTATAAATAGGGGTTCTCCTCTCATTTTCAAGAGAGGTTTGAGTTGTAAAGGCATGCTACAGAAATTTTAATAGAAGTTCATTGGATTTTGGTGGACTCTTGAGTTTCTTTTGCATGTTACATGGTTCATCTCCCATAGTTAGTTGATCTAGATAGATTTACTTTGTTGTTCTTCATGGTTTTAGATTACTTTGATAGATTAGTTATTTTTGTTCAATGGTTGTGTAGATTTCTGATGTGTTGATGCCTTTCTTGCCCGTACTTTTTTCTATTTACTGATGGTAGATAGTTGTGTAAAGTTAGTCTAGGAATAAACTAAAGCGGCTCCAAAATTCTATCTTTTATTGATGCATGTTTTATGGTGAATGAATGGTTGGATATTTGCAATCCTTAGAAGCTTGCACAAATTTCATGACACTGTGAGTCAATCTGGTTAAGTGAAATTTTGTTTTGAGGAAGATGTCCATAGTAGAACCCTCCATGATTACTGTTTATTGCTAGTTTCAGATCCAGGAACCTCTTCTCTTCCCTACCCTTTTCCTTTTTTTTTAATGAAGTAACCTATGCTAAGGTTCATTGCACATTGTAAAGCCAAATCTTAAGATAAAATAGGAGTTTAAGATTGTTGTTCGAACCTATAGCAAATTGCACCCTAACTTCCCATCTAAGGAACTCCATTTTAAGATTCACTTCGTATCCATCCAAACTCCATAAGCTGCCCTGTGATTACCGAAAAAATCACAACAAACATCAATTGAGAAATTCCCTGCATGTCATGACCTGACACCTGAGAGACCTTGGGGTAGTAATTGGTAACTTGCTTGTGAATTTCTACCTTTCAAGAGAGGTAGTGCACCTATGCACTGCCTGTGTTCAAAAGTGCATAAAACACCCATCAACAAGATTGTGTGTAGAGTGTGTGATGCAAAATCTAGAGTTATGAAGTGTGAATTTGTGAAGTGTAGTATGATATTCAATGAGTTAGACTACTAGAAGCAGTGAGTAGAAAGTGTCTAAAATATTTAGAAAGGTTGGAAATGTGTTGGTGATGTTGTAGTGAACTTTTCTGTTGCATTGAGATGGATTTATCACTGTAACATTCTTCTTCCTTCTTTTCTATAATATGACAGTGAGCCCTTCTTTCTTTTGGGAAATGAGCCCTCCAGCAGTGAGCCTATTGTATCTAGTGTTGTAATTACTTTATATTGTGAGCTAGTCCTCACTGTGGTTTTTCCCTTCTTGGGTTTTACATGTAAATCTAGTGTTCTATTGTGTATGGTGTTGATGTGTTTTAGTTTTTGTTATTTTCTTTCATGCTAAATCATTTTAACAGTTTAAAGGTTATTAAAGTTGATGTGGATCTGAATGTTAATGAGGGTTTTGAAGTTTAATGTACAACTAATTCACCCCACCTCTCAATTTTCTTATGCATTCAACAATTGGTATCAGAGCAAGGTTCCTTGGAAAGAAGCTTAACTGCTTGAGGTATATTTGGGATGGAACACAAGATAGATGCTCCTCTTTTTGATGGATCAAATTATGCATTCTAGAAGACAAGGATGGAAGGTTTTCTGGTATTTCTTGGATATGGAGTTTGAAATTTTTTTGTGATAGGATATACTGTGCCTATAAATGGTCCAAGCATTGATGATGAGAGCAAGGCCTATGAAAACAATGGTAAAGAAAGGAATGCTCTTTTGAGTGGTCTTTCTAATACTGAACTTGTGAAAGTTATGACTCTTAAAAATGCTAATGAGATCTGAAAAAAGTTGGAAAAATTTTATGAAGGAGATGATATGGTCAAGCAAGATAAGATGTAGAATCTAAATATCATGTTTGAGAACATGTAGATGTTAGAGGATGAAAACATTACAAGCTACATGCAGAAAGTGGATGAAGTTGTCAATTCCATTATAGGGCTCGATGGAAATCTTAAAGATGATGAGGTGTTAAAGAAGGTATTGAGAAAATTTCCTAAAGATTATAGTCATAAGGTTTCTACTATTGAGGAATTTCAGAATTTAAATAATTACTCTAGAGATTAGATACTTGGCACTTTAACTGCTTTGAATTAAGATAATTTGGTTCAAGTAATGCAAAAGTTGAGACTACTTTCAAGGCTATCAAATTAGAAAAGATCAAGGAATTAGATTAGGAGGATCTTGATGATGTTGAAGCAAACTTTGTGAGGAGAATGAAAAAGGGTATTGGTAAATATAAAGGTAAGTTACATTTAAAATGTTTTAGTTTTGGAAATATAGGTCATTATTCTTCAATATGTCCAAACAAAGCTTTGGATGAAAAGAATAAGGAAAACAAGGGTAAAGCAATTAAGAAAAGTTATTATGTTAGAGAAGATTCTAGTATATCTAATGATGAGTCTGACTTTGGGGATGATGATGATAGTGAATTCTTGTTCATGGCTATGAAAGTTGAATCTAATTCTGCTAACTTTGGGAGATGTGTGAATGAAAGTGCTCCCAAAGTAGCTCATAATGCTATGGTGACTACTTTTCATGCTAGAGAGGAGATGAACTACTAGATTATTGATAGTGGATGCTCAAATCATATGATCAGTGACAAAAGTAAGTTTTTTCGACTTGAGAAATATGAAGGAGGTCTAGTTAAGTTTGGTGATGATACATCTGATAATATATGTGGAAAAGGTTCAATTAGTTTTGATGGAAAGCATAATACAGATGATGTTCTTTATGTTAAGGGTTTAAGGCATAACCTCTTGATTTTTGGACAAATGTGTAGCAAAGGATATAATATTATGTTTTAGGATGATGGATATGAGATCAGAAAAAGGCTCCAATACTGTGGTTATTGTTGGAAGAAGGACCAATGGAAATGTTTATTAGCTTAAAGATACTAATGGTCATTGCTTTATGACTCAGATCAATGAAAGTTGGCTATGGCATAAAAGTATGTGTCACATCAATTTTTATAGCCTAGTGAGAATCAATTCAATTCAAGCTATGAGAGATCTTCCAAAGATTGGAAAGCCCATCAATGTTATTTGCAAGGAATGTCAAATTGGGAAGCAAGAAAGGAGAAGTTTCAAAGTCAAATAAAAATATACTACGAGACTATTAGAGCTGGTGTATATAGACCTTTGTGGTCCTACCAGAGTGAGAAGTCTTCATGGTGACATGTATTTAATGCTATTGATTGATGATTATTCTAGAATGACATGGGTTACTTTTCTCAAAGAAAAATCATAATCTCTAGATAAGTTTAAATCATTCAAAGTTATGGTTGATAATGAAATGGATATGAAAATCAAGTGTTTGAGGTTTGACAGAGGTGGAGAATTCACCTCCACTAATTTTATCAATTTTTTTGAGAATCATGGATAAAGAGGAATTTTTCTGCCCCTAGGAATCCTTAGTAAAATGGAGTGGTTGAAAGAAAGAATAGTATTGTTTAAGAAGCTACAAGAAAAATGATGAAAGAGGAAAACCTACTAGAATTATAGTGGAGAGAAGCAATTCATACTGTTTTCTACATTATTAAAAAAGTTCAAGAAAGAGAAAATAGTGCAGACTCCCTATGAGTTGTGGTATGGAAGAATTCCTACTATTAAATACTTCAAAGTGTTTGGAAGCAAGTGCTATATCAAAAGAGATGAAGAAAGCTTAGGAAAGTTTGATACAAGATCTGATGAAGGTATTTTCATTAGATATGAACTACACGAAGCAAAGCTTACTAGTGCTACAAGAAGAGATTGAATAAGATTGATGAGAATGAAAATTCCAAAGTGGATGAAGACTTACAAAAGAACTCAGTAGTGATAGATGTATATGAATTAGATGATTTGGTATGTGCAAGATCATCATGGAAAAAACAGGCCCTTAAGTGGCAAAAAAATTAGAAAAATCAGAGTTAGGCAACTTGACGTAAAAATTTGAATAAGTTATCTATATTATTTCAAAAATATGTAAGAATAGAATCTATAGAAAATTGAATGTAGTTTCTAAACTACTAGGTTTTTTTAAAAAAAAAATCTATTTGGTGAAAATTTGAAAATTTAATGTAGTAGTACTTAAATTTTAGGGAAAAATAAGAAGTGGGTTCTGACCACCCTAACCACAATAAAATGATAATATTTTTATAATATTTTAGATATAAGTAGATGACTCATGTCCTGATGTGATGCATATTTTTTTGTAATTTTTTCCAAGTAAATAATTACTTATGAATTTTTATTACAACTTTTAAAAATATAAAAACTCGTATGTCTACCTTAACTTGGTCAAAATTTCATGAAATTCAAATTTTCTTTTCTTAATCCTATAGCATGTGAAGCATAGAGTGAAATATGTTTTGGATTAAAAAATCTTGTTTGAAAGATATAGATGTTTTCAATCAGTCTATCAATCAAGACTTTAGTCGTAATTTGAATAGAAAATGAATAATAATTACTTATTAAATTCAAAGTAAAGCATAATTTATATTGGTGGAAAGCTGAGAATCTCCTTTAAAAACCCTTTTTGTTTCATCAATTTTGGGCAAAAAAAAAGTCATCAGCCACATACCCATCATATTGCCACTTTTTGGCCCATCACGATGCTGCACTAGAGAAAATGATAGAGATGAAGGTAAGGAAAATAATTTAAGATTGAAGAGGAAGAAGCTTTGGAAAGGATCCATAAGACTCCTAAGTATGTGCAAAAGAATCATTCTAAAGATCATATCATTGGTGAAAAAATTAAAGGTGTGTTGAGAAGGAGTTAATTTGTTATGACTAAAGAATAGGTAAACCTATGTTTACTCTCTAAATTTGAACCTAAAATAGTGATTGAAGCATACAAAGATGAATATTGGATCAAGTTTATCGAAGAGGAACTAATGTAGATTGAGAAGAATTAGACTTAGGAACTTTTCCCAAGACTAACAAAAAAGAATGTAATTGGAACTAAGTGGGTATTCCAAAACAAATTGAATGAGAATAGAGAAGTGGTGAGAAACAAGGCAAGGATTGTGTGTATAGGTTACTCACAAGTAGAAGGAATAGATTTTGAAGAGAAATTTTCTCTGGTGGAAAGAATGGAAGTTATCAGGATGCTTTTGACTTTTACAACACATAAGGATTTCAAAGTTTATCAAATGGATATGAAGTATGCTTTCTTGAATGGTGAGTTGGAAGAAGAAGTATACATTGAACAACCAGAAGGATTTCAGTTGTCAGACAAACTGGATTTGGTCTACAGATTGAAGAAAGCATTATATGGATTTAAGTAAGCTCCTAGAGCTTGGTATGCAAGGTTGGATAGGTACTTAATATACAAGGATTAAATAGAGGTACCACAGATAGTAATATTTATTTCAAAGTTGAAAATGATCAAATCTTGATTGTGGTCAAGTGTAAGTTGATATAATCTTTTGGAGGAAATGAAGCTATATGTAAGAAATTTGTAGAAGAGATGCAAAAAGAGTTTGAGATGTCTTTGTTTGGGGAGAAGAATTTCTTCCTTGGAATACAAATCAATCAAATAGAGAAAGGAATATTCATTTCACAATCAAAATATGTCAAGGAAATCTTGAAGAAGTTTGGAATGGAAGGTTCTAAACCGATATGTACTCCTATGGTTATTGGTTGCAAGTTGAGTAAGAATGATGAATCTCCTAAGGTTGATTAGGGAAAATATATATCAATGATTGGAGGACTGCTATATCTAACTACTATTAGAGAAAATATCATGCATGTAGTTTGTCTTGTGGATAGATTTCAAGAAGATCCTAGAGAGTCACATGTTGCAGCAGTGAAGAGGATATTCAAATACTTGAAAGACACTCCAAAACATGGTTTTAGTATCCAAAGGATATTAATTTTCCTCCAAGTGCTTATACAGATGCATATTAGGTAGGTTGTATGGATGACAAGAAAAGTACAAGTGGTGGTACATTCTTTCTTGGATGAAGATTGGTATCTTGGATAAGCAAGAAGCAAGATTTAGTGTCTTTATCTACTACAAAAGTAGAATATATTGTAGCAGCATCTTACTACACACAAGTGTTGTGTATGAGGAAAACTTTAAAGGATATCAGAGTTGTATCTGATGAACCAATTTCTATCTTTTGTGATAATACAAGTGCTATTAATATTTCAAAGAATCCAGTGATGCACTCAAGGATAAAACATATCTCAATATAGTATCACTTTTTAAGAGAGAAGGTTGTAGAAAATGAAGTGAAGCTTTCAAGTATATGCCTACAAAGGATCAGGTTGTTGATATATTCACTAAGGCTCTTCCTAAGGATACTTTTGAAAACCTCTAGGAGAAGTTAGGGGTTATTACCCATCCTTCTTTGAACTAGATGCATAAGGATATGCATTAGTCTAGTGGATCTCAAGATTAATTCTTTTTTATGGATTGATGCTGAAGGCTACCTCTCAAGGGGAATATCTAGTGGCATTGTTGGTTGCTAAAACTAGAGGGAGTAAGTGCTAATGCAGGTTGGTGTTATCCTTTATCGGATGTGTCAAAGGATATATGTAGTGGTTGTTTGTTGTGTGATCCTAAGGGGAGCATGTAAACTAGTAAAAAGAAAAGGTAGTTGTAGAGAATTTGTTTTCCCTTATAGGTATTACCTTTGGGGGAAAGAGAAAGTATATATGTTTGATGTCAAAGGTAGAAATCAATGCAAATTTGTTGCCATTCACTATTGATTTCAAAGGGAGAGAGAGAAAGTAATGTGAAAATGATTAGTTGAGAAAGGGAGAGTTGTAAGTTGAGGGGGAGAGAAAGTAAAAGAGAAAGAATTTATATGGAGAAGTATGTTAGTGATCATTGATGATCAGAGTTGTTATGTTTGTTGTTGGTGGTTTTTCACATCATGTGTTGCCATCAATGCCAAAGGGGGAGATTGTTGCAATTATGTGTAGTTGGTGTTGTGATTTATGTCAATAGACTTATGTTTGTGTTGTCATTAATTTCAATTGGTGATGACTGAGAAGTTGCGATGATGCTTTGATTAGTCACATTATATTGTCATTAATAAGCGCTATTAGTATCAACCTCTAGTGTTGCTTTTATAAGCTTCTACTTGTGGATATTGTTTAGTTGAATTACCATGTTGTAGTTGGTTTGGTGATGATGAGGAAGTGATGAATATGATGATATTGTGTTTTTGGTGCTTGGTTTCCAATTTATTTTGAGGAAATTTGAATAAAAGAGGAAACAATGTGTTGTAGAGGTGTTTAGGTATACAGAGTGGTGCTTTTGTTTTACCCCACATTTCTTTTGTATTGAAGATTTTCTTGTGCAGTTTAGATATGTTGACCAAAAGTGTTCATAGGTGAACATATATCTAGAGTTTTTTGGTTTGGATCATTGTGCAGAGAGAGTTGTGTTCACCAGTGTGTGAATAGTGTGTTGCAATGGTGTCTGAGAGAAATGGTTTTGCTCTACATTTCTCTATAGTTTGGTTTCTAGTCTTGCAGTTCTGGAAGTATGTTGATAAGGCTCATATCTACCTTTAATCATATTTTTTTGTGGTTTTGTCCTCCACAAGTTGATTTTTTGAGTTATAGTGTGTATAAGATTGTTTGGGTGAATAGGATGAGTTTTTTCTTCAAGTGAAAGTTGTTGTGAAGGAATTTGTTGGATTTTTGGGTGTTTCTAGAACATTATAGATTGTGTTTAAGTGTTGTGTGTGGTTTATCAGTCATATTTAGATTTGAGGAAGCATGTACTTAAATGTTAATGGTGTTTACATAGGTTCGTTCGACCTTGGGTGTTTACACTAATTGTGGATTTGGGTTCAATTTAAGGTGTGATGTGGTCTGCTTTCATTCCTTTCCAGTGTAGGAATGCTTAGTGTCGACCTAATTTGAATTTTCACAATTTAGGTGCATAGCCAATCTTGGAGAATGTTTTCAAGGTTGAAGAAGGTGTAAATAAGTGTTGTGTTGATGAAGGATTGTGTGTAGAGTGTGTGATATGAATTGCAAAGTTTTGAAGTGAAAATTTGTGAAGTGTAGTGTAAGCTTCAATGAATTAGAATATTGGATGAAGTGAATAGAAGGTGTCTACAATATTTAGAAAGGTTGTGAATGTGTTGGTAATGCTATGGTGGATTTTTTTGTTGCATTGAGATGGATTTCTCACTACAACATTCTTCTTCATTCTTTTATGTAATCTGGTAGTGATCCTTTTGTAGTGAGCCCTTCTTTCTTTTTGGAAGTGAGCCCTCCGGTAGTGAGCCTTTTGTATCTAGTGTTGCAATTACTTTATATTGTAAGCTAATCCTCATCATGGTTTTTCCCTTCTTGGGCTTTTCATGTAAATCTGATGTTCTATTCTGTGCATGGTGTTGATGTGTTCAAGTTTATGTTATTTGCTTTCATGCTAAGTCATTCTAATAGTTTAAAGATTATTAAATTTGATGTGGATCTAAATTTTGATGAGGGTTTTGAAGTTTTAATGTACAACAGATTCAACCCCCTTCTTAGTTGTCTTGTGCATTCAATAATGTAGAGAAGAGATTGCAAGTATCTTCATAATTTGTACATAATAATTACTCATAATTCATAATAAAGTGTATATGTTAAAATAAGAGAGGAAACTTGTTTATATACACATCCTAATTGGTTTTTTGGACTAAGACTAACCTAGGATTATTTTTAAATAACCAAAGGCCAACCCAAAAGTTAATAATAATTTGAAATCACACTTTTAGGAATAGAGCACCTAACACTCTAGTCTAGGAATTTTTGACCCAAAATTCTAGGGATGTCGAGGACTTAAGTTTATTTCCCTAATATGGACCCAAAATGATCAAATTATTAATATAATTAATAGTACATGCAAAATAGGGTGTCAAAATAGTGTGAAATTTCAAGGGTGACAATTTACGAGACTACAATTAGCCCACACATTAGTGAGGATATGATCTTATGTTCAAAACCACACTAAAGAAATGGAGAAGATAGGTTTTCCAAAGAGATAGGATGGCACCAAGATGAGAGATGTGATAGCCCCCAAACATAGGATCCCATCATTCCAAAATGTCAAGATAAATATGAAGTAGGTATATCACACACAAGAAAAGGAAAAAAATGATCATACATAGGACATACATGTTGAACACTTGGAATACAAAGAGGGGGGGTGAATCAGTATTCCCTGAAATTCATTAACTTAAAATGCATTTCACAACATCTCATTCAATGTGCAGTAATGGAAAGAATCGTTAAAAGCATGCATCACATCAATAAACACAAGAACACCATATTTTACATGGAAAATTCAAAAAGGGAAAAACCACAATGAGGATTAGCTCAAAATATATTATAACCAGTTACAATGTTTGATACAAAAGGTGGTCTTATTGTCCAAAAAAGAGAGAATGGCTCACTACCGATGGGTCATTGTCTAGAAT
The DNA here is from genome assembly GCA_007258455.2 of Sequoia sempervirens. Classification (NCBI taxonomy): domain Eukaryota; kingdom Viridiplantae; phylum Streptophyta; class Pinopsida; order Cupressales; family Cupressaceae; genus Sequoia; species Sequoia sempervirens. Next base: position 643,333,382 of record VDFB02000003.1, read on the forward strand.
AGAAAGAGAGAAGAAAGGGTGGCTCACTACCAGTGATGAAATACTAACAATGCATCTGAAATATGTTGAAGATATAGTTCTATTGAAGCTCAAAAAAATAACTTAACAAACTTCATACTTCACCACAACTATGATTCACACTTCTCTTTGCACCAAATCTTGCACACACACACTACACACTCTATCCACACATTTTCACAATGAATTAATATTATATATTTACCACAACTATCTAAAACATCAATTAGGTCAACCTAATTAGATGTATCATGCACCACATAACCTATCGGCCCGAAACATCAACACACATGCCATGTAGAAAGAACCAAAATGTGTACACCACCAAAATAGGTCACATGACCCATAATCACTCCTATGATATTGCTCCATACATAATTGAACTTTGTACAACCCCCAAATTCTTAGGTCGGCACTAAATAGCAAATATGGTGAAGTAATATCTGAATGAACCAACTATTCATCCACACCTTGACACACAAACCACCAAAAAACTTTCCACTTGGAATGTACACACCTCTAACATCTATAAAACCTTCCAAAAATCCACATAACATAATATTCAAATGTAGTGGAGTGTATAGTATTCTAACATACAAACTATAACAATAACTCTATAATTTCCAAAGCTGATACTCTACCAACAATATCTTCAATTGCGAAAGACAAACAACCACAAAAATTTGGATCTAAATAAGTTCAACATGCACAATTAGAACCTCAAACCGTATGACAAAATTTTTCATAGTGGAGCAATGGAAACCACAAAATTGGTTCACTATACTACTGAAACTACACTTAGGACTTAGGCAATTTATCCAAACCACTTGGGCTTCTTCAGACCAAATCTTCTGCATCTATACAATGGGTTGACATTAATGAAAAAACCATAAAAAAACCATATTCCATACTCTCAATAATCTCCTCGATCAAACAAACTTCCAACAATCTCCCCCTTTGTCATTGATGGCAAAAAACCTAGCCAAAACTACTCCCCCTTTTACATCAAAGGAAAAGAGTACCAAAAAGATATTTCTTTACTTTTCTCTACTCCTCCTTACAAATATATTTACATCATCGTAACTCCCCCTAATAGTGTTATCCATTACCAAAATTATAAATAATTATACCATAACACTATCAAATACTTCTGTATATGTGCATTGCAATCAAGAAAACTATCTATACAAAGAAAATATGTACAACTTAACTTGAGGAGGGTAAACTAACCTTATTAGACACCTTCAATTTTGCAAGGTTTTCCTCCCAATCCTTCTTGGTGAAGGAAAGCAAACTGCACTAACTCTCAAAATACATAAGGAGGTATTCTCCTTCATCTAGAGAACTGGGCACCAGATTTTTTTCAATACCTTTTCAACATCAGCTAAAGCTCCAGTTAGAGTTGTAAGCCTTGCACTTACCAAGTGCAACACTACATTTATCAGATATTTTTGTTCAATCTCTTATCATTGACCATCTTTTCTATTTCTTTTTCCAACTTTTCTTTCAAGTTGGTAGAATATTCCTTAAAGGAATCTAGTAATAGCCTCAATTGTTGCACACCACACATAAAAATATCAAAATTTTCTCTAGGGAAACTATCCTATAACACTTTTACTACTTCATAAATCATTTATACACTCTTTTGGTGTGTCTGGAGTATCTCCTTCCTTGCAAAGGCATGAAAGGCATCACTAATCTGTAATTTATGTAGGGGATCCATTTTGTCCATATCTTCTTGTCCTTGTTTCATGGGAATTTGTAATAACTATGTAGATACCACTGGTTGGAACTGTAGGTACATATATAATAAAATTTTCAATGAATCTCAAGAAGCTCTAGAGGATTCACCAACTATTTGAGAAATTTCTTCTTCCTTCTTCTCACTCCTTTTCTTTTCTTTTCTATTTGAGCATTCCTTTGTATTCTTTTCTTCTTCAGCAGGCTTCTCATTATTTGAAGGAGGCAAGTTTTCATCCTTTTGTGCCTCAAACTTCTCCAATATTTCTTCTTCTTTTTGCTCCATAGTTGGAGGGGGAAAATTTTGTTCTTCTTGATCTTTTTCCTTCTTCAGGGCATCTTGCATATCATCATTATTTTCTTCAACAACAACATTCCCCACAACTGGAGGGGTATCATTTATTACTATTTTCTCTTGTTCATTCTCAGATTCAGATACATGATCATGTTGTGCATTTTTAGTCTCATTAACTTTTGGGATAGATGAATCATTCTAAATTTTTTCTTCACTATCCAAAGGTACTCCCAACCCTTTATCTAGTTCTTCAACTTTATGTAGAGTCTCATTCTTTAGTATTTCAATGTCTTCCTTGTCTCTTCTCATTAGAATATTGACTGTTTTCTTTGTTCTAAATTTTCTACTATATAGTTTAGACAATTTGCACCTATCCTCAGCTGTCAGAGAAGAACCAGTCTTCTCCAAGGAAAATTCCTTTATATTTGCATCTTCTTCAATAGCTTCATGCCTTCTTGTTGTTAAAACATTCTTCAAGTCATTAGGAAATTGATCCTCAATATTATCCAAGCCAATTTCAAATATTGTCATATACTCAACTATGGATTCTTCAATGGTTGCCTTATCCTCATCATTAGATTTTGGATACATTTTAGCTGTCTCTTCCAGGATACTAAATTCTAAAATACTATTAAACAAAGCATCAAATTTCAAGGGAGTATGGGGTCTTTTCTTTCTTCTTCCCTTTTCCTTTAGGAGATTTCTCACCTTCTCCTAACTTATTTTCTCTTCTTTGAATCTTGAAAGCTTTCTTTTCTCTTTCCACTTCTTCTTCACTCTTAGTATCAATAATATCAACCTTCTTTCTCTTGGAACTAGTATCTTCCATGGAGGCTTGATACTTTTTCTTCTTTTGGATTAGTTGTGGTCCTTCCTTTTCCTCTTCTTCATCATCTTCATAGCTTATGCATCTTTCCTTGGTGAATTTTTCTTTTATTCTCCTCTTAGGTTGATTTTGCTACCTAGCTTCAATAGTTGTAGCCATTTTCTTTGAACTCTCTATAGGCTTAGTTATAGAGGACTTCAAAATAGTAGGAGAGGAGGTGGAGGTTCCAACTAACCTTCTTAGGAGAACCTTGTAGAGCAATAGATGTAGCTTTAGTTTTCTTTGTAGAACCCTTAAGTGGGTTCACAATCTCTTCCAACTAATTTTTTTTCTTCTCCACATTCTTCTCAATGTCCTTTCTCTTCTCGATATTTTCTTCAGTTGATTTATCTGCATAAGTTCCAAACCTATCCACAAATTGATCTCCTAGTTTTCTTAACATAATCTTTGCCAAACTGGTAAGCTCCTCTACTATAACCTCATATCCCAACTCTAGGATCCAAACAGTTCTAGTTAAACTACTTCCATAATGTAGTTATCTCTACTAACCATGAAAGTGATGTCATTTTTATAATTCTCAATAACTTTTACCTGTGCATTTTTCCTTGAAATGACTTAAAGAAACCCTACAAAATGGATTTTTGGGTTTCTTGGTCTCCTAACCTTCTCACATGATCTCTAATATGAATAGCAATAGGAATATTTTCCAACAACACAATGTTATTTTTACCAAGAACTTCTCTAAGAAATTAGAACAATAAAAATACAATTAGGGTACCATACAGGAAGGGGTACTAAGATTCTTTGGTCTTCTAAAGATTCTCCATCAATTTTTGTCTCAGGAGTTTACACAGATCAATACCCAGACCTTCCTTCACCATCTGGTGATCAGTATGAATAGTGGTAGCCGACACAAAGTTCTCTCTGTTTGTAAAAAATCTCTTATAGCTAATCACCATTTATGCATACTTATCCATTGGATCATCAATGTCCTTCATCGTTAGTGAACACTTATCAAGTTTCACACTGGTGTGCTTCATTACCATTTCATTCTTCATGGCCTTCATTTATAGAACAAGTCCATTTGAGCATAAATTGGTGACCACCTTTAGTACTTTTTTTTTAATCATATGAAATATATCTAACCAAATGAACTTGTCATGAATTTTGCTGAGCACATACTTTAACCATTCATCCTCATGGAATAAATTTGGAAAGTTGTTTGATACATCCAACTTCTCCATCAAAATTCAAAATTTAGGTTTCAATTCAAAATCATCTCCTGTCAACTCATTTACCCAATATTCCACAATCTTCATGTGATCATATTCTTCCATTTTTATGTGAATGAAAATCCACACATCCTCTATGTGCATCACACCATATAGAATCCTCAAGAAAGCACCTTCAGGGCCCATCTCCATGGACTTAAATGGATGTTTATTTAACTTAGGTCTCGACCATTCCAATAAATCAACTACTTGAGGATTAAGCATCATGTAGTTCACAAAACTAGGGTATAGCCAGAAATTGTAAATACCTTTGGAATTCTTCACCGATTAGGGTTTCACACAATGCACCAAATGCTTCAAATCACCCTTTCTTTGCTTCTCTACTCTTCAAATACTCGATCAAATTTGACTTAATCATATGTGAAAACATATATAAGCAATTTTTCGATGACCTAAAAATGGATTGATTACAGTTGATAGAGTTAGTTCAAAAAGTTAGCAAACCTTCATTGTGTTGACACAGTCACCTTTAATCACTCTACAAATCTCTATAGTAGTAAATTTCATACCAAAAATACTATTAATAGATCAACCATATTGATCTACACATGTACCAGTGTGCTAAAGACATCAACACCACATCTTTGGCAAGGGATAAAATATTTTATGCTAAAACTCCCTCTAAGCCAAATCTCTCTATCTAGTTTCCATAGGAAACATCTGCACCATGAGTAGGCACACATTCATTCTTTACTTCAATCTCTTCCTTCTTTTTCTATATCTTTTTCATTTCCTTCTTCATCTCAATTGGATCCACTTTCTTTTCTACCAGATCATTCTTCTTCTTTTGTGAAACAAAATATTTCACAGTCTTATTTTTGTGAAGCTTGGCTATGTGTCCTAGTTTGATGCACTTTTGACATGTGAAACATTTTTTAACAAGCTTATTTCTTTCCATTATAGATCTGCATTCAAAACTCTTATGCCCAAATCCATTGCATGTACAACAATAGACATTGAAAGATTGAAACATCATGCCATTTTTGGAACCATTCATCATCTGATTTCTACATTCACTAGCTTTATTCCCAAATCTATTGTTGAATTTGGAGGATTGAACTCCACATCACCCAAAAATCACCTACAAGAAATTATACTATCACAAAATAAATATCAAAGCAATTAATTTTCGATGCAACTAAGAGAGAAAATATTGATCCAAAAAAGTGCTAATATGTGCAATGTATTAACCTAAATTGTTCTGAATGAATATTACAAATAAATGTCCAAGCTTTATAAAAGCATGCAAAAGAAAACCCTAGATGGTGATTTGACTAGATAGTGACAAGTGTTCTAATCTCATGCAATGAGATAACTTGTCCTAAATTTAGTTCAAAATGATTAATAAAAAAGTAGTAAAAAGCAACTCCTAAGTTTTGCTTAAGTGATTAAAGTAAAAAAGTATCTAATAATTAATTAATGATTAATTAATTATCAGATAATGACTTATTTACTCTAACACCCCCCTTAAGATCAACTTAGGGAGAAACTAAACAACTGATAAATGAAGCTAACTGAATATAGAATGGATCCTAGCTACAAGGCCTGATGAGGTACCCATGAAAAAGCAACTAAAATCTCTCATAACTAGAGAAAGAGAGAAAACCTCATGGGAAAAATACCTCACCAAAAAATAGAAATGAAAATGAAATCATACATGTGACAAAAAAAATTAGGACCCAAAATTTCCCCCCAAGTGTTACTTCATTCACATTAGTACAATCAAGATACCCCCATAGGAGAGAAAGGATGAGACAATGAATCCCCCTAGAAGGTAGAATCTCCTCTGCTAGAAGTGAATGCTCGAAGAAGAATTTTGAAGATGATCCAACAATGAAAAAAATTGGTCCTCCAGTTAGGAAGAAACACATCTAATGGTGCATGAAGAAGAAACTCTGTTAGGAGAAATGGTCTCATGATGGATGCCACAGAAGAATGATCAAGGGTCCACATTTCTAAATCAAATGAAGCTAATACAAATAACTGTGAAGATGCATGCAGAACAACCTACAAAGGAAATATTGATGTGATGACTGGTGGGCCATATCTATCATCAAAGAGGAAGTGAATATCCTCAAGTGTGTTCCCAATATCAACAATGTGTGACTCAATGAATAACAATGTGATGTTTGGCAAGTAGTCATCCCACAAAGCTGAAATTGAAAGACTGAAAACATCCTGCTAAAAAGAACTGAACATTGAAGATGTAGGAGGTGTAGGAGGAAGAAGCTCAACACAAGTCTCATGAACCAAAGTGGATGATGGAAGTACACATAGGTTCAAGTAACCAAACCTCTCCTCAAATATGTGGTCCACTCTAGATGTATGAGAGTGAGGACTAGTCAATGATAGGGATTGCTCATCTGGAGAAAAATGTGAGAAGACATACAATCAAGAGGCATGATCTATGGTCCCAATTGCAAGAATATCTCTAGTGTGTAGATATATGATAAAAATTGAATGAAGTGTAAGCTCTATGGTCTTACCTACCCAAATATGTGTAATTTGATAGATGGAAAGGAGATTAGAAGGTAATGAAGGGACACAAAGTATATCATGAAATGTGCCATCATCAACATCTACAGATGCTTTCCCAATAACACTCATATAAGTTTTGTTCCCCATCAAAATATGTGGCAATGTGTAAGGCTCATATGAAGAGAACATACTCGAAGATGTAACCATGTGATGTGAGGCTCCAAAATCAAGAAGTCATTTGTGGGACTGAATATTGGTGGATGCAAAGAGATCATGGCCTTTCATCTTGTCTTCTCCATGTTCCATTTTGACTGACCCTAATTGTGAAGGTGATGTAGTGGAAGAAGAGGATAAAGGAAACTAAGCATTGTTCTTCTGTAGAAGTTTCTTAAGCTTATCAATCTGTGTTGCATATAACACTAATGCTCATAATGTCTTGTATTTGTACAATATGCACATTTTGGTCGATCCTTCTTAGACAAATCCCTCTTAGAAGAGGTAGAAGAATTTGAGATACCATGTGATTGTGATTCCTTAGCTTTCTCATTGTACTTGGAATCCTTCTATTTTGGTTTCTTTCCTTTACCATTAGAAGGCTTCTAATTTGTAGTTCCAAGAGATGCAATAAGAGCCTTTGATGTTGAATATTTCATTGATCCCATTTGTACCAACTTTGCTTACTCCCAAGTGAGTTATGTAGCAAAATCATCAAGTGAAGGCATAGTGAGTTTGGCACCAAGTGCATCTTTGATGGCATAGAAGGTAGAAATAAAAACTAAATAGCCAAGACCAATCTTGGAAAATGGCAAGGATAGAAAGAAATTCTTTATCAACTAAATATCATCCTTCTCAATACCACACTATTTCAACTATAATCTAAGAGACTTGAGTTTGGTGATGAAGTCCTGAATGCTATCAAAATCTTGAGGATCCAAGTTGATAGGCTCATCCTCCAACCGAAATACTCTCGTAGTATCTTGAAGATTCCTAAACAATGACTCTAATTGAGTCCAGATCTAATTGGTTGTGGTGTATGATTCAACATGAAAGAGAATATTAGGAGACATAGAAATGCATAATGTACCAAAAATTTTGTCACCTTTGTTAAACACTTTCACTTGTCATTAGAACTTGTAGGTTTAAGTTTTGTACCCATGGTAACTCTATATAGCCCTACTTTCTTTAGACGTATCTCAATTTGTGACTTCCAACTATAATAGTTGTATGGAGTAAGCAGAGAAATATGGGTTAGATCCATGATGAAAGAATATAGTAATAAACTGATGCAACAATATATACCCCCTCAATACAAAAAATTTCCCCTCTAAATCCAAAAAATTTAACCTGTTTGCACATTTTCCAAAAGATAGAAAAAGGAAGATCTGAGATCTGATTGAAGTAAGAAATACTTGGTTAATTTTTTGAAAATATAGGCTTTATATCTATGTATAGGACTAAATTAGCTTTTTGATGCCACTTGAACTGTGAAAAGCCAATAACTATGGAAAAAGTTATGCTTTTTGGAGTGAAAACAACTAGGTTTGACTTCAGAGGCCTATAAAATAAATTAGGAGGAAAATATGGAAAAAGATACTTGCACTATTGAAACAGTCTTAGAACCACCTTTCCAATGATATAAATTTTGCAAAAAATATACACCCTACGCCAAAGATATGCCCGATTTACTGAAAACTTCTCCTTAGGCAAATGAGGGCTTAGGAGGGGGCCAAAAAATTGTTGACATCAACAATTCCCAAGAATAAATTTGATGTCCATCATAGAATATTCTTAGAATATGCTCTACCTTTGGAAAAAAAAATTCCAGGCACTTGAAAATTTTCTCAATTGGCGTATGTTAGGGATGTTGGAATATTTTGTGGAAGATTTCTTTGTAATATTTTTCATGCCTATGAATATTCCTACTAGAGTCATGGGCGCTGATTTTTATTTTAGAGCCATTGAGAAAGGGGTTAGTTGACTTGAGCTTTTCGTCAACAACTATTTGGAGCAATGGTACACTACATGGGGTTCGTACCATAGGGAAAGTACCCTACAAGCTTGCACAGGGTACTTATTCCCTGCAAGATTTTTGAAAAAAAGCTCTTTCTATGTTTTTTGAATTTAAAAAAAAAAAACAAAACTTTGATTTTTGATTGCTTTTTTTTGTTTGATATTTTTTATAATATATATATATATTTATATTGCAAAGCCATCAATTTATTTTCTCACCTATTCATAGTGGCACAAAAATTTATACATCAGGGTCGTATGAATTTTCGTAAAGAGGGCCTTGCTTGTAAATTTTTTTCTTTGTTTTTTTAGTTGCTTTGACTTTGATGAAATGATAGGCGGTCTTAAGGTTTTTAGCCATTCTAAACATAATAGTGATTCCCGTTTCACCCCAAGATGAGTCAATTTTCCCCTCAAGGTTAGATCTCTCAAAAAATAGACAGGAAGTCATAGATTTGGAGCTTTTATACCATGTTGAATTTGGATGATTGAACTCCATAGCACCCAAAAATCACTTGCAAGAAATTAACCTATAACAAAAGAAATACCAAAGCAACTATTTTTCTATGCAACCAAGAGAGAAAAGATTGATCTAGAAAAGCACTGAGATGTGAAATATATTAACCTAAATTATTTTGAATGAATATTACAAATAAATGTGCAAGATTTATAAAATCATGCAAAAACAAACTCTATATGAGGATTTGACTAGATAGCGACAAGTGTTCTAATCTCATGCAATTAGACAACTTGTCCTAAATTTAGTTGAAATTGGTTAATAAAAAAAACTAAATAATAAAAAGGAACTCCTAAGTTTAGCTTAAGTGATTAAAGTAAAATAGTATCTAATAATTAATTAATGATTTATTTACTCCAACATCTATTGCATGCAAAACACTGTCTAGGAAATGAATCAACATTCTAATTCATTCTTCTTATAGACTCTATAGCTCTATGTCCAAATTTATTGCAGGAATAACAGTAACCATTAAAAGATGAATACCTTTGTGCAGTAGGTTATCTGATAGGAGGTCTTTTGAATTCTTTCTTTTGGTTCTATACCTTTTTAACATTATTCTTCTTGTCATTCTTCTTTTTAGCATTGTTTGGAGTTTGATTTACCTTTGAACTTTCTCCATTCTCAAACCCTAAACCGTCTTTGTCCTTAGAATCCTTCTAATTTTCATTCAGCTCATCAAGAAATGTGGAGCTCTTCTTGAATTTGTCTTCTTGATTATTTTCTTTCTCTAGATTTTATATCAACGTTACAATCTCTTGTTCAAGCTTTGAACATTCATTAGATTGATCTTTTAGTTTGGAATTCAAGTAGTCTTCAACTCTTTTTCCTTCTTCAACTTGCACTTTCAGATTGGTGATAGTCTCATTTGATTGCTTGAGCTTCTCATTTGTTTCTTTGATTCTTTTTGTAGATTTATTGAGTTTCTCTCTCAACTTCTTGATACACTCATCTGCGTCATTAAGATCCTTTTTCAGATCTCTATTCTCAGCTTCTACTTTATCCAAATCATCAAGGGTTGATTTGAGTTCTCCTTCCATGTTAACTTTGCAATCCTCTTCAATAAATCCTTCAGGAATAATCTCTTCCAAAGGAATAGGATACTTCCTTCTAGCCATGTGTTCAACCTCCAAGATCTACCTCAATGATCAAGCTAATTGAAGGAACCAAGCTATGATACCAATTATTGAATACCCGAAATACTAAGAGGGGGGTGAATCAATATTCCTTGAAATTCATTAACTTAAAATGCATTTCACAATATCTCATTCAATGTGCCGTGATGGAAAGAATCATTAAAAACATTTATCACACCAATAAACACAAGAATACTCTATTTTACATGGAAAAACCAAAAAGGGAAAAACCATAGTGAGGATTAGCTTACAATATATTATAATTGGTTACAATGTTTGATACAAAAGGTGAACTCACTATCTAGAAAAGAGAGAATGAATCACTACCAATGGCTCACTACCAAGGGATCACTACCTATAATAGAAAGAGATATAAGAAAGGATGGATCACTTCCAATGATGAATTGCTAACAATTCATTTGGCATATGTTGAATATATAGTTACAATGAAGCTCAGAAAAACTGACTTAACACACTTCATACTTCACCACAACTATGATTTGAACTTCTCTCTACACCATATATCACACACACACTACACACTCTATCCACACATTTTCACAATGAATCAACCTTGTATATATATTGGAACTATCCAAAACATCAATTAGTTTAGCCTAATTAGATATACTATCCACCACATAACCTACCGGTCAAAACATCAACACACATAACTTGTGGAAAGAAAAAATATGTGTATAACACTAAAATAGGTTGGTATAACCCCTAATCACTCCTATGATACCAATCCATACATAATTCAACTCTGCACAACCCCAAAATACTTAGGTCAACACCATAACAAAACTAGTGAAGTAATATTTGAATGAACCAACTATTCATCCAAACCTTGACACATGAACCACCAAAACACTTACAACTTGGAATGTACACACCTCTGACATCTATGAAAAATTCCATAAATCTAGGTATAACATTATATTCAACCACGATGGAATATAGAGCATTCCAACATACACACTATAACTACAACTCTATAATTTCTAGAGCTGATACTCTATCAACAATATCTTTGATTGCGGGAGACAAAAAACCATGAAAATTTGGATCTAAATAGGTTCAACAGGCATAATGATCACCTCAAAACTGCATGACAAAATTTTGCATAACGAAGTAGTGCAAACCACAAAACTGGTTCATTGTAACACTAAAACTGCACTTGGGACTTAGGCAATTTATTCAAACCACTTGGCCTTCTCTAGACCAACTCTTTTGCATCTATACAATGGGTTGAAATCAATGACAACACCATAACAACACTATATTCTATACTCTCAACAATCTCCTCGATGACAGACAAACTTCCAACAATAAAATGATCAACAATATGCACATCAAAGCATACAAAAAGCATACATAAGAAAAACATGGAACACACAAAGAATGCATGCAACAAACACATGGAATACATGAATACAACACATAGAATACATGAAGCAAACACATGGAATATATGAAGGAAACACATAAAATATATAAGGAAAACAAGGAATACATGAGGTATATATGAAACACACATGAAGAAAACAGAACACACATATGGAGGAAACATGAAGCATTGAGAATATAATAAAAATTTAGTACACACTATATAAAACTAAAGACTCAAGTCAACAAGGTAAGGAGACCTCAGTATGTAAATTTATCTTAATTACCAAGCATCATCTCTTGAATGCACAAACACATAAAGGAATTATTAAGAAAATAAATACAAACAAAGGTCATGCACATTAAAAATCCATCATAGACACAAGCTAGCAAGTTGTGTTAAGCTATGTGACCATGGATATGATAAATCATAGATTCCATAAAGCACACAAGCTCACAAGTTGTGTTATGCTAAGTGGTTCTTGAGATATATGGATCTATAGGTTGACAAGTTGTGTTATGTTGGGTGTCCATATAAAATGATAAATGACAGGTCCGATAAGGCTACCAATTTGTGTTATGTTGGGTTGCTTTCATGAAACACATGGACCCACAAGCCAGAAAGCTACATTATGCTAGGTGGCTATGTAAAATACACAAATTCACTTAGCAAACTATATTATGTTAGGTGACTATGTATTGAATAAATTTCCAATGTCATAGTTTGATAACCATGCCTCAAGGAACACATAGATGTTTAACATCACAAGGGACAAATTGATAACCACATCTCAAGGGGAATTATGAACAATACCACCGTGGAGATGGCACATCAATACTTGTCAAAGCTCAAAAGACATAAATGTGTGGATATATGAAATGGATAGGATGATATGCCCCCACTTAAAATGTTATCATACTTGCTATGTTGATATTTTAAGAAAAGAAAGGGGGAAGAAATAAGAGAAGGATACATAACTCCAAAACTAGTCATCCTTTCCCCTCAAGTGTATGGGCAAGGAAAACCATGTGCTAGAGACTATCGTGTTCCAACCATTGATGAATTATGGTTGTGTAATGTCGTAAATTATATCCTATGCAATTTCACATTCCATAAACCTCCCCTTAAGATAAATTAAATTTTATAATGCAATGTCCCTTTTATCAAACCTTAATTTTATCCATGTAATATAGAAAAATGGATCCTAGGTCCTAAATGCAAAGAACCTAGGATGCAAGGGGGCCTTTTTCCAAGTTACATTAAGATGTAGATCAATAAGGTGAATATATTGACTATCAACCATGAAGTTGATCCAATTAGACCTAAATCTACATCTAATAGAAGATGGGAATGGATTCGAAATTATTTGGAATGATTAACCTAATGATCTTATATGCCCTAATATAAAAATTTAGGATCTTGACATCTAGAAAACTGAAACAGTCAAGTTATGATAGATCTAGAAGGTGCAACTAACTATATACCTGCTTGAAAAAATTAGTTTAGCTATGACTACAAGGAATTATTCACCGAATGCAAATGAGTCTTTGATAGAGTGTCCTACTAAAATTTTGGGGTCCTCTAATGGAATATTTGAGATCCTTTTTTACACTTGTAGAGTTGTTAGAATGTCATCATTAAATTCTATAGGTGAGTTTACACGGCTTGACAACTTTGATGAAAACAAATGCAATAATTTAAAATGGATCTTCAAGCCTTCTCCAATCCTCTTCAAATATGTAACCTACACATTCAAAGAGAGGGAAAATGTTGGGCCATTTAGGGGATTGCCTCAGTCAAACCCTGTGTAAGTGTTTCCACTTCCACAATGACAAAATGTTAATGATAAATGATAATGGAATTTAAGGAATGATGAAATCACAATGTGATGTAACTCACCACCCTTCAATGACTACCTTAAAGGACTGAATCATACGCATCTCCTAAAGGATTTGGATCTTGCTTGCTTGAGTGCTTTAGAGACCTACAAAAAGATGTTAACCTTCACAAAATAATGATAACATGGTGACATAAACTCACATACACTTGGACATGATGCTTGGATCTTGAATTACTGCAATAAAGCTATAAAAGTGATTCTCTTGACAATAAAGCTTATTCATAAATTCTCCTTCAAATTATGTTCTAGTTTCAAATGGTGAAAAGAATAGGTATTTATAGGAATTTGTTTAATTTATCAAAAAATAGATCCTAATAGCCAACCTTTGTAAGTGGAAATTCAAACATTACAATGCCACCACCATCATGTCCAAATTTGGAGGGAAATGGAGTAGCAGGACAGTGCCCCCATTAGGCGAATGAGTCCCATTATGGAAAATGAGTCCAATTTTGGTGAATGAGTCCCAACCCTATTTTCTAGAATTTAAAATATTGGGGGAAAGTATTAGATGAATTCATTTGTTCAATACTTGTAATCCTTCAAAAATAGTAAAAATAGGCCTTGAGATGCATAGTTTAGGAAATTAGGGGGTCAAGTTAGGCTCAATTAGGTCCAATAATTAATTAGGGGAACAAAACATAATGTGAAATTATTAAAGGGTGACAAATTTTTACACTAAATTTAGCCCCCACTTTAGTGAGAGTATGAACTTACACTCAGACTCACACTAAAGTAAAGAAATATATGTCAAGCGAGGTTCAATTTTCCAAATGTTGAAAAGATAGGATGACAAAGGATCTAGGGGGAGAGCTCTCAAGATCCTAGGATCTAAGATACCATGAAAAACCAACAAAAGCATAAAGAAACACACACACATGTATGATATGAAATAGTACAAGATACACAAACATACATGTCAAAAAAAAATGAAGCATACACGATGAAAAAACATGACATAACATAACATAAAGATGATGATGAAATGAAAAAAAACACAATGTCAAGATGGTATAAATGAAAAAAAGAAACACAAAACACACACAAAAAACAAAAGGTTAGTACTAAAAGATTCGAGTCAGTAAGGAAAAGAGACCTCGGTCTTAAATTGTCTCAAATACCAAATGTCATCCATTGAATGTGCTATCAAAATAAGATTATTCTCTCAAAAGGATGTAAAATCACTTATGAACACATGGATCCACTGGAAAGAAAGTTGTTTTATTCTATATTTCCATGTTAAATGGGGTTCATGACTCACACCATAGAAAAGTATGATATTTGCTAAGTGAATCACAAATTGGAAGGCACACGGGCTAGTGAAGTCTGTTATTCACTAGGTGAGACCACAAAACAAGGATGAGAAACAAACTAGGTCTACTAGGTGTACCCATAACAAGGTGTAAAAATGAGAAACAAACACTAGGTCTACAAGTTGTGTTCATAACAACCATACCAAGAGTTATACTCCTTGATAAACTTGATAAGGTACCACAATGATCAATGTGCTATGTTAACACTACACTAAGTTCAACTCCCGTGAACAAAGTGGTGAAAAAATGCTAAGGTTTAATGTCATTGGGGATGGATAGGACAAGGTTTAACATCATGGGGGATGGAAGAAGACAAGGCTTAACAAAAATTCATTGCTCAATATATGAAGGTCACACCTTAGGGAACATCACACATGACATCACCACCAAGAGATGACTAGTCAAGGAACAAAAAATCACATTGTAGGGAACACTAGCCATAACGTTACCTCCAAGGAGAATGCCATATGCCAAGAAATATCACACTCTTGGAGGACATCATCCCAAAAATTACCACAAAGGAGACACTTACATGGATTAAGAAAGCCACACTTTGGTTGACAAGGTCACACTTCCTAGGAGATGTATACTATTATAACTAAAAAGTTACCATTTCCTATGCAAATAATGAGTGAGGGACTATATACGCCCCCTTAAAATATCAACATAATTGCTATGTTGTGTTGGAATAATGAAGAAGGAGACCTTTGGTTTGTTTTCTTTGTTGTCATTGATGCCAAAATTGTTTTATGTTTGAAAAGATGCTCATCCAGTAAACTATGTTCGTGTTACACCAATCCAGTAATCTAGTCCAGAATCTGTCTGAAGTGTATGTCAGATCATATAATATTGATATGTTTTTCAAGAGTCTTAGATGTAGTTATGACTAGGGAATCACTAATTTTAGTTGAACAGGTCAAAATATTTAAATGTCAGAAGTTCAACTTACAGTTTTGTTGTGTTTCTCTTTTGGTCGACTTAAGGTGTGCGTTTCATGAAGGATTATTTTTAGGTCCAGGCCGACCCAATTTGTGTCTTGAATTTTTATTTTTGAGCACCAAAGAAGTTTTGGTTTTTGGCCGACAAGATATTTTGAATTATGTATGCTTACATCCAATTAGGCTAACCTAATTGATGTATGAACTGTGTGTATATGGAAAATATTTATATTGAGCATATATATATATTTGAGATGTACATAGATGTATGTATGTTTTGAGAGATATAAAGAGAGAGAGATGAAAAGAAGTGATGATGCGAGATATGTGATGAAGTGATATGGTATTTGATGATAGTTATTGTACACCTGCAATCTGGTGCAAGACTTAACATCTTTTAGAGCTTAATTGGAACTTTACTCAACACTTAGAAGGTGCATTCCTTTTATTTCACATCTCTGGCAGTGAGCCATATATTTTTGTATTTTGGCGGTAAGCCATATCTTTTGTACTCCATATGTCAGCCTTTCAAGGACAATGTGTCTTGGTAGTGTGCCATGTAATATCGTGTAACTGGTTATAATATATTGTGAGCTAATCCTGGCCGTGGTTTTTCCCACTTTGGGTTTTCCATGTAAAAATCCTAGTGTTTATGTGTTGTGTGATGTTATGTTCATTTCCATGTTCTTACTGCTGTAGCAAGATACATTGTAATAATTGGATGGTTAGCAATCAATTGGTTTAGTAGAATATTGATTCACCCCCCTCTCAGTATTCTATGTGTTCAACAATTGGTATCAAAGCTCGATTCCTTTTGAGAAGATTAAAAACTTGAGGAAGATCTTGAAGTTTGAACACATGGTTGATAAAAAGTAGCCTATTCCTCTAAAAGAGATCTTTGCATCTAAGGAACTTCATGCTATTCTTAAAGATTTGGAAAAAATTGAAGATGAGAAAGATTGTTAGCATTATTGTCATTGATGTCAAAAGGGTATCAATTATGAGATGGAACCAATCCTACATGAAAGGAGCATTGGCATAGATGTTAGAATTTTTTCATTGATTTCTAAGAAAGATGGTGTATTGTAGATGTAGTTCTAGAAGGTGCAGTGTATGTTGCAAATGTTGCTCAAAATATTGCATTGTTGTCATGCAATTTTGTCATGATGTTGTAGTGAATTATTCTAGTGCTCAAGAGAAAAAACTAAGTCTAGATTCGACATAGGTTTTCTGAGAGCATCTCATAAATGTGTTCTACAAGTCCAAGGGATGAAGGATGAACTTAGAAAAGAAATATTTGTACTCTCAAACAAAATTAGGGTTTATCAGTTAAACCTTAGGTGTGTACAGTCATGGCGATCAACAATTTTTATGTTTTCACATTGATTATGTACTAGGGTAATTGGTCATTTAAGCTATAACTTATGTCCTTTAAGTTCATTTTGTGGAACACCTAGTCACCCGATTGATGCTGCCAATATGTTCCTTTGGTAATCAAACGATGCACACTCAAGTTAGTAGATTTGATGGCTATCACTAGATCTCACACATCATGGAAATTTCTTTGAAGTTTTCCTAAAGATCAGTGATGAGTGATGGAGGAAAATCAATGATTGCAATCTACTTGATCAGATGATGCATGATGATGGATGGTAATGCCTTGGTGGGACTAACGACATGTTGTGTCGTATTTCCTGATCGCTTCACATCACTATTGTGAAGTGAACCAACAAGATGATTTGGGTGATGAGATTTAGGAGTTAGTGGTTTGTGACATAGACAAGAACATGTGTCCAAGTATTATTGCATCACTGGGTGTTAGTGCATTGCGCTAATACACCATGAAGAGTTGATGTTTTTAGTGATGGGTGATGAGTGTTGTATGGTAGTGGAGTATTACATTAGATCAAAACACATGACATTAGCCCAACACCCCGTGGAGAGTTTGTGGGCCCATTGTCAGTGCTAATAGGATAATGGGGGATGGTGTAGATTGAATTGTTGTTAATCCAATGGTGATCGTTGTGTATTGATGCATCATGGATATGAATGTTGGTGATCAAAGAAAATCAGCAATATGTGATGGATTTGATTCTAAAGGAAAATAGATCTACAGTGCAGGTTTAAAAGGTGTGTGATCGGATGGTGATTGCTGAAAATATTCACATCATAGAAGTGGATATGGATATCCTTAGTGAAGTAGTGATACGTGATGACAATAGTGTTAAGGGAGATGAGATCTACAGAGGAGATTTAAAGATCGTTTATCAAATGGTCATGTTTTAAATTTGTGAATGATGAATGATGAACGATGGGTCGTGGCATGAAGGTAAGATATCCACGGTTCATATTCAAAATTAAAGATCAGTAATGACCAACTCCATGTAAATAGGTTTTGTGACTACAAATTGACATGGAGATGGGAATTAAATGATCTACCTGCTTCAATGAAAAATGTAATGAGATTTGATGCACAAAGTGGTGACACAGATGGCCACATAAGTAAGGATTAAGATCATATCAGATAAATAATAGGATGCATTAAATGCATATTTGATTCTAGGGTTTGATAGAGAAGGAATGAAGGAAAATACTCTACACCATTATTTAATGATGTGTGGCTCAATACAACTCTATGATAGTGGAGAAGATATTCCAAACCCTAACAAAAGATCTACAAATGGTGGAGAATCTTGAGGTAATAACAATCAGTTATCTACACACAAAATAAATGGGAATATGGTCTAAGGGGTGCAAGTGTGAGGATAGAGAAGAAGACAGTGCTTAGTGTAGAAGGGATTCTAAGCTCTAGAGGTGGACAAAGAATGAACTAAAAATAAAAGGAGAGTTGTAGAAGTGTATG
Organism: Sequoia sempervirens; assembly: GCA_007258455.2. Classification (NCBI taxonomy): domain Eukaryota; kingdom Viridiplantae; phylum Streptophyta; class Pinopsida; order Cupressales; family Cupressaceae; genus Sequoia; species Sequoia sempervirens. The sequence continues at coordinate 643,352,095 of VDFB02000003.1, forward strand.
GTTTGCTATTATGAACGACTTTGTCTAGATCAATGCATAACAAGGTTATGTATTATAAAATTGCACAAGATGTCCAGGACACAGTGAAGAAGATTTATGGAGGAGATGAAAAAGTAAAATTGGCCAAGATTCAAGTATTGAGGGACATATTTTATGATCTAAAGATGATAGAAGAGAATACTACAAACTATCTTCAGAGAGTCAATGATATAGTGAACTCCATCAGAGGATGTTGAACAGTCTAGATAACTAAGAGGGGGGTGAATTAGTTATCATAAAACAATTTTCTTGACTTTAATTAATCTAGAAAAAGCTTATATCAATTAGATACTAATCAAACAAATATGGACATGAAAGCACATAACAACACCATGCACAATGAGCACCAAAATTTACGTGGAAACCCAAGATAGGAAAAACCATGGAGAATGCTAATTCTCAATTATAAAACATTGGTTAAGGTGATTTTTACAAGGTATCACCACCAAAGTGCTCACTGCAAGTAAGGTTCACTGCCAAACATTTGATTACAAAATAGTCTCACTGACAAAATGAATTGATAAAGCCACATCTACATATGCATGAAGTTAGTTCCAGTTTAGAGCATAATATTTGTCTGCAGCAAATGCGGTCAAGAATATTTTTCCCACCTTCCTTGCTCAACCTTTGCAATACAGATTACTTCTTCCTGACACTTTCCTTCAACTTCCTTCTTTGTTTCTTATCGCACAATCCTTCACACCCTTTTATCTATTCACACACTTCACAATATCTGTATTTTTAGATTCGCATTCACCACACCCTTTCATCAAGAAAATCCAACTTTTACTTATACCATTCCATGCCTTCATAATCTCCGAATTCGTCCAGACACAATATGAATTAGGTCACCACAAAACATGAAAGCTTGACGAACAACCTTGAAATATTCAATAAGTCTTGGCACACTAGGACTAGACCCAAAAGATAGGTCGCACACAAAGATCTTCTTACCACATTACCAAGGGACCCATAAATAGGTCATACATAAGATAGGTGCATCACATAACATAATTATCAAAAGATAGAAAACTTTGAATTACATGAAATATATTCTAGAGCCGATGGGAATGCCACAACCAAGACTAAATCTTGATTTCCATCAATTTCAGTACCAACCAGAGAAACACAATTAGACATACCAAAACTTGTAACATACTACATGAATGTCTAGATAGCAAGGATACTCGAAATAAGCTTTGAGCACAACAACCAACATCAAAAGGTCACTCTTCATTATTCTAGATTAACTAACTTCCATAGATGTCCCAAAAAGAAGTACTGCCATATCCAAATCAAGGATAACATCCACACTAAGCAACATCATAGCACTCAATAGGATAGATCATTTCTGTATATCATTTGAAGCACAACCTTCCAGATCCTAGGTTTTGACATCAATGACAACAATGCTAAGTCATGTCAACAACTTCTCAACAATCTCCCCCTTTGGAATTGATGGAACAACAATAAAAACTCAAAAAACACAAAACTCCAAGCACTCCCCCTTTGTCAAGCAATTCAATACTTCTTCTTGTTTTAGTTTTTCTCTTCATTTTTCTCCCCCTTTTTTCCATCAAAGGAAAAGGGCCAAATAAGAACATTCAGGAGATCAAGTAAAAATATTACTTTTCACAAAATAAAATTTCTTGTACCTTTCTCTCATAGTTGCAAGAATCCTCTTCCAGGCTTGCACGGTAGAAACCATTCTGGTGCACATACTATCTAGTAGAGTCAACAACATAAATGAAGATGAATATTCTGGAGACAGGAACTTCCATTCACAATCCTCTACATCAAAAAGTATCCCAGAGAGATGATCCAACCAGAAAGTTTCAACAATTTCTTTGAACAACCAGAAAGTTTTAACCAAATCTTCCCTTTGTCTCTGAGTAGACAATAACTCAGCTTGCAACTCACCAACTCTTATTCTTTGTTTTCCATCTTTATCTTTGAAGAAGTAAAAATAATTTCCAATATCATTCAATTTAGATTTAATAGCTTCAATTTTGCTCCTAAAATTATCAACAACAACAAGCCACCAGAGACAATACGTGTAGATGTTAGACATCTCCTTAATGCATTCTCTTGTCTCACCATTTTGTTTGGATAAATTTTTTTTGGCTTTGATACACCTTCTCTCAATCATAGCTTGGATCTATGAAATTTAGATCCTTCCCACAACAACCTTTCTTCAACAACTTCTACCAGATCGCCTAGTAATGAGTAAGAAACAACTAAAATAGTAATACCCTTTTTGAGCATATAATCAACAAAAGCATCTTCAATTCCAATCCTACTACCTGGAGAGCAGGCATACCAAATTTCACCAATATTTTTCATATCACCTTCCTCCAACATCGAATGAACTTCATCTAGATTGAAAGAGTTAGTTCTAGACAGAGACTTTTCTTCTCTTTCTCTTCTAAGATAGTGATGACATCCTTTGTGTTAATTTTCCCCCTTTTAGGTTCTGGAGGGGAACCACCAATGACAACCTCTAACTCCTTTTTACCATAGGAGGAACCCTCCTCAAATTGACTAATAGGAAAAGCACTAGACACTATCACACAGAGCACAAATTCAGTTGCAAGGATGAGAAATAAGATTTGCATGCACTTGCTTTATCTTCCATACATTCCAAATATCTGTAAACTTTCTTTCTGATAGGGATTCCATACTTCCACTTAACATTATCCTTTGATGGTAGTGAACTCATAAAGTAAAATACTAAACATATGAATAGAGACCCAAACCAGAAGGTATAACTCTCAACCAAAGACATTTTGACATTCTCAATTAGGTTTTCCATTATTAGGCTATACAGGTCAAACTTTTATTTTCCTTCATTGTATTATGTGCATTATACACAACAATAGAAGAAGTAGAACCTTCATGATTTCTGAAATAGATTTTGTAAGTGATACCATAAGAAACATACCTTACTGCAGGATCAACAATGACATTTATCAGTAGAGCTCGGGGGTCTTTGTTGATGCCAATAAGTTCCTCCACATCTTTTTATTTCATCATTTTCTTCCTAGGGAGGTAACCAACACTACATAATATAGTAATAGCTTTAATGGCTTCCTTAGTGATTGGATAGGGTTTGTCCAAAATGATGCTACCATCCTTAAATCAACTCAATAGGAAGAAGATAGACTCTTTGTCAGTAAACCAAGGAAACTCTCTCCATAAATCCATACCCAAGGCACTTACTTCTACAATTCATCAATCTTCAACCCTAGTTCCATTTCCTTCATCTTCTGATGATCAAATTCATCCAAATCTACTCCCTTCAGCCTTAGCGGAATACCACCACTAAATTCACTGTCAATCAACATAGATTCTATTAACATGCTTAACTTCTTCAATCCTTTTATCACTCAGAAAAACCTCTTCTCCTTCTTTGCAAATTGTGAGAAATGATTTGAAACTCCACCTTTTATCCTTAATTTCTTATGATGATTTTTCCGCCAAGAACTTACATCGATGATGCCATCAATTTTACTTCACTTTTCAATTAGTTGGATCATATATCACCAATTGGATCAAACTTAGTCATGCCAAAAACACATCAATATTACTTCAGAGAGGGAGAACCGATAGGATATGTATTGTAAAACTCCCCCTGAGCCAAGGCAGTTGGCTCAGATTCTAGAAGATCTTTTATCAGGATTTGGTACCACAGAAGAGTTCTCCACACTCATTTTCTTTTTCTTCTAAACCATTATGGTCTTCTTCTTAGATTCATCTAATTCTACAACCTTCATTTTATTTTCAATTTTTCTGGAGTAACATATCTGCATGTGTTGGCAGAATGTCTGGGTTGACTACACTTGTAGTATCTTTGTCCTGACTTAACTGAGTGAACCCTAGATCTGTACTAATTAGCTTTGTGACCATAACCATGGCATAAATAGCAATTACCATGAAAGAGATTATTCATTCCATTCCTTCTAGCTAGATCAGATAATTGATTTTTGCAATGAATTACTTTGTGACGAAACTTGTTATAGTTAAAGAATTGAGTACTTGGTTCCTTCTTGCTTATACACTCTACAGCCTTATGTCCAATTTTTTTTCATAGAAAATAATAGCCATTAAATGATAAGTACCTTTGAGCATTTGGTTTCCTGATCAGAGGTCTTTTTATAGGTGTTCTAGAGTTTCGAACCTTGCTTGTTACAACAGATCTTGCTTCAGTTTCAACTACTTTGTCTTTGCCCTTAGTGGTCTAATTTGAGCTTTCACTAGAGAATCCAAGTCCTCCCTTATCCTTGTGACATTTTAGTATGGACAAGAGTTGATCTAGAATTATGCTACTTTCACATACTCTTGCTTCTGATTTTAGCCTTCTTAACTCTTGATCTAACTTCTTATTTTCTTTTGATTTCTATTTGATGGTATCCTTGAGATTTTCTTCAGTCTTCTTACATTCATCCAATCACTACTTTAAATCCACAATACTTTCCTTTGAATCCTTTAATTTCTGGCTGATCTCTCTGTGTCTTGCTTTGAATTTCTAGATTTTCTCCCTTAGCTTTGAGATACAAGCATTTGCCTCCTTGATGTTTTCTTTCAATTCTTCATTTTCATATTCTGTGCTTTCCATATCATCTAACATTATCTTTCGTTATTCCTCAAAGTAATAATATCTTGCCATCTTCTTCAAGCTACCAAGATCTGTGTATGTGCAGGATCGTCACGGAAAAAACAAGCCCTTACGTGGTGAAAAAATTAGAAAAATCAAAGTTAGGCAACTTGACATAAAAATTTGAATAAGTTATCTATATTATTTCAAAAATATGTAAGAATAGAATATGTAGCAAATTGAATGTAGTTTTTAAACTATTAGGTTTATTTTTAAAAAATAATCTATTTGGTGAAAATTTGAAATTTCAATGCAATAGTACTTAAATTTCAGGGAAAAATAAGAAGTAGGTGTTTTTCTGACCACCCTAACTACAATAAAATGATAATAGTTTTTTATAAGATTTTAGATATGAGTAGAGGACTCATGTCCCAATGTGATGCATATTTTTTTGTAATTTTTTTCCAAGTAAATAATTAATTATGAATTTTTTATTACAACTTTAAAAAAAATAAACACTCGTATGTCTGGCCGCCTTAAATTGGTCAAAACTTCACGAAATTCAATAATTTTTTTTAATCCTATAGCATGTGAAGCATAGAATGTGACACATGTTTCAGATTCAAAAAAATTGATACCGTTTGAAAGCTATAGATGTTTTTCAATCAGCCTATCAATCAGGACTTTTGTCTTAATTCAAATAGAAAATGAATAGTAATTATTTATTAAATTCAAATTAAAGCATAATTTATATTGGCAGAAAGATGAGAATCTCCTTTAAAAATCCTTTTCGTTTCATCAATTTTGGGTAAAAAAAAGGTCATTAGCCACATACCTTACACATACCCATCATATCGCCACTTTTTGGCTCATCATGATCCTGCACATACCCATATCCCTCAAGTGGTTAAGCTTTATATGCAAGGGACTAGGCTTTGATACCAATTGTTGAATACTCCGGATAACTGAGAGGGGGGGTGAATTAGTTATTATAAAAAAAAATTCTTGAATTTAATCAATTTGGAACAAGCTGATATCAATCAGATACTAATCAAACAAATATGAACATGAAAGCACATAACAACACCATGCACAATGAACACCAAAATTTATGTGGAAACCCAAGATGGGAAAAACCATAGAGAATGCTAATCTCAATTATAAAACACTGGTTAAGGTGATTTTTACAAGGGCTTACTGCCAAAATTCTCACTGCAAGTAAGGTTCACTGTCGGTGGGATCACTACCTAATTAAAACATCTAATTACAAAATAGTCTCACTGACAAAATGAACTGATGAAGTTGTATCTACATATGCATGAAGTTAGTTCTAGTTTAGAGCACAATATTTTTTTGCAGCAGATATGGTTAAGAATCTTCTTCCCACCTTCCTTGCACAACCACTGCAATACAAATTACTTCTTCCTAAAACTTTCCTTTAGCTTCCTTCTCTATTTCTTATCACACAATCCTTCACACCCTTTTATCTATTCACTCACTTCAGAATATTTGGATTTTCATATTCGCATTCACCACACCCTTTCATTGAGAATTTTTTTTTTTTACTTATACCATTCCATACCTTCATAATCTCCTAAGTCAGCCAGACACAATTTGAATTAGGTCACCACAAAACATGTTGACTTGAAGAACAACCTTGAAATATTCAATAAGGCTTGGCATGCTAGAACCAAACCCAAAAGATAGGTTGCACATAAATATCTTCTTACCACGTTACCAAGGGACCCATAAATAGGTCATACATAAGATAGGTGCATCACATAACATAATTATCAAAAGATAGCAAACTTTTAATTACATGAAATATATTCTGGAGCTGATGGGAATGCCACAACCAAGACCAAATCTTGATTTCCATCAATTTTAGTACCAACTGGAGAAACAAAATTAGACATACCAAAACTTGTAGCATGCTACATGAATGTCTAGATAGCAAGGATACCCGAAATAAGATTTGAGTATAGCAACTAACATCAAAAGATTAGTCTTCATTATTCTACATTAAGTGACTTCCACGAATGTCCCAAAAAGAAGTACTGCCATATCTAGATCAAGGATAACATCCACACTACACAACATCATAACACTCGATAGGATAGATCATTTATGTATATTATCTAGAGCACAACCTTCTAGATCCCTGGTTTTAACATCATTGACAACAATTCTAAGTCATCTCAACAACTTCTCAATAGAGGATATGGAGAAGAAGTAAAGGAAGAGGTTGTTGTACTAAAAGTTCTCAGATCTATAACATACAAGTATGACTCTAAGATCTCAACAATAGAGGAAGGAAGAGAGAGAAAAACTCACTCTTAATGAGCTACATGGTATATTCACTACTTATGAGATGAGGATGGGAGATGTAGAGCCATCCAGAAAAGAAGTTTCCTTCAAGGTCACTGAAAAACAAAGGGATGAAGCACCTAAGAAAGATAAAGCTGAAACCACCACATCTGAACAAAGAGAGATTGATGAGGAAGAAGCAAACTTCATTAGAATATTAAGGAGAGGATCTGGAAATTATAAAGGTAAGTTACATTTCAAATGGTTTGATTGTGGTAAAGTAAGAAATTTTGTTTCTAAATGCCCCTACAAGAAGGATAAACTTGAACAAGAAGAAGACCATAAGATGAAGAAAACCTATTATCCTAAAAAGAGAATTTTTGGAAAGAAAAAGAAAATTCTGTACATTCAAGAAGGAAGTGATTCATTTTATGCTAATGATAGTTTAGATGATGATTTGGATTATTCTCTTGTGATGGAAAAAGAAAAGGAAGAATTTATTCTCATGGCTCAAGACTCGATGAAGCAGAAGCATGGTATGGGCAAGAATCTTGGTGAAGAAGAAGAAGCTGAAATAGATATGGAGGGATAACTTATTTCTACCTTAGAAGATCTTGATGTTCTAAGAGATGAAGCTGAAGGAATGAAAAAGGAAAATAAGAAAGTGTTAAAATATCCAACAACATCGCATAACACATGAACACTATATTTTTTGTGGAAAACCAAAAATGGAAAAAACCATGATGAGGATTAGCTCATAATATATTATAACCAATTTTAGTGGACTCACTATCTAAGTGGACTTACTATCCACTAAACTAAGAAAAGATAGAAGAGATTGTGGCACACATCTAGGACTTTGAACTATTACAAATGAATCTATGAAATGTTGGAATATTGTTCCATTGAAGCTCAAAATACAAAATTTACACACTTCATATTGATCTGATTTAATACTCTACTCTACTTTACATTCACCTTATATTCACACAATTCACATCAACTAATATGAATCATACACACACACGCTAAAAACATAAAAAATGTCTTACATATATATCCACTTTATCCACAAACACCTACCACATCAATTAGGTTGGCCTAATTAGATATATATAACTTTTTAGCTCAATATCCACACATACATGCTTTGTGCCAAGATTTAAAACTCATAACAATTCAAAATAGGTTGGTATGGACCCAAAATAGCTCCAACACAATGGATCAATACATATTCAAACTTTGCAATACACAAAACTCATTAGGTCAACACTGGTAGTGACCTAATAACAAAATTCACCAACTATACAATCACAAACAAAATGCCCCTAGGAGTGTTATCCAACAAAAAATTGTATTGGAGGTCTTCCTTATACCATTTGCTTATGTACACATAAGTCTAAAAAATAAACTAAAATGCTTAAAAGGGAAGAAATATGTCCAACCGAAGGAGGAATTTGACTCTTGCATCTTTTCAAGATGGGATTTCCATTCTTATTTTCCATCCTCCCAATTCTTCTTAGCAATTCTTAGCATTCTGCTCTATGTTTCCAACTCCAAGAGGTCTTCACCTTCGTCCAAAGTTCTAGGTACCGAATTAAGCTTTGAATTTTTATCAACACTCATTAGGGCACTGGAAATAGGTATGAACTTTGAGTTCACTAGATCCCTGAGATTATTGAACTACATAATGATCTTTTCTTGTTGCTCTTGCAGTTGTAAGTACTCATGTAAACTCTCAATTGCTACCCTTGTGCTTCCATCTTGATCATGTACCAGATCATAGACGTTAGAATCTTTATCAATCTGGGACTCAATTGAGTCCATCTCATCTTTTATGCTTTTCTAGATCCATGCCATTTCATATATAACTAAAATAAAGCTTTGGCTTTTTCCACACATTCTTTTACACCCTGAAGATTTTCTTGAAATATATTATGTGCACTAGCACACTTAAAGATTTGTCAATTGTAGGACCAAGTATGGCCTCATGCAAAAAATTTACTGCCTCATCAATCATTTATTCACTCTTTTGATGTGTCTCTATGATTTCTTTTTGGGAAGATGTGTGGAAAGCATCTCCCAATTGAATTGTGTGAAGAGGCGAGATCGTGTCCAAGTCCACAAGCCCCTATCACATAGGTAGTTGTAAAAGCTAAGCAGCGACTACAGGTTGGAATTGTAGCATCATAATAAGTAGATTATTTAAAGGATCTCTAGAGGAACCAGAGGATTCACTAGTAGCCTTCACATTATCCTCTTCATCCTTCTTCTTCAAGTCCTTTTATTTATCACCAATATTAACTAGTGTGTTTGCTTCCTTCTTCTCCTCAACATCATCACTCTTATTTTCAACATTCTTCTCAGGCACATCTTTACTATTATTCTTATCTATGTTATCTATATATGTTATCTATAGGATTGAAAGTCTCTGGATTTCCTTGAGTGTTCTTTACATTTTTTTCAAATACCGGAGGAGGAGTTTGACAATCTGTGGATGTATCTTCCTTTGCAATGTCTTCTCTAGTAGCTTCTTCTCCTTCAACATTTTCCTCAACTGCTCCATTTTCCTTTGTACTTTCTTCCACTTCTAGAAGAAAATTATCTTGCACATTACCTTCTTTAGATCCATTCTCATTTTGTGCTTCTTCTTCAAAATCCACATCTAGAGTAGTCACCTCAGTATGCATTTCTTATGTTCAATCTAAATTCATTCCCAACCTTTTATCTAAGTCTACAACCTTCTCTACAGACTCTTTTTGGAGCCTCCCGAGATCATTTTGATCTTTCCCATGAGGGTGGTCACCCTTTTCTTAGTTCTAAGCTCCTTACTATACAATTTAGCCAATGTGGATTTATTCTCCTTGGAGAGAGGTGCAATAATCTTTTCTAAAGCATAGGATGTCAACTTAGCTTCTTCCTCTATAGCCTCTTGTCTTCTCTTAATCAATACATTCCAAAATTATGTAGGCAATTATTTTAAAATATTTCTAATATCTAGTTCAAAAATAACAATATATTTTACAATAGCTTCTATAATGGTGGCCTTGTCCACCTCATCAGCATCATTATATAATGCAACAATTTCTTCTAACATTTCATTTTGCACAATCCCATTAAATAAAGCATCCAATTTCATAGGACTATGAGTCCTTATCAGAGGTTTATTCTTCTTCTTTTTCTTATCTATCGGTATCTTTTTCTCTTTTTCATAATTAACCTTATTTTCTCTCATTTCCATTTTGAGTCCTTCCTTTTCCTTTTCTACCTTGACCTCACTATTTGTATTAATAATATCAAACTTCACTTTCTTTGCACTGGCTTCACCTTGTGAAGCTTCTAATTTCCTTTTCTTGACCAATTATGGGCCTTCTTCTTCTTCATCATCCTCAATGTTTACACCTAGATATTGCTCCCTTGTTGCCTTGGTCTTCACTCTCCTTTTCACTAGGCCAATTTTTTGTACTTCCAGAGTATCTTTTTCCTTTCCAAGCCTTTTTTTTTTGTTTGATCAAATAGATTTTTTCCTTCACTGAAGCACAAATAGGTTATTTCCTCTTCTCTCCTCTTACAGTCTTAGCCCCATAGGACTTTTGGGTAACTAGAGGAGTGGTATTTTTTCTACCAAATCTCCTAACATTTGATGAACCTCTCGAAGCACCAAACTTGGCCTTTCCTTCCTCAACGTGCTTCTTAGTAACCCCATAGCTTCTACAAATTATACAATCATCTTATCAATAGTTTTTGTTATATTCTTCCACCTCTAAACCATGTGGAGTTGCATGGAATTTTATTTGTTACACACCTCTCTTCAGAGGTTTCCTTTGGTTTTCTTAGCATGTAGTTCAAAAACCCTACAATATCTTGATCAATGACTTCATATCCCATAGTAGGGATCTATATTGTTCTAGGATCTACAACCTATATAATGCATTCATCATTGGTAACCAAAAAAGTAATATCAATTTTGTATCTCTCCATCATATTTCATGGAATCCTCTCCCTTTCTTGCATTCTCATTTGAAACACTAGAAAAAATGCCATAATAGCCTCATCTTGTGCCTTTGAATCTCCAATACCTCTCAAATAGTCTCTAATCTATTGTGCTACAGGTCTTCCTTATAGCTATACAACACTCTTTGTTTCAAGGATTTCTCTTAAGAAGTAAAACAACAAACATTTAATCAAGGTTCCATATTTGAAAAAATACCTCAAATCTTTTGTCTTTTGCAATTTTTCTATTATTTGATGTCTCAATAGCTCACACCAATCATAATTAGCTCCTTTCTCTAACATTTCATAAGTAGTATTGATAGCAGTGGTTGAAACAAAATTTTCTTTGCTAAAGAAGTATACTTTACAACCAAACATCATCTCGACATATTTCATTGTAGGATTTCTAATTTTATTTATGGTCAACTCTCTCTTATCATATTGAGCACCAGTAAGCTCCATCACAACCTCGTTCTTTACTAATTTAAGCACCAGAACTGATTTGGTTGAGCATAAACCATTCACAACCATAATTACCTCCTTTCTAATCAAGTTGGGAATATCCGTCCACCCAAACTTGTCATGGACATGGATCAATTCAATCCTTACCCAAGCATCATCATGGAAAAATTTGGGAAACCCTTGCCACACATCAAGCTTCTTCGGTACCATATTATGATATTCTAGCTTAAGTGTGAAATCATCATTAGCGAGCTTATTTTCCCACACATCACTAAGCTTTGAATGATCATATTCCTCCAATTTACCATGAATGTATATCCTTATATCCTTAGTGTATAGAACACCATAGGGAACCCATGAAAAGCACCATCTAGGTCAACTTTTGTAGATTTTTCTAGATGTTTATTAAACTTTGGTTGGGGTCATTCAAAAACTTCAACAACCCTTGGAGTAGCCATTTGAATTGTTTTCAAAATATTTTCTAAAAAACTAGGACAAGTAGAGATCGTAAATACCTTTTACTTTTCTTTTTGGTTAGGGTTTTTCTCACACTAGATCTCGATCATTTCAAATACTTGTATTTTCTCTTTTCCTGCTCTTCTCCTCTTGAATACTTAGTTGCAAATTAATTTTTATTAAGTGTAATCACTTATAAACCATTTTTTGTGACCTAATTTTCAATAAATTCTTCAACCAATATAGTTAAACCCTTAACTGTATTCACATTCAACTTCAAATACTCCACAAATATTGACATCGTGATATTTTCTATTGCAATATTCTCCAATAGATCAAGAAAATTGATCAACACCTCATATCCATGTGTTGAAATATCAACACCATTTCTTTGGTAGGGGATGAAATATTTTCCATTAAAGCTCCACCTGAGCTAAAACTCTCAAATTACTTTCTAGAGGAAACATCTGCACCAAATTCTAGTACAAAATCATCCTTAACCTCTATCTCATCCTTCTTTTTCCAAATCTTGTTCATCTCCTTCTTTGTCTCTATTGGATCAATCTTTTGTAGTAGATCATTCTTCTTTACCAAATTATCCTTCTTCATGTTTCTACTTCTACAAAACATAGAAATGTGTCCAAGCCTATTGCAATTGTAGCATATGGAATTCTTTTGACCAATCTTACTTCCATTAATTCTAGATCTACATTGATTAGCTTTATGTCCAAATCCATTGTATGTATAACAGTAGCCAATAAAATATTGAACCATTCTACCATTGTTATAGGAATTCATCATTTGATTTCTAAATTTACTAGCTCTATGACCAAATATCTTGCATGTAAAATATTGATAGGGAAAAGATTAAACATTCTTATTCATGCTACTTCTACATTCCATATAATTATGTTCAAATCTATTGCAAGAATAACATAAACCATTAAAACATGGGTACCTTTGTGCATTTAATTGTCTGACTAGTAGTCTTCTAGCTTTATTCCTTTGATTCTGAATATATTTTCCATTGCTCTTCTTGTTTTCAATCTTCTTTTCAACTTGATTTGGAGGTTGATCTATCTTTGAGCTTTCTCCTATCTCAAACCTTAATCCACCTTTATCTTTAGATCCTTTTTGACTTGCAATCAATTAATCAAGCATGAAAAAGATCTTCTTGAATTTTTCTTCATGATTATCTACTTTCCAAGACCTGATCTCATATTCACAACTTCTTGTTCAAGCTTTGTACACTCCTCAGTTTTGATTTTCACCATTGTATTTAGACATTCATCAATTATTTTTCTTTCTTCAACTTGCACCTTTAGACCAATGATTGTTTCATTTGCTTGCTTCAATTGTTCACTAACCTCCTTATGTATTTCTTTGAATTTTGTATTTTCTCTTTCAATTTTTTTATGCATTCATCTGCTTCTTTGACATTTTCTTTCAGATCTCTATTTTCACCTTCAATTCTTTCTAGATCTTCAAGAGCAATTTTTACTTCTCCATTTATGTCAAATATACAGTATTCTTTAGTAATTCCAATTGTACAAATCTCTTTTGAAGGAGTAGGTAGTCTTCTAATAGCCATATGTTCAACCTCCAAGATCTTCCTCAAGTGGTTAGGCTCTTCCAAGGAACTAAGCTCTCATACCAGTTGTTGAACACCCAAAAAGTACGGAGAGGGGGGTGAATAAATATTCTTTTAAACCACATAAACATTTAAAAATTCAATCCTCATAACATATTCAATTTTTAATAATGAAAGAAATTGTGAAAAGATCCAACAACATCACATAACACATAAACATGAGAATTTTACATGGAAAATCCAAAATGGGAAAAAACATAGTGAGGATTACCTCACAATATATTATAACTAATTATAGTATATTACAAAAGTGCTCACAATAGGTGGAATCACTATCCAAATGGAATCATTGCCCATTGAAAGAAGAAAAGATATAAGATATTGTGGCACACATCTAGGAATTTGAACTATTACAAATGCATCTACAACATGTTGGAATATAGTTCCATTAAAGCTCAAAATACAAACTTTACACACTTCACATTGATCTAATTTAATAATATACTCTACTCTAAATTCACCTTATACTCATAAAGTTCACATAAACTTATATTCATCATACACACAAACATACCAAAACATCAAAAATATCTTTCATATATATCTTTTTTATCCACAAATTCCTACCACATTAATTAGGTTGGCCTAATTAGATGTATATAACTTGTCAGCTCAATATCCACACATACATGCTTTATGCCAAGAGTCAAAACTCATAACAATTAATAATAGGTCAGAATGGACCCAAAATAGCTCCAACACAATGGATCAATACATATTCAAATTCCACAACACACAAAACTCATTAGGTCAACACGGGTAGTGACCTAATAATAAAATTTTCCAACTATACAACTACAAATAGACACACGGACCTCCAAACTCTATTCCATTTGGAATATACACACTACTAACACCTATCATCATTCCAAAAGACCAAAAATATAGATTCCAATCCACGTAGAAGTGTGGATTCACCAAAAAATGCTTATTAAACTAGAAAACACCTATTGTTGCTAGACTGATATACTGTCACTCATAACTTAAACACCAGGAGCCCAAACAATATGAAATTATATATTTAGGTTCCTCTATCATCAAAAAAAGTTATATCAATAACTTGTAGAGCATGATTTTATATAACAGACCAATGTAGACCCAAAAACTAGATGTCTTGTTAACAGAGTTACCTGTATTGGCACTTAGTCAATTTTTATATCAACTAACTTCACCAGATCAAACCTTCTTACAAAATTTTCCTTGATAATCATCCTCAATTGTACTTGATAATCATCCTCAATCATGATCAAGCTATCCAAACTAATCTACATAATAGTCTTCATACCAAAATACAATGTTGACATCAATGACAAAATCAAACTGCATAATTGTATAACTTGTGATCATCCCACATGCTCATGTTGCCAACAAATACATCAATGAAAAACTCCTTAATCTTCCAAAAAATACTACCTACAATACTTGTAATAGGTAAATATTTTGATGCAATATTACTATTTGGTTTGATTGGAATTGCATTTTTTACTATGAGATTACTCCAAGTGTTGACACAAGAGTTAGGAAGAGGGACATTCAAAGGGTTAGCACTACTAGATGGATTTTGTGATGTTGATATTGCAACACCACAGGCCCTACAGGAAGCTCTCATACTTTCAATTATTTTCTTCAATTCATCTCTCATCCTCATAGCTTCCCTAATTCTTAGTTCTTCTAGTCTATTCAATTGTAGTTGAAGATCATTAATTTCTCTTAATAGTTCCTCCTCAGTCTGTAGTGTATTCTTAGGTATATGGGCTTAAGGAGCATTAGTGGCTATTGTAAGACCCCACCTTTTCATGATTCTATTGATTTTTTATGTTTTGAAGGTTCTTGTACAATGTCTTAAGTGTTTCTATGTGGGATACTATAGATGGGTTATGAGAAATATTTTTTCCTATACATCAATGATGTTTATATTTTTGGTTACTGGATAATTTTATATAACTAATGATTGTTGTGATCTTTTTGCAATAGTCAGATGGGTTTCCTTCATTGATAATGTGAGTATGTGTTGATTGAGATGTTCAATTATTATGGGATTTTGGTTATTTATGGTTAGTAATGGTTAATATATGGATTGTATCATGTGTTAGGGGATGTTGAGATGATTGTTTTATTACCATTAGATAGAATTATTATTAGGTGATTTCATAATAAGGATATTTGAGTAAGTGTTTGTTTATTTGTGGTAGTATCAATTTTAAGATGGTTTTAAAAAGGTTACTACTAGAGGTGGTGATATTGTGATAATTTTTTGTATAATTAATTATTACTTGATTTTATTAGGGTTATATAAGTAGATGTTGTAGGAATGTAAATTATTTATTCTTACTTGAGTAGATGATTGGATTGAATTTTATATTTGTGTATAGGAGTAGATTTTCACCCATGTGAAAATACCCTTTTTTCCTTTATCCACTTTAGAAAACCAAGTTTGAAGGCTTAATTCCACCTAAGCCCACTGCTTGCATCCCACATGGCATCTATTTTGAGCGTTGGTGGAGGCATTTCTGTCAGGGACACCCGCGTGGTGTGCAGAATTCCGCATGACGCGCTTACATCCCTGGCAGATTTCTAACGCTAAACCTATAGAGGCATTACACTTCTCATTGGGAGTCAAGTTGTAACACCCCCTTCGTCCGACCGACTTGAATATGGCCATTTCTTTCATTCCTTCTTCAAATTCACTCCTTGAACAAAAATTTCATCTTCTACAATCACTCCACAAGCTTCAACACACTCTTTTGCATTCACTTCAAGCTCTCAAGTAGCATACTAGCACCTCATTGCAACAAACACAACACTCCATCACTTTGGTAGAACAAGTTGGGAACGAAACACCATTGCAATAGAGGATCGAGTACTCTCATTTTATCCCCCACGCAACCTTGAGTGCTCTTGGTGGAGGTGGTAAGCTTCCCTTCCTTTCCTTCTATCACTTGGTTGAGTTAGCACTTTACTATTTTGTAGTGCTTTTGTGCTCTTTACTATGTTATTTCTTCATCGTGTTTCCTTGGTTGTCCATGGAGGTGGAAACACCTAAACATGGGTCTGACTGAGGTAGGCCTCTATACAACCACCCAACATTTTCTCTCTTTTTTGTGTGTAGGTGGATGTACTTTTGAGGAGCTAGCTGGTGACCAAATGTCTTGGTGAGATCATTTTGGCCCTTTAGTTAGTTGTCGTTAGTTTGTTTTAATAGGTTTGACCTTGTCTTTGTTGTTGTCTAGCCATACAGATTCCAGTACATTTTAGAGATGCCAGTACACTACGCTGCCATCCAAGAATCATGCTTACATCCTCGGGAAGAGAGCTCCTTGAGGCATAGTGTTGAACCTGAAAACTGGCTCACCTAGCCCCACTTCAAAACTTAGGATTGCAGAGTGGTTGTAGGAATTTATAGTCCTCATCATTCTCATCCTCATACCCTAAACATGACATTTAGCTGAGGTAAGTTAGGGTAGCTTTCCACATCTTGGCCCTCCGTGACCTGGAGCCTTGCATGTGGAGGTCCCCCTACCTTACATTTTGGTGAACCTAACATGAACCAATGTCTGTTCATCCATCGATGTTAAGTCTTCCCATGAGTAATTCATGATTGTTGTGTTCTTGAGTGTTGTGAAGGTTTATGAGCATCACAACCCAATCCATGACTTCTTGGTATATCGTTAGAAGTGTTAGACACCTTCTGATGGAAAGGAAAAAGGTCTCTATTGGGTTATCTATAGGCCTTTTCTTTGCTCCGATTGTTGGTCTAGTTGTGCAGGAGTAGTTGGTGAGGAATGGGATGGGGTTTTTTGATGAAACCGATCATGTTCCCACTCTGCTGTGTCTCCTACGCCATCATCAGTAGATGAGCATGAGGCCGTTTAGATCCCTACAAAATATGTTTTCACCCTTGCTAGAGGACTAGGTGACTTGGAAAACCACTTGGAAAGGAATTCAAATATGGCTAGGGCTGCTTGGGTTGTTAGTGAGTTGAAACACATGATGGATAAAGATCGAATAGGCATAGATTTTCTGACCAACTACCTTGGTCTCACTGAAGTGTGCGCTCCTTCGAGAAACCCTTATTTTGCACAAGGAGTTACTTTCAAAGAACGTGAAGGATAGTTAGGAGTATCAATGCCTCCCACTTCCATTTATATGGCTGATGTAGTCCCTTCTATTAGTATCCCTTCTAGTTCTGAACAACCTAAAACTATCAAAGTGAATAAGCCCCCCTTGGGCTTTAACTTCACCCCTCTTGTCAGCTCTTGTGGTGGAGGCTTTGGCAGGAAGAGTGGTGGGGGATTTGGTAGTGGTGGATTCAGTAGTGAAAGTGGTGCTGGTGTAGGCGGCTCTAATGGAGGTCATGGCGGTGGTTTTGGTGGAGGCCCTACCAGCGATGGTGGCAGTTTTGGTGGTGGCCTTGGTGGCAGTTCTAGGGGAGGTTCCTCTGGTCCTATATCTTCTAATGACCCTATTCTAAATACACTTCTTTAGAATACATGTAAGATGAAAAACCAGTTAGCGAGTTTTTCCCAAGCCTTTGCCCAGCCTATCTTCCAACCCTTTTTTTGACATAGCCCATTTTCAGTCGCAATCTTGAATACTCCTTTCCCCTAGGGAATGGAGATACCTAAATTTAAAAAGTATGGTGGTAAAGGGGATCTACAGACATAGATGTCTTCCTTTAATGCCTTGTGCACATAATTTTTCCATCACGATGCGTCGATGGCCAAACTATTTCCCTGATCTCTCAAGGACACAGTGCTCGAGTGATATTGTTCCTTGCTTGATAAATCCATTTTCTCATTCAACCAACTTGTTAATCGGTTTCTTAGACAATTTCAAGCAAACATCAGGCCAAAGATGACCTTTCTGGATCTCGTTCGATGTAAACAAGGAGATAATGAAAAAATTACTGATTTCATAGCACGCTACCAAGCCCTCCTCTCACAAATGTTGTATTAGCTGCCCAATTTCGATGTGCAGAAGGTATTCATAGGGAACTTACAAAGGCCTTGGCAAGAGAAGTTCACCCTTATAAAATACCCTTCTTTTGCACACTTGTGTGCAACATTACGAGAGTACCAATAGACAATCGTTCAGTTCGAGGGTTCTTCCTTGCGCTCCCACTCTGAGGAAAAATCCATCGTATCAATCTCTGGGAAAGGAAAGATGGTTATGAATGTAGTTGTAGCTACTGAAAACAACAGTGTCAAGAATAACCAATAGTTAACAAAGTTATCAGAATATTATTCTTTTGTCTTGTAGAAGCTGTTGAAGGATAAGATCATAAATTTTCCAACTTTGAATCCTATTAAAGAGCCTTACCCAAATTGGTATGATGGAAGTGCTTATTGTCAGTACCATCGAGTTAATGGACATGATATCGAATGGTGTATGTGGCTTCGTCATGAGATACAAGACCGCATCGAGGATGGTACCATTCACCTCAATGGGAATAAAAAAAATGCTAACAAGTCAGTGGCAAAAGCTAATAGTGAGTTGCAAATATACACAAACCCATTTTCGTCACATTTTGCTAACATGATTGTAGACCCCACTGATTTTGTCACTCAACCCAAGGCCTATGTCAACATGGTCACAGTAACTTCCACTGCCTTACCTACACCTGGTTCACCAAACATTACATTCACATCACAGGATCTGCCATTGAACAATAAACCCTCACCTCTCTACATTCTCGCTCGTGTTAATGGTAATATTGTGATAGGAGTCTTAGTAGACCTCGCAAGCCACGTGAATGTTATCATAGAAGAAACATTAGTATTAAATTTATTAAAAAAATAAAATTAAGAAGAAACAAAATCTACCATTCATATGCACGATGGTATGAGTCTTAAACCTTACGACTCGATAACCTTGTCCATCCTGGTTGGACCCAGAATTGTTGACATAGTTTTCGATGTTATCCTAGAGTCGGACCTATTCAGGGTGAAGCTAGGCATTCCTTGGCTAGCTTCCATGAATGGAATTACCTTCGTTATTCACAAATGTTTAAAGTTTTCCCATGAAGGTGTCATGCATGTAGTGCATGACACCGGATATCAACCCTTGGTGTCCCATGGTGGATACTCACTGGATCATTTTTGGCCCTCCCCAGTTGGTTGGCTTCCTCCAAGAATGGACCTACTTTACAAGAATTATGTGAAGTATAAGACCAGGAGCAAAGGATAGCCGAAACTGACCCTTCCTATAGTGCAACCATGAAAAACCTCCTCCTCCCTAAAAGAGAAGGAGAAGGCCGCACCGACCACTCCCCCTTCTTCGAAGAAAGAGGAGAATCTCGTGTCAGATCCCTCTCCTTCTCGTAAAGGTAAAGAGAAGGTGACTTTTCCTTGGACTGCCTCATCCTCTCCCCTCTCTTGGGAAGAGTACTGGATGAATAGGTCTGGTGGTTATCTGCTAAGTTTGATGATTATATGGCAGAAAGAAAGGTCCCCAAAGAGAATTTGATCCACAACCTCCTACCGCTCCTCTCATAGCAATAAACAGGAAGAGGCCCATTACCAAGGCCCTTGAACCAACTCCTCCTACTACTGATCAACCTATTCCTCCTGCTCCCATTTAGGAATCTATTCCTCCGCCAGAAACAACCATAGTGGACATTCCTATGGTCGAGTAGGAGCCCTCTAATCCTTCACAACCTCCAGTCTGCAACTCCAAGAGCCGAAGAAAATGCCTTGTGTGTGAGTGTAAGTGTCGGTGAAAGGTTCTCTTAGTCGAGCAGGCCGTCTCACAAATAAAGGAGGAAGAGACAACCACCCCTACTTCAGGGTCACATGCAGTGTTGCCCTCTTCCCCTCCTTCTACTTCTCTCTAGTCTGGTCCCACGCTACTTTCGGCTTCCTCTATGAGTGAAAATACAGCTAACCCCAAGGGGGTATAGGTGTTCATTGCTCCTTTGGTGGAGCCACCTTTGTTGATGTTCGTTCCAGATATCCAGCCTTTCTCGAAACCTGTGGATATAATTAATACCTCTGTCGTATCTACTACAATTGTTTCCTCCTCTTCCTCCACACCTCTAGCCTTGTATGTGGAAAGTTCATCTCCTCGAATGAAGAAAGAGGTGGAGAGTGAACCTTCTAACAATGAAGGGTGTAAGAGGAGTTCACCTTATTTACAAGGTGGTCCTATGCTGACTTGTTCTGTCCTAATGACGAAACTATTCTTGAGTTCCCCTAAGTTTGTCACCGCTCCCAAGTCACTTGATGAGCCTAGTGGTGAATCTCAGGCTCAACCTACCCCATCCACTAAAGTTAGACATAATGCTCCTGTGGGGTGCATGTTTAACTTTGTGGATGAAGTTTCAGCCCTGTTAGTGATCTTTGCAAAATTGTTGACCTTGACTCCACAAGAGCTCGATGGAGAGGACCTCGAGGGGCCCTCTTCCTTAGCCCTTGTTGTAGGAGGGCCAGACACTCCTCTTAATGTCCCTCCACTACAGGCTTGTCCTCCTTCCCCCTACGATGATCTAGAGTGGGAAGCATATGACCTCTTGGCTGATCAATGTTAGGAGGATACCTCTTCTTGATCTTGTGTGTGTGTGTGTGTGTGTATTTTATGATGTGTTCCCCCATGATCATGCTATGTGTGCCTGGATGACCCTTGTCACCCCTATTGGTGCTTGGATACAAACATTGTTTTTGTGTCATAAACCTTCTTCTATTTGTATCATCATTCTTCCATTTATGTGCTTGATTTTTGACAAATTGGGGATGATGCAAAGTGTTGGGGGCATTTAGGATTCCCTTCCATGTTGACCCAATTTTTTATTTTTACTTTTTCTTCTCGTGCATTCTTCACATGGTCTGATATAGTAGGGTGTTGATGATAGTTCGTTTATATACTATTACTATACATATCTATATATATTTATGAGCAGTTCTGACCCTGAAATATTAGGCTACCCCTGTGCCCTTCATTTGTGTTTTATCTTTATCTTTCTCTTTTTCTTTATCTCTTCCTTTCTTGAGTTGTCCCTCCTATGTGTGACAATGTTCTTTCTTTAAAATTTCAATTTTCATAAAACGCATTCATTTCCAATAAATCTTTTCTCAAAATCCTAGCAAACCTTTCTTTAGAAATCACATTCTCAACTTGGAACCCTAACAAAACATGTTTCCTTCATCATGGGTTCATAAAGAAAGGACTTAAACCTTCCTCCAAAGTGGGAACAACTTGGACCTTCCCCTTGCATGGGGGCATACTCTTCCTTTTGAACTCCTTCATGGAGGATCAATTTGAGAGAGAAAACATCTACTTCCGAATTGTGCATCCCTTGAGTGGACCCTCTCTTCACGATGGGTTCCCTAGGGATCCCTTTGAAAGTTTTCAAAAATATCGATAGTTTGTGCAAATGTCTACTTACTTACCTACATGGCCACTTTTTGACTCTGCAAAGTTTTCTTTCCTTTGAGCTTCCTCCATGTGAGAGATCGTGGGGGTGGCTCCCCGATAGGACTGAGAGCATGTAGGGTGCTTTCTCGGGTTTCCTCCATGGGAGAGATCCTGGGGGTTACCTTCCCTATAGGACATAGATCCTGTAGGGTGCTTCCTTGGGTGTTCTTCATGCTTGAGTTCATGGAGAATACCTTCCCTATGGGACTGAGAGCCTATAGGGTGCTTCCTTTGGGTCTCCTCCATGCTATATTTTTTGGTGGACACCTTCCTTGCAGGAACGAGAACCTGTAAGGCACTTTCTCTTCTCAACTTCATAGTTTCGAGCAGCTATGGAGTCCCTTGCTTGCCCTACACCTTTAGGTACACTAGATCGAGCACTGCTTCCTCGATGGTTCAGCTATACATTTCTAACCTTACACTCTCCTTGATCTACTTTATCGAGCACTCATCAGTATTCATGCTCACTAAAGTGGGGGAAAAATGTATAGGATTAAATTTCCACTCCATGTGCAAATCCCCTTTTTTCTGTTATCCACTTTAGAAAACCAAGTTCGAAGGCTTAATTTCACCTAAGCCTTCTACTTGTATTCCACTTGGCATCTATTTTGAGCATCGGTGGAGGTGTTTCTGTCGAGGATGCCTATGCGGTGTGTAGACGTCCACGTGATGCACTTACATCCCTAGCAGATTCCTGTGGCTAAACTTGCAAAGGCATTACACTTCTCATTGGGAGTCAAGTTGTAACGTCCCCTTCATATGACCGAGCCGAATATGGTTGTTTCTTTCATTCCTTCTTCAAATTCACTCCTTGAACAAGAATTTCATCTTCTACAATCACTCTAAAAGCTTCAACACACTCTTTTGCATTCATTTCAAACTCTCAAGCAACATACTAGCAGCTCATTATAGCAAACACAACACTCCATCACTTTGGTAGAACAAGTGAATGAAACACCATTGTAGCAGAGGCTCGAGTACTCTCATTTTCTCCCTCAAGCATCCTTGAGTTCTCTTGGTGGAGGCGGTAAGCTTCCCTTCCTTTCCTTCTATCACTTGGTTGAGTTAGCACTTTACTATTTTGTAATGCTTTTGTTCTCTTTACTACGTTATTTCTTCATCTCATTTCCTTGGCTATTTGTGGAGGTGGAAACACCTAAAATGGGGTTTGATTGAGGTAGGCCCCTATATAGCCAGCCGACATTTTCTCTCTTTTTGTGTGTAGGTGGATGTACTTTTGAGGAGCTTGTTGGCGACCAAATTTCTTGGTGAGATCATTTTGGCCCTTTAGTTAGTTAGTTGGGTTGTTAGTATTTTTTAACAGGTTTGACCTTGTCTTTGTTGTTGTCTGGCCGTATGGACACCAGCACACTTTACAGATTCCAGCACACCACACTGCCATCCAAGGATCGCTCTTACGTCATGAGGCAGAGAGCTCCCTGAGGCATAGTGTTGAACCTAAAAATTGGCTTGCCTAGGCCCACTTCAAAACTCAAGATTGTAGAGTGGTTGCAGGACTTTATAGTCCTCATCATTCTCATCCTCATACCCTAAACATTGCATTTAGCTAAGGTAAGTTAGGGCATCTTTCTGCATCTTGGACCTTCATGACCTAGGGCATTACACGTGGAGGTCCCCCTACCTTACAATTTGACTATTATTCCTTAAATGATATTTTGCATGTGATGGTTATTGATCATGTGTTGTACTGACTCTTTTCTAGTTTAGTAAATAGGTGAATTTGGCCAATGTTGATTAGGGCCACATAGCTACTTTCATGATCTTACCTTTTGTGAATTTTTTTATCTTGTCATGTAGGAGATTAAGGTCATTTGTTTTATGTTTTGTGTGGTTTTGTATGTATGTGGGAGTTTTTATTATTAATCCATTGATTTATCCTTTCATATGTTTACTTATGTTATTATTTATAGAGTTCTTATATAAATTTTATTCTTTAAAATGTTCCTAGGTCTTACAGTTATGGGTTAGGGGTCTTTTTATCTCATAAAACCCCTTTAATAAAGTTTATAACCCACTCTAATTACCCACTTTTGAAAAGTGGAAAAAAATTGAATTGGTTGGGTAGTTGTGTAGTTAGGGAAAGGTAGTTTCCTTTTCCTATCTATTTATTCATTCTCCTTAAGAGGAGAAGGGGATTTTTCCTTTTTTTTTTTCTGTCTCTTGGATGTTTTCCCATTTGGGGAAGGAGGTTCTATTTTCATTTAAGATATATTTCTATCTCTTAGAAAAGAAGGTTGGTTGTAAAGAAGGAAAGGAGGAGAGGGCTTGGAAGGAGATAACAAATCTCTTGGTAAGGTCTACCCCTTTTTGTTGTATATTTTTCAAGGTGTAAAGAAAAATTTGAAATGTTAATTTTTTAATTTTGAAATCTATGTGAAAATTCAATGTTGGATCCTTTTGAGACATTTTTTGTAAATTGTGTTTTAGGGTTTGTTTTTGGGTATGAATTCCACCTTGTTAAGTTGTACATGAATAACCTTTTTGAGTGTTAAAATAAATAAATAGAGATATGTGAATGAACTGGTTGTATTGTGTGGTGAATTAGTTGTACATTGAAACATTCAAACCCTCATTAACCTTTAAACCCTTATTATGCATCAACATGAATGCAAACAATGAAACATAAAAAAATTCACAACCATACACCATAGAACACTACATTTACATGGAAAACCCTAATCAAGAAAAAACCATGGTGAGGATTAACTTGCATATATATGAATAACAACAACGATTATAAAATGCTCACTACCCAAAAGAAAAGAATGGCTCACTGCCAAGGGCTCACTACTCAAAGGATTCACTATCTAGATTAGAAGAGAATAGAAGAATACTGTTACAAGGAGGTTCACTACCTCAGAGCAAGAGGAAAATCCACCACAAAAACTCTACACCATATACAACCTTCGAATCACTTCCTCCAACAACTTGAGGTACATTGAAAGTGTAGACACCTTCTTCTCTCTGCTTTAGATAGCCTTAGGAATTTAAACTCACATTCATATCATAAAACTTCATCATATTTTGCACCACACAACACACCACACACATCTCCAACAATTAACATTTCTTATATATCCCTTTTTACCTCACAACCTTGTCTAGCCCAGCTCTAATGAAATGTATGCACCTCAAGCATGCAACAACCAAATAGGTTGGCACAAAAAACTTATGTGGTGGAAAGAAGTGAAGACGAACCATAATAAGGGTTAACTAGGACCCAAATATATACTTATACACTTCACCATACTTCCACAAACCATGAAACACATATGCAAGTAATGCTAACATGCTAGGTCGACCAAACCTATATTAACACTACCAAACAATCAATTCACTCTTCACCAAGTCTAGAAACATCATGTGGACCATGAAGAAACATCACACAAAATTGTATAATATTCCAACACCATCAAATTATTCAACAACACTACCACAACCACCTAAAACTAAGAATACTATCATCTTGTGTAACTAGCCACACTACCACATGCATACAACTCACTAACCAACCTTACATAACAACTAAACACTCAACACTCTAGTGGAAGGTAGATACAAAAAATATTATAATGTTCCAAAATCCACAAGAAAAGAAACCTCAACGTGAAGAAATGTAGAGAAATTCCATTTCTCCCAGACAACCTTCTTCATAGGAAACACACTATCAGACATATCTTCTACTGTCGCACGATCCAAAAACTGAAACTCTAGATCTGACACCTCTAAACACATTTTATCATCTCATCCAAATCATAAAATAACATATTCAACCATGAATAAATGCAAAACACATCTCTATCACCTTGTACACTCTTTATATAAATTTTCTCAAATCACTTGGAAACCAAGTGAACTAGTTGCATCAACAACATCACAAACACCTCATCAACACCACACTAGATATTAAAACAATCTCCCCATCTACAACAGTTTATCAACACCTCACTAGAGGTTGACATAGGTTGGAATCAATGACAACACCAATGACAACATAGTACAAAAATTTCCTCGTTGACATCAATGATAACACTGCAAGAAACTCCAACAATCTCCCCCTTTTTCATTGATGGAAACACCAACTTTGAAAAAAATCAATAATAAAAGAAACCTTACATTAAGCAACACTCCCCCTCACTTGTATATTTCTTAAATTTTAGACTTCTTTCTTTATCCCCTTTCTTATTATGTTTTTTAGACACCACTTTCTCTCCCATTTTTATTACAATTCTTTCCTTGTTCTTTTTAGACTTCACTCTCTCCCCCTTTGACATCAATGGAAAAGGGAAACACCAACATACTTTACTTAAAGGAACAACTACTAGCAAATCTCTCTCACCTACTTTCTCTCCACATCTCTCTCTCCACTAATCTCTCTCCCTTAGAGGCACAATATATGCTTCCACTAACTACACCAACCAAGGACACCACTATCTACTCCCCTTGAGAGGCAGCCTTCATCAGTATAGGAAAAAGAATAAATATTGAATTTGTCACCTAGAAAGATGCACCGAATCATACATCTAGTTGAAAGGAGGGGTAGTAACCCCTAGCTTTTTCTTGAGATACTCAAATGTATCTTTTGGAAGAGCCTTTGTGAAATTTTTTGCTATTTGATCCTTTGTAGGCACATAATCCAACTTCACTTCACTCTACAACTTTCTCTCTTAGAAAGTGATACCAAATAGAGATGTTATTTGTCCCTAAATGCATTACTAATTTTTTGGAAATATTGATAGCACTTGTATTATCACATAAGAAGGAATAGATTCATCATATGATACTTTGATATGATCCTTCAATGTCTACTTCATCCATAACACATGTGTGCAACAAGATGTTGCTACAATATATTTTTCCTCTATAGTAGATAGTGACACTGAATCTTGCTTCTTAACCAAGAAACCAATTTTCTTCTGAGAAAGAAAGTACCTCCACTTTTACTTCATATTTCATTTATACAACCTTCCCAATCTGCATTAGTATAAGTATTCAAAGAGAAATTAGTATCCCTAGGATACCATAGACCAAAGTTCGGAGTAACTTTCAAATACCTAAATATCCTTTTTACTACTACCATATATGATTCTCTAGGATTTTCTTGAAATATTTCCACAAGACATACTACGTGCATGATATCTGATCTAGTAGTAGTTAGATATAGTAATCCATTAATCATGGATTTGTACTTGCTCTAATCTATCTTAGGAGATTCATCATTTTTTATCAACTTACAACTAGTAACCATGGGAGTACATACTGATTTAGAGTCCATTCCAAACATATTTAGCATTTCCTTGACACACTTTGATTGTAATATGAATATACCTTTATCAGATTAAATGATTTGTATCCCAAGGAAGAAATTCATCTCCCCAAAAATTGACATTTCAAATTCATTTTGTGTTTCCTTTGTAAAATTCTTACACATTGCTTCATTTCCTCTAAAGATTATGTCATCATCATCTCTCTCAACCTTGAAGTAAATATTTCTATCTATGGTACCCTTTTTTAATCCTTGCTACAAAAGGTATGTTGAACAAGACAATTGAGAGGGGGGTGAATCGATTGTAACAAATGTTAACCTTTAATCACTTCCACTAGAGATTAGATCAATTATCATTCACAAATCCTTTACTCTACTAATGTGATTAACCATTAAGTGAGAAAGTAGAAAATGAAAAACATCACACACACAATAACACTAGATTTATGTGGAAAACCCAATAAGGGAAAAAACACAATGAGGATTAGCTCACAATATAGAGAATATCAAAACCAAATACAAAGTCTCACTGCCAAAACAAGACTTACTATTTGGATCAAGACTCACTGCCCAACAAGGGTTAATCACCAAGAGGGCTCACTACCACAAAATTAAAAATAAGATAGAAGATATTTTTTATAGAGAGAAAATAATCTCAATGGAACAAAAATTTCCACCACAATTCACTCACACACTTGTAGACATGCTTGAATGATAAAGTACACTTCCAACTCACTACTTCTGGAAACTCACAATTAGATTTCGCATTGATCTGCTCAAAGTCACATCACATAGACATTGTTTTGAATCTATCTCACATCTATCTTGATCTTGCATTCATTCACATTTTTCTCAACCATCTCAACTTATATTTATACCATCTTCAACTTTGAAACTCATCCAAAGTTGGCCACACACCATTTGCATTTACAAATTCAAATTAGGTTGGTGCCAAAACATTCTATAGTGGAATTAAAATGATGGCAACCCAAACACATGCTCTTAATGAGGACCTAAATAAGTCCCAACATGCCTCAACATGCTTCCATAAACTTCGTAAGTAGTGCTAAACACAAGGTCAACCAAACCAGTGTAAAACACAAAAATCAATTAAGCACACACAACCTTAGCAAGATCCAATCTCTCCAAATAACAAAATTAAATTGAACACAACCTCAACAACTTATCCTGAGAACCAAAAGTCATAAGACTCAAACAAGAAGAAATTTAGAGGAACAACATTTCTCCCGAACCTCAGCTAGATACATAGAAAAGCATAGTTCACAATTAGTGAACATAACTTGCACTGTACAATGATCTAGAAACCTAAAATCTGGATATAGCAACTTACAACAACTAGTAACAACAACTCAAATCCTTACTAGCATAGCAACAAATCCTAGAGCAAACATTGAATATCTGCAACCTTTCCTTATTATAATTTTCTCAATATCCTTGGCATATACAATCAATAACCTTCATTCATAACATCAATGACAACAATAACCAATTAGAAACTAGTTAACTGGTTGACATCAATGACAACACCTTCATACTTACAAATATCTCCCCCTTTGTCATTGATGGAAACACATGATGTGAAAAGCCATCAAAGACAAGACAACAACTCTAAACACATTTTCCCATGATTTTACTTTTCCCCCTTAGTAGATAAACTTTTTCACATGATACATTCTCCCCTTTGACATTGATGGAAAAGGAAAAAGATGCTTTACATTGATTTCCCTTTTGACATTAAGAAAAAAATAATCTTTCAATGACAACACATGACAATACCTACACCCCCTGAGAGGTAGCCACCAAACATCAATCCAAAAGAAAGATAGATCCATAGACCCACCAGACTGATGCATCTCCATATGCATATAGTTCAAGAAAAGAGGGGAAATAACCCCTAACTTCTCCCAGAGATACTCAAAAGTATCTTTAGAAAGATCCTTAGTAAATATGCCAGCAACTTGATCCTTCATAGGTACATACTCAAGCTTTACTTTATTTTCCACAACCTTTCTCTCAAAAAGTGATACCTTATTCATATATGCTTTTTCCTTGAGTGCGTCATTAGATTCTTTGAAATGTTAATTGCACTTGTATTATGACAGAAGATAGAAATGGGGTCATCATACATTACTCTAATATATTTCAATGTCTATCTCATCCACAAAACTTGTGTACAACAAGATGTTATAGCAATATACTCAACCTTTGTAGTGGATAAGGAAACTGAATCTTGCTTTTTACTCAACCATGACACCAATCTACAAGCAAGAAAGAATGCACCACTAGTCACTTGTACTTTTTTTGTTATCAACACAACCTGCTTAATCTACATCTGTAGAGGTGCTTAGTGTAAAACTAGTATCCCTAGGATACCACAAGCCATAATCTAGAGTGCCATTCAAATATTTGAATATCCCCTTAACAACAACAACATGTGTTTCTCTAGGATCTTCTTGAAATCTAGCCACAAGACAAACTACATGCATGATATTTGGTCTAGTAGCAGTTAAATACAACAATCCTACAATCATAGATCTGTATTTTCTCTGATCAGCCTTAGTTGAATCATCATATTTACTCAATTTGCGGCTAGTCACCATAGGAGTGCATACTAGTTTGGACCCATCCATCCCAACCTTCAACATTTCTCTTACATACTTTGACTGTGAAATAAAAATCCCTTTCTCTATTTGATTGATTTGCAGCCCAAGAAAGAAATTCATCTCACCAAACATGGACATCTCAAATTCTTTTTTCATCTCTTTAGCAAACATCTTGCACATTATTTTATTTCCTCTAAAGATAATGCCATCAACATATACAAGCACTATCTAGATCTTGTCATTTTCAATTTTAAAATACAAATTACATCTATCTACCATACCTTTATTGAAACCTTTTTGAATCAAATATCTATCTAACCTTGCATACCAAGCTCTAGGAGCTTGCTTCAATTTTTATAAGGATTTCCTTAATCTGCAAAGCATATCCAGTTGATCTAATAACTAAAATACTTCCAATTATTCCATATAGACTTCTTCTTCCAATTCACCATTCAAAAATGCAGACTTAGCACCCATCTGGTAAACTTTAAAATCTTTATGAGCAGAAAATGCTAAAAACATTCTAATAGCTTCCATCCTTGCCACCATGGCAAAGGTTTCTTGAAAATTTATACCTTCTACTTGTGAGTAACCTTTACATACAATTCTTTCCTTATTTCTAACCACTTCTCCATTCTCATTCAACTTGTTGAATACCCATTTTGATCCTATTTGTATCTACCGATCTAGAGACCAATTCCCAAGTTTGATTCTTCTCAATCTGCATAAGTTATTCTTTCATAGCTTTCATCCAATTCTCATCATTACATGCTTCACTCATTGTCTTTGGTTCAACTTCAAAAAGTAAGCACAAATTTATTTCATCAGTAGCAGTTGCTCTGCTTCTTGTCAATACTCCTTTCCTCTTGTATCTAATTATTTGAACTTCTAAATGATTTTTCTACACATATTCAGGTGTCTTTGGGGACACCATTGGAGCTTCTTCTTCTTCATTATGTTTCTCCTATTCTTTCACAACTTCTATTCTTATGCAAACAGGTTCATCAGATACATGTCCATCAACTTCAATTGAATTCTTCAATGCTTCATCAACCTTGATGTTTTTGTTCTCTACAATATTTTTATCTTTTATTAAACATCTGTAAGCTTTGCTTCTAGTAGAGTATCCAAGGAAGATACCTTCATCACATCTAGCATCAAACTTCCCTATATTTTCTCCATCCCATTTGATATAGCACTTGCTTCCAAATACCTTGAAATACTTGATAGTAGGAATTCTTCCACACCATATCTCATAGGGGGTCTTAGTACTATTAGATTTTTCTTGAACTCGATTGAACACATAAACAACAGTGTGAATAGGTTCTTTCCAATAAACTTCTTGTATATCTGCCTCTGTAATCATTGCTCTAGCAGCTTCTTGAATCATTATGTTCTTTCTTTCAACAACTCCATTCTACTAAGGATTGCTAGGAGCAGATAATTGTTTTTTTATTCCATGAACTTCACAAAACATATTAAACTCATTGGAGGTTAATTCACCACCTTTTTCAGAACTCAATAATTTTATTCTCAATTTTTCTTCATTCTCTACCATAGCCTTAAATACCTTGAATCTATCTAATGCATCATATTTATCTCTAAGAAAAGTAATCCATGTATATCTAGAGTAATCATCAATCAAAAGCATAAAGTACCTACTTCTCACTCTTGTAGGACCACAAAGATCTGTATGAATCAAATCTAGTAGTCCGGTATTACATTGTTCCTTCGACCTAAAGTAGTTTTTATCTTGCTTTCCTAACTGACAATTCTTGCAAATAGCATTAACAGGCTTTGCAATCCTCAGTAAATCTATCATATCCTGTATTGCACTAATTCTCACCATATTATCAAAATTCATGTGACACATTCTCCGGTGCCATAACCAATTGTCATTAATTTGAGTCATAAAACAATTTCCATCAACACCTTTAAGTTTATAAATTTGTTTCCTTCATACTTCTTACCAACAACAATCATTATTTTCGTTCCTTTCCTAAATTCACATCTCTCATCCTCAAAAACAAGATTATATCCTTTACTACACATTTTTTCAACACTTAAAAGATTATGCCTTAAACCCTTAACATAGTAAACATCATCAATATCATGCTTTCCATAAAAACTTACTGAATCTAATCCAAAAATATTAGCACCAATATCATCTCCAAATTTAATTAAGCATCCATCATATTTTTCAAGTTTAACAAACTTACTCTTATCACCAATCATGTGATGTGAGCAACCACTATCAACAACCCAATAATTCTTTTCTTGTTTAGCATGTAGGGTAGAGATCATAGTATCTTCATCTTTCTTTGGAGGACTTTCCTTCACCTTTCTTTTAGTATTAGCATGTGTAGATTCATCTTTTATAGCCAAGAAAAAGCATTCATTATCATCAAAATCTCCATAATTAGACTCTTCATTAGAAATTCTAGAATCTTCATTTACATAATATGCTCTCTTAATAATCTTCCCTTTGTTTTCTTTGCTTAATCTATGTTTATTCTCCTTAGCTCTTTCTGAATATCTAGAAGCATAGTGACCAATTCCTCCACAACTAAAGCATTTAAAAGGTAACTTACCTTCATACTTATTGGAGCCCTTTTTCATTCTTCTTACAAAGTTAACTTCTACATCATCAAAGTTCTCTTCATCCAAATCTTCATCTCTTGTATCCCTAAAATAAATTTTTGTCTTTGATCCATTTCTCAAGCTAAGCTTTCTCATTTCATAAGATGTTAGAGTACCCAACAACTTATCTTTAGTATATGCCTTATAATCTATATATTCTTCAATAGAAAACACCTTTTCACTGTATGTATCAAGGAGAGTTATGAGAATCTTCTTTACAATCCTAGATTCATCCACTATAGCACCAAGTCCTTGCATTCCACCTACCAGATCATCCACTCTCTATACATAGGTTTTAATGTTCTCATCTTCAAACATCTGCAAGAGCTCAAATTCTACCTCCAAATTCTACAACTTTGCTTCTTTGACCCTTTCATCCCCTTCATGCATATTTTCTAATTCATCCCAAACCTCTTTAGTAGTCTTCAAATTTGCAACTTTAATTAACTCAAAATGTGAAATAATATTCTTCAAAATAAACTTCTCCTTATTGTTCACTTTATGTGCCTTGATCTCATCAGTTGTACTCAGACCATTTGTAGGAGGAGTGTAAGCAGTCTTGTAAGCATTCTCAACATCATATCTATAGTGCTCTAGATATCCTTCCATCTTTATCTTCTAGAGAGCATAGTTAGTCCCATTGAATCTAGGACACTCAATAGTGATCTTTCTTGTCATCCTAGACCTTCCTTAAGTGGTTAAGCTCTTTTCCAAGGAAACAAGCTCTGATACCAATTGTTGAAAAATAACTGAGAGGGTGGGGTGAATCAGTTGTAACAAATTTTAACCTTTAAACACTTCCACTAGATATTATATCAATTATCATTCACAAATCTTTTCCTTTGCTAATGTGATTAACCATTAAGTGCAAAAGCAAAAACTAAAAAACATCACACACAAAATAACACCAGATTTACGTGGAAAACCAAATAAGGGAAAAACCACGGTGAGGATTTGTTCACAATATAAATAATATCAAAATGGAATACAAAGGCTCAATGCCAAAACATGACTTATTGTTTGGATCAAGACTCACTGTCCAATATGGGTTAACCACCCGGAGGGCTCACTGCCACAAAATTACAAAGAAGATAGAAGATATTTTTTACAGAGAGAAAAAAATCTCAATGCAACAGAGTTTTCCTCCACAATTTACTCACACACTTGCAGACATGCTTAAATGATAAAGTACACCCTCAACTCATTTCTTCTGAAAACTCACAATTAGATTTCACATTGATTTTCTCAAACTCACATCACATACAAATTGTTTCACATCTATCTTGCTCTTGCATTCATCCACAATTTTCTCAATCATCTCAACTTCTATTTATATCATATTCTACTTTGAAACTCATCTAAATTCAACCTCACACCATTTGCATTTAGAAATTCAAATTATGTTGATGCCAAAACATTCTATAGTTGGATTAGAATGAAGGAAACCCAAACAAACACTCTTAATGAGGACCTAAATAAGTCCCAGCATGCCTCAACATGCTTCCATAAAATTTGTAAGTAGTGTTAAACACAAGGTCAACCAAACTAGTGTAAAAAGAATAAATCAATTAAGCACACACAACCTTAGCATGATCCAATCTCTCCAAATAACAAAATTAACTTGAACACAACCTCAACAACTTATCTTGAGAACCACAAGTCATAAGACTCAAACAAGAAGAAATATGGAGCAACAAAATTTCTCCTGGATCTCAGCGAGATACAAAAAAAAAGCATGGTTCACAACTGGTGAACTATACAATGATCTAGAAACCCAAAATTTGGATATAGAAACTTCCAGCAGCCAGGAACAATACCACAGATCCTTACTAGCATAGAAAAAAATTCAGATCAAAACTTGGAGCAAACACTAAATGCGTGCAACCTTTCTTTATTACAATTTCCTCAATCTCATCAACATATACAATTAATAACGATCATTCATGACATCAATGATAATAGAAACTAGTTGGAAACCAATTAACTAGTTGAAATCAATGAAACACCTTCATACTTGCAAGAAGGTATTTATCCAATCTTGCATACCAAGCTCTAGGATCCTATTTAAGTCCATACAATTCCTTCTTCAACCTACAACCCATATCAAAATATTATAATAACTAAAAACCTTCAAGTTGTTCAATGTACAGCTCTTCCACTAACTAACCATTCAAAAATGATTCTTGACATCCATCTGATACACCTTGAAGTCTTTATGAATTGAAAAATCCAAAAACATCCTAATGTCTTCCATCCTTACT
Organism: Sequoia sempervirens; assembly: GCA_007258455.2. NCBI lineage: Eukaryota > Viridiplantae > Streptophyta > Pinopsida > Cupressales > Cupressaceae > Sequoia > Sequoia sempervirens. The sequence goes on from VDFB02000003.1 coordinate 643,386,818, forward strand.
ACTCAAGAAATTTTTTCTTCAAAATATATTCCTTCCACTTGTGAGTAGCCCTTACACACAAGCCTAGCCTTGTTTATGATAAATTCTCCATTCTCATCCAACTTGTTCCTGAAAACCCATTTGGTTCCTATCACATTCTTGTTTGTTGGTCTTGGGACTAGTTTGCATGTATGATTCTTCTCAATCTACCTCAACTCTTCTTCCATATATTTGATCCAATTTTCATCCTTGCATGCTTTAGTTACTATTTTAGGTTCTACCTAAAAGAGTAAACAAAATTTTACCTATTCCTCAGCCATAGTAGCTTTTCATATTGTTAGCACACCTTTGCTTTTATCTCCAATGATTTGATCTTCAAAATGATTCTTTTACACATACTTAGGAGTCTTATGATTCCTTTCCAAAGCTTCTTCCTCTTCCACTATCATCTCTTTCTCTTCTTATTTTTCTTCTTCTTTGCAAGGGGTTCATCAAATTCATATCCTTCTATCAACACTGAGCACTCTTGTGATTCTTCATCCACTTTGACACTTGCACTTTCAAATATCTTCTTTAACCCTTTTTTGTAGCATCGGTATGCCTTGGTCTTTGTAGAGTATCCAAGAAAGAATCCTTCACTTGATCTTGCATCAAACTTTCCTAGATTTTCTTCATCTCTCCTGATATAACATTTGCTTCCAAACACTCTAAAATATTTCATAGTAGGAGGTTTTCCATACTATAGTTCATAGGGGTTCTTTGAACTATTCACACTTGCTTTTCCTTTGTTAAGAATGTACACTACAGTATGAATAGCTTCTTTCTAATAGACTTCTACTAGATTTGTTTCCTTCATCATGGTTGTTTTTGCTTCCTGAACTATCCTATTTTTCCTTTCCATAACTCCATTCCATTGAGGAGTCCTAGGAGCTAATAAATTCCTTTTTATGATCTTCACAAAAAATATTAAAATCATTGGACATGAACTCACCACCTTTTTCAAACCTCAAACATTTTATTTTCAAATCCATTTCATTCTCAACCATAGACTTAAATTAGTGCATGAGCACCCAGTGTTGATATGCCTCTAATAGGAAAAATTGTAAAATTTGAATCTCCACTCATGTAAAGCATGTAAAAAGGTTATTTTGATGTATTTGTATTAGTTGATTAGGTCACTAGGTGGGTTAATGGTCAAAGTATTAAAAAGTGAAAAATCTTGTAACAGTTGTCAACAATGCAAAAATGTAAAAATGCAAACAATGAAGGAAGTTGAAGAGTCATTGAAAAGGAAAGGTTTGATCATTGGAAGTTGAAGGGGTGGTTACAATAACTGATGTAACATATTTTTAAAGGCCTTGTGAAGGTGAGAAAAGGGTTGTAAGATTTAATTTTTGAGACAATTTTGAATAAAGAGTATCTTGTTCTGCTAAAACAATGTTCTCTTGTTGTTTACCAAGCACTGTACGGCCTGTACAACACCTAAGGGCTTTGAAATTTATTTTTTTAGATAGACTAGTGTGTAAGCCTTCAAACAAAGTTGATTTGAAAGGATCTTAGTGAGTATAAAGTTTGATTTGGTCCTCTTTTTGTAAACTATTCTGAAACCCCAATTGAAGGGTTTTGAGAGTATAAAGAGAGTTTAATCCACCATTCCACTAATGGAGGCTTGATAGATCAATGGAATGGGTTAATATAGAGTGTGTTTAGTGTTGTGTGTGTTGGCATATGTAGGGGAAGTGAAGATGCATAAGTTATGTTGTTGCTCCAAGTGATTTTTAGAGTTTTCCATGGTTGAAATGATACCTTCAGATTATGGTATGAAGAATTGAAAGTGGTAAATGCTGGAAGAATGTTAATTTAGCTATGTAGACCTATTTCAAGGTTTTTTAAGTGGTGGCAAGGTATATGGAGGTCTGGAAAGTACATTTTCTATAAACCCTCATTATTTGGACATGGTATTAAGCAATGAACAAGGTTTTATTGATTTTCTACTTTAGTGAATGATCTCTTTGAGAAAGATGGTTTATTTGGTGGTTTTATAACCTGACTAAGGTTCGTCCATGGTTATTTGATGTTGTGGAGTGAATTAGATGGTACTTGTTTCGTTATTTAGACCTATTTTGAAGCCATTTTGTTGCGAGACAGTCACTTGTAAGGTTGAACTTTCCAAAACAAACCTGAATCTAAAGTATGTTTTGAAAGGTCCAAATGGGTCCTATAATCTGTGGTTAGTTTTGAGGAACTCCACCTCTTTTTAAAGTTATGCCTATTTTTGGTCTGTGGACTACTACAAGAAATTTGGTCTTATGGTGTGAGTAATGGAGAATTTGATGAGTCTATGCCATGGAAGAGTGTTATTGGTTTGAACCTATCAAAATAATGTGGTTTAGGATGTACTAGGGTCTGGTAAGAAGTTTGGAACCTTGATTTGGTGTTTTGGTGTATTGATGGCCTTATAGAATCAAGTTTCTATGAAGTGAATTAGGTGATTGTTAAAGTGATCTTCTCAAGTTTTTGGTTTGGGTTCTAAGAAACCTTGTAGTCAGTAGGTGTTATGCATCAATTGGTATTAGAAATATTTGATTTGGTGATTTGTTGAGTTGTTGGCTACAGGTGCTTGATTCATCTTAAAGCTATAGGAAGGAGAGTAAGAAAGTGTGTTGGTTACATAAAAGGAAAAGGTCTGTGTTCACTATCCTCCAACAAAGATTAATCTAGGGAGAAGGTGTAGAGGGAGTTACACCACTAAGAGAGAGTGGGTAGGTGCATCTTCCAGGATCTTTTGTTGGGTAAGATAGATGGTATGCTGAGGTTGTGTGATGAAGCAGTGAGAGATGGATTTTTGTCTGAAAAGCACTTGAAGAGTTTGCAGCCATTACAAAAGTTGAAATTCAGTTTGAAGAGCGATCCAATGATTGGAAAAGATGAAGAGATGATGAGAAGTAGGTCAAGAGAAGGTCAAGGATGAATTGATAGAAGAGAGGAAAGATAGCTTAGAAAAGCATGGTGGAAGCATAATAAGGTCAGTCCTATGTCCTTTGATTGGGAAAAAAGGTGAGGGTAGTTAAATACAGTCAAGATAGTGGTTAAGATCTAAGAATGCAGAGAGAAAGGCAAGGAAAAAGATAAAGACAAGAGAAGACAAAAATGAAGGAAAAATATGGAATGAACCAAGGTGACAAACAAAGGAAAATGAATGATTTCAAGAAGAAGAAGTCCAAGACAAAGGTATGAAAATGTAAAGAGGCAAGTTGGATGCAAATCAATCCTCAAAAGGAACCTGAGGTCTTTCTTAGGCCAGTTGTTTGGTGCAGGAGCACCTAGTGTTGATATGCCTCCAATAGGAAAAATTGTAAAATTTGAATCTCCACTCATGTCAAGCATGTAAAAGGGTCATTTTGATGTATTTATATTCGTTGATTAGGTCACTAGGTGGGTTTATGGTCAAATTATTAAAAAGTACAAAATCTTGTAATAGTTGTCAACAATGCAAAAATATAAAAAAATGCAAACAATGTAGGAAGTTGAAGAGTTATTAGTGAAAAGGAAAGGTTTGATCATTGGGAGTTGAAGGGGTAGTTACAATAATTGATGTAACATCTTTTTAAAGGCCTTGTGAAGGTGAGAAAAGGGTTGTAAGATTTAATTTTTGAAACAATTTTGAATAAAGAGTATCTTGTTATGCTAAAACAACATTCTCTTGTTATTTACCAAGCACTATACAACCTGTACAATGCCTCAGGGATTTGAATTTTATTTTCTTAGATAGACTAGTGTGTAAGCCTTAAAAAAAGTTGATTTGAAAGGATCTTAGTGAGTATAAATTTTGATTTGGTCCTCTTTTTGTAAACCATTCTGAAACACCAATTCAAAGGTTTTGAGAGTCTAGAGAGAGTTCAATCCACCATTCCACTGATGGAGGCCTGATAGATTGGTGGAATGGGTTAATATAGAGTGTGTTTAGTGTTGTGTGTGTTGGTAGATGTAGGGGAAGTGAAGATGTAGAAGTTATGTTGCTGCTCCAAGTGATTTTCAGATTTTTCCATGCTTGAAATGATACCTTTAGATTATGGTATGAATAATTGACAGTGGTAAAGGCTAGGAGAATGATAATTTAGCTTGTGTAGACCTATTTTAAGGTGTTTGAAGTGGTGTCAAGGTATATGGAGGTCTAGAAAGTACATTTTCTATAAACCCTCATTATTTGGACATGGTTTTAAGCAATGAACAAGGGTTTATTGATTTTCTGCTTTAGTGAATGATTTATTTGAGAAAGATGATTGATTTTGTGGTTTTATAACCTAACTAAGGTCTATCCATGGTTATTTGATGTTGTGGAGTGAATTATATGGTACTTGCTTTGTTATTTAGACCTATTTTGAAGCCATTTTGCTGCGAGATGGTCACTTTTAAGGTTGAATTTTCTAAAAAAAAGTTGAATCTGAAGTATGTTTTGAAAGGTCCAAATGGGACCTAGAATCTGTGGTTAGTTTTGGGGAACTCTAGCTCTTTTGAAATTTATGCCCGGTTTTTGGTCTGTGGACTACTACTAGAAATTTGGTCTTATGGTGTGAGTAATGGAGAAGTTGATGAGTCTATGCCATGGAAGAGTGTTATTGGTTTGAACCTATCAAAATAATGAGGTTTAGGATGTACTAGGGTCTAGTAAGAAGTTTGGAACCCCGATTTGGTGTTTTGGTGTATTGATGGTCTTATGGAATCAAGTTTCTATGAAGTGAATTAGGTGATTGTTAAAGTGATCTTCTCAAGTTTGTGGTTTGGGTTCTAAGAACTCTTGTAGTTAGTAGATGCTCAGCATCATAAATTATATAAACTTATCTAGAGCTTTATATTTTTCTTTGAGAAAGGTTACCCAAGTCATTCTAAAGTAATCATCTATCAACAACATATAATACCTTTCACCTTGAGAGCTTCTTGTTCTGGTAGGTCCACATAGGTTTGTATACACCAACTCCAGAGGTCCTACAATAGAATATTCCATATTTTTGAGCCTCTTCTTTGTCTTCTTTCCAAACAAGCACTCGCTACAAAGTGCATTTATAGGCTTTGTAATTCTTGGTAGATCTCTTGCAACTTGAGTAGAGCTGACCTTCACTAGGCTATCAAAATTGATGTGGCCCATTCTTTTCTTCCATAGTCAACTCTCACTAATTTGAGATATAAATCACTTAACACCACCACCTCTAAGTTGATAAAAATTTCCTTTTGTCCTTGTTCCAACTACAACTAGTGTTCCAAAGCTTCCTTTTATGATTTCACAACCATCATCCTGAAACACCAAATTGTATCCTCTATTACACATTTTTCCTACACTAAGAAGATTACATTAGAGACCCTTGACATAAAAACATCATATGTCTTATGCTTGCCATAAAAAATAATTGAACCTTTTCCACAAATCTTAGTAAATGTATCATCACCAAACTTAACAAGACCACCATCCTATTTCTTAAGTTTAAAAATCTTACTTTTATCACTTGTCATATGATTTGACCATCCACTATCAATTATCCAATAATTTCTCTGCTCTCTTGCATGAAAAGTAGTCAACATAGTTTCTTCAATATTGTGACCTATTTTCAGAGTAATATCTTTCAAAAATATTTTAAGATTAGTAGAATTAGTTCCAAGATTTAGATCCATGAACAAGCAATCATCACTTCCATCATCTAGATATTCTGATTCCTCATCATCAAATACATCGCTATCTCCTTTAACATAATAGCTCTTCTTGATAGATTTATCTTCATGATCTTTATGTTTGTCATTTGAAACTTTGATTGGAAATTTAGAAGCATAATGACGTATATTTCCACAATTGAAACATTTGAAGGATAACTTACCTCTATATTTTCCAAGGCATTTTTTCAACCTCCTTACAAAATTTTCTTCCACCTCATCAAGATCATCCAGATCAGATTCATCATATTTCTTGCTAACTTTAAAAGTAGTTTCTTTTCTTGGAGAATTTTGGTCAAACTCTCTTAATTTAAAAGTAGTTAAAGCACCAAACATTTGATCTCTAGAATATTGATCCAAATTATAAGCTTCATCATAGAAGAAACTTTAGCACTATAAGATTTAGGAAGAATTCTCGATACCTTTTTCACAACTTCCCTTTCCTCGAGTTTTTCACCAAGACCATTGATGACATTGATAATTTCATCCACCCAAACGACATAGCTAGCAATATCTTCATCTTCTAACATCATTAGGGTTTCAAATTTGGCTTTGAAATTTTGTATATTTGCTTACTTGACCTTTTCACCTCCTTTATAAATTCTCTACAACTTTCTCTAGATCTCTTTGGTACTTTTGAGGCTTATCACATTCATAAGTTTTAATTAGAAATCCCACTCAAGATAAAATTCCTCTCTTTTCCACTATTCTCATAATCCTTGATCTCATCACCACTTATCAGAGGAGTAGGCTAGTGTATCTAGTTTCAACTAACTTCCAAACACCAAACCCTAATGAGACAAGAAAGGATTCCATCTTGACTTTCTAGAAACCATAGTTTGTTCCAGTGAACATATGGACGTTAACACCATTCCTATGCACCATCTGAATCTACCTCAAGTGGTTAAGCTTCATTCAAGGAACCAAAACTTTGATACCAATTATTAGACACACATGACAACTAAGAGGGGGGTTGAATCAGTTGTACATTCAAACATTCAAACCCTCATTAACCTTTAAACCTTTATTATGCATCAACATGAATGTAAAAAATGAAACATAAACAAATTCACAACCATACACCATAGAACACTAGATATTTGTTGAAAACCCTAATCAGGTAAAAACCATGGTGAGGATTAACTCACATATATATGAATAACAACATCGATTACAAAAGGCTCATTTCCTAGAAGAAAAGAATGGCTCAACGCCTAAAGGACTCACTATTTTGAATAGAAGAGAATAGAAGAAGGTTATTACAAGGAGGTTCGCTACCTCAGAGCAACTAGAAGATCCACCACAACAACTCTACAAAATCTATAACCTTCAACTCACTACCTCCACAACTTCAGGTACACTTAAAGTATAGAAAGCTTTTGCTCACTGCTTCTAGTAGCCTTAGGAATTTAATCTTGCACTCATATCACAACAATTGATAAAATTCAAAATGACACAACACACCACACAAATCTCCAAAAATTATCCTTTCTTATATGTCCTTCATGACCTCAAACAACTTTATCTAGGTTGGCTTCAATGAAATGTATGCACCTCAAACATGCAAAAACCAAATAGGTCGACACCGAGAACTTTTGTGGTGGAAATAAGTGAAGTAAGATGAAAAAAAGGGTTAAATAGGACCCAAATATAGAACAACATGCTTCACCATGCTTCCACAAACCACAAAGCACATCTGCAGGTAATGCTAACACACCAGGTCATCCAAAACTATATTAACACTACCAAACAATCAATTCACTGTTCACCAAGTCTAAGAAAATCTTGTGAACCAAAAATAAACACCACACAACATCCAAAAATATTTCAACACCATCAAAATATTTAGTAACACTACCACAATAGCCTAAAATTGAGAATACTATCATCCTTTGCAACTAGCCACACTACCATAGGCATATAACTCACTAACCAACCTTACAAAATAATTGAACACTCAACACTCTATGGGAATGTAGATATAGAAAATATTAACACATTCGAAAATCTGCAAGAGAAGAAACCTCTACATGGAGAAATGTGGAGCAATTCCATTTCTCCCAGACAACCTTCTTCACAAGTAACACACTATTATACACATCTTCTACTACCACATGATCATGAACCTGAAACTGTGGATATGACACCTCTGAACACTTCTGAATCTTTGATCATATCATCCAAATAACACAAGAACATATTCAACCATGAAGAGATGTAGATCACAATGCAAAACACAATTCTATCACCTTGTACACTCTTTATTCAAATTTTCAAAAAATCATTTGGAAACCAAGTGAACCAACTACAACATCATAAAAACCTTCTCATCAGCACCATCCTAGAGATTGCAACAATCTCCCCATCTACAATACTTTCTCAACACCTCACTAGAGGTTGACATAGATTGGAATCAATGACAACTTAGTGCAACAATCTCCCCATTGACATCAATGACAACACTTGAACGAACTCCAACAAGTAATGTGAATTTGCATTGTGTTTTGAAACCTATGTGTAAAGTATGTTGTCAAAGAGTTATGTGGCCCTATCTTAGGGGTGGATTGAATTTTAATCCTATAGTTGGGTGGAGAGCCCATTGGCCAAGATTATTATTTATTTGTAGTTTCTTCTTTTGAGGTACAAGTGTTAAAGGAATGAAGATTATCTTGGGATTTTTAACCTATGGTTCTCAAGGAAGATGTATGTGGGTCTTGTGAGTTTTTTAGAGTGTTAAGAACTTGGGAATGTATTGTGACTATAGTTCAATTTTCCTTGAATGGGTTCTACTTAATTTGTTACAAAGCAAAAATGGAATGCATGATGGTTGTTGTAATCTTGGTAGATTCAAGAATTCATAAGATAAGATGAAATTAGGAAAAATAAATCAAATGAGAAATTTTGTGTATGAGATGAATTTGTGTAAAGTAATCAAGGATCAGAAAATATTCACTCTTTGTTGCAACATTCTTTCCTTGGAATAAGATAAAAAAATGTTCTCCCATTGCATGTAGTATACTTGAAATATGGGGTTCTAGAAATAATAGAAAAAGGAAATAGATAAATATATCTCTTTGTTTTAAATCTTCATTTATCTGTGTTTTAAATCTAAGGTCTAGCCAAAAATTTGGGATCCATATTTGTACATTGTCTATTCATAAGGAGACATGTGTAAAGTTTGAACATCCTTCAACCTGTAGGAAATATTAACCTATAACAAATCATGCTAGATGTTGTTCATATTATGAAACTAACTATTAAAAATGAATAAAAAATAAATATAACCAATCTATGTAGAAAATAATTGAATAATGAAGAAGAATAGGTAGAGAATCAAGAACAAAAGAACAACTTCAATCCTCTTGCAATAAAGAAAGAAATGTGGGAATTCAATAGCAACATAAATCTCATTAAATTGGTTATGAAGGTAGTTGGTAAAAATTAGTTGGCTATTTAGTTTAGTTTAATCAAGAATTCATTTTTGAAAAATTTTATTTAAAATTTTAAGGAAACTCAAATTATTAACTTAGCATCTTGAATAGTGGTTTTGAGAAAGCAGGTAGTAAGTGTCATCTTAAATGTTATGGATATTTATTTAATTCAATTTAAAATTGGGAGTATAAAATGATTCATTTTATAGTCAAGCATTTATTTTCAACTAATTTAATGATTGATATTTATATTTAAAATTAGTAGCACTCAATGTTGGTTAACTTCAATTATAAAAGTGATAATTTTTTTGAAAAGGATTAATAAATGTAGATTTGATAATACAATTGTTATAAGTCAAGCTAAATCTTCTATAGGACTTAATAAATTTATTATTGGAAATAATTTTAAATAACTTATGTTTATGATGTTGAAGCTTTACCATTTACTTTAATCAATAAAAGTGAAATTCTCACCATTCCTCAGTATGGATAAATTCTATTTGAAAATGCATTATTCATCCTATAGTTAATACCTCATAAGTTTAGTTTTTGAAAGCAGATATAGGGGAGAGGGGCCCATAGTAGGGAAAGGACCAGTAGTAGCAATAGAAGTAGATATATATGGGCCCCAAAAGAGAGCATTTAATATCCACTTGTAAAACACTTTTTTCCAAAAAGTACATAATTTGACAAATCTTGTGCTGCCACATCAGCCAAACATGTTAAGGGTACCCAAAGCCCTACTACGGGCCCCTATATAATTGTACAAAAATAATGCTGATGTGGCATCATATTTTATGATGTGACACTAAAAACATTTTTTTTAGGCAGATGAGTTGGCAAGTAAACTATTGTACAAAATTTAGACTTTTTGAAATCATATGTTATAAAATTCAAACTCCCAGAAGTAGGCTTCCCTACTATGGGCCCCTCTCCCCTAGATATATATAAATTAAGGAGTGAGAGGAAATTATATCACCCTCATTTGTATTTTCTTCTCCCCATTGTGATGTAGTGTAATTGTTCCAGTTATAATCACATTATCTTTAGTCATGCATAGTAGCCTTTTAAATGTACTCTAGTTTTTTTGGCTAGGTCAAAAATTTTGGGTGGTTGTTGTTAAAAGGCACATGACAACTAAGAGGGGGGTGAATCATTTTTCACCAAGTTCAAACATAAAACTCTTAACACTTATCAAATTCATAGCCACACTATTCTATTATTAAGTATGAACATGAAATGTAGATAAAAGAAAGTAAAATCAACACAATGAACACCAAATTTTACATGGTGAACCCAATAAGGGAAAAACCACGATGAGGATTAACTCACAATATAAAGTGATAGAAAAACCGAATACAAGAGGCTCACTGCCCAGGACTCATTGTCTAGATACAAAGGCTCACTGCCTACAAATACAAAAGATAATAGAAAGATCCACCACAAGAATTTAAACACATCCGCAGCCTTGATTAGAAGAATGTAGAAACCTTCTGCTCACTGCTTTCAGGGATCTAACACAATGAAGTAATACTTCCTCAACTCACTTTGATACAATTCTGCTCTTCACGTGTGGCTTACTTCGTTACTTTGTATGATTTAATACTTCACATCTTGACTTGCATTTATACCATCTTCAACCTTAGAAACATTCTCCAAGGTCGGCCACATACACTTCATTTCATAAATTCAAAATAGGTCGGAAAATCAACATTCTCATAGTGGAAAATAATGAGAGTGGACCAATTAAACACTTAACCAAGACCAAAAGAAATGTCTCAGTTCAACCACATGCTTCCTTAATCAAATTTTAAATTCTTCATATGAAGTGTAAACACCAGGTCGGCCAAACCTAATGAAAACACAAATGAACATTGAAGTACATGCTTTCCAACAAGAAGATAACATGCAGATGATGTAACACACTTCATTATGCATGAGAACACATCTTAGATACTTCCAGATACATCTGTAGCAAGTGTAACAACCTTCAAACATAGAACTCTTTCCAACAGTCCATTTGGACTATGCAATCCTACACAACTTTGAAGCTCATCTTCCGAAGCACCAAAACTCGAACATCTTTGCCATAACCTAGAGAACATCATTACAAGACATATTATAGATACAAAGACCTAAAATAAAACAATGGAGGACTGCAGAGCAAAAACATTTCTTCCAGTCCACAAATAACCCACTCTGCCAAAATAGTTCACACACCGGTGAACACAACTTTCACGTTCGATCAAACCAACAACAACGAATCAAGAGATATCACCAATAGATCACCAACAACAAACCTTCATATCCGCACGAGCATAGGATCAACATGGAAGAAACATGGAGCACATTTTGAACACATACTAACTCTGACTTCACTATATTAATTCTCTCAAAAGCACTTGGTAACCCATCATTTTAGCACTTTTGTAACATCATAAGGATAGCTCCATGTACTCACAACATATCAAAAACATCTCAACTATACATGCACAATCTACAACATTTGAACTATGTTGAAATCAATGCCAACATTAATGACAACACCACCAAACTTGCTCATACTTGCAACAATCTCCCCTTTGTCATTGATGGAAACACATTATGTGAAAAACCATCAAAGAAAACATCCTACACAATATTCCAAGAGAACACCTTTTCTCTTTCTCTTTTACTATTTTTCACATGACTCTCTCTCCCCCTTTGACATCAATGGAAAAAATCAAAAGCCTCAATCACTCCCCCTTAGGAGTGCACCCATTTAACTCATACTGCAACAATGAAAACTTTCTACTCCCCATGTAGACTAGACCCATTCATCAGTCCAGATAAATGAAGAATCTATGAATCCACTAGACTGATGCACCTCCATGTGAATCTAGTTCACAGGGCTAGTGACCCCCAACCTCTCCCTAAGATACTCAAAAGTATCCTTCGGTAGAGCCTTAGTGAATATATCTGCAATCTATTCCTTTGTTGACACATACTCCAACCTGACTTTGTTCTCCAACACCTTCTCTCTCAGGAAATGATATCTAATAGATATATTTTTTGTTCTTGAATCCATTACCAGATTCTTTGAAATTTTTATAGCACTTGTATTGTTATGGAAAATAGGAATAGGCTCATCACATACAAATCCAATATCTTTTAGAGTTTTCTTCATCCACAAAACCTGTGTAGTGGGATGCTGCAACAATATACTTTGTTTCTATAGTGGATAAAGAAACTGATTCTTGTTTCTTACTCAACAAAGAAACCAATCTTCCACCAAGAAAGAAATCACCTCCACTGGTAGCTTCTGATCATCCACACAACCAGCCCAATCTACATCGCTATAAACACTTAAAGTGAAATCAGCATCCTTAGGATACCATAAGCCATAATATGATGTACCTTTAAGATATCTAAATATTCTCTTTACAACTATAACATGTGTTTCTTTAGGATCTACTTGAAATCTAGCAACTAAAATACTGCATGCATGATATCTAGTCTGGTAGCAGTAAGATACAACAGTCCACTGATCATAGATCTATATTTTCTTTGATCAACTTTAATAGATTCATCATATTTACAGCTTACATCCGGTCACCATAGGAGTACTAGCCAGTTTGGAGTCCTCCATTCCAAACTTATTTAACAACTCTTTCACATGCTTAGATTGTGAAATGAATATCCCTTTATCAGTTTGATTTACTTGAAGACCAAGAAAGAAATTCAACTCATCAATCATGGACATTTCAAATTCTTTTTGCATTTCCTCTACAAATCTCTTGCACATACTTTCATTTCCTCCAAAGATGATAGCATCAACATATACTACTACTATCAAAAAAAATTTACCTTGCACTTTGAAGTAGAGATTGATGTCAGCAGATCCTTTGCTCAATCCTTGCTATGTTAGGTATTTATCCAATATTCCATACAATGCCTTCTTTAATTTACAAACCATATCTCGTTTGTCTGATAACTGAAATCCTCCAGGTTATTCCATGTATACTTCTTCCAACTCACCATTCAAAAATGAAAACTTGACATCCATTTGATATACCTTGAAATCCTTACTGGTAGAAAATGCCAAAAACATCCTAATAGCTTCCATTCTTGCCAACAGGGAAAATGTATCGTCAAAGTCTATGCCTTCAACTTGTGAGTATCCCTTGCATATAATTCTTTCTTTGTTTCTTATAACTTCACCATTTTCATTCAAATTATTCCTGAAACACCCTCTTTGAACCAATTACATTCTTATTCATGAGTCTAGGAACCAATTCCCATGTCTGATTCTTCTCTATTTGCTACAACTCTTCTTTCATAGCTCTAACCCAACTTTCATCTTCACATGCTTCACATATAGACTTAGGTTCAATTTTAGAAAGTAAGCACAAATTTACCTCAGCTTCTACTTTACTTCTTGTATTCATTCCTTCACTCTTATCTCCAATTATCTATTCTTCCAGATGATTCTTTTGGAAATACTTAGGAGACTTAATAGCAGGTTCTGATGTTTCTTCTTCTTCTTCTTCTTCTTCTTCTTCTTCCTCCTTATTCTCTTTAGCTACCTATCCAAAGATAGGATCATCAGGTTCAACTTCTCTTATCTCAATGGGTCTATGTATATCCTCGTCAACCTTCACATTAACACTCTCAACAATCTTCTTCAATATTTTATTAAAGCATCTATATGATTTGTTGGTAGTTGAATATACAAGTAAAATCCCTTCATCACATCTAGCATCAAACTCACCAAGATTTCCATCATCTCTTTTAATGTAACATCTACTTCCAAACACCTTAAAGTATTTCACAGTAGGAGCCTTACCAATCCATAACTCATAAGGAGATTGTGTGTTGTTGAATCTGATCAGAACTCTATTAAGAACATAAACAGTAGTGTGTATTGCCTCTCTCCAGTACACATCAGGTACATTTGCTTCTTTCATCATGGTTCTTACAACTTCTTGTACAATTTGGTTCTTTCTCTAAACCACTCCATTCTACTGAGGGGTTCTTGGAGCATAAAAGTGTCTCTTTATGCCATGTTCTTCACAGAATGTCTTAAACTCACTAGAAGTGAATTCTCCACCTCTGTCAGATCTCAAACATTTGATTCTTAGGTTCATTTCATTTTCTACTCTTACTTTGAACACTTTAAACCTATCTAGAGCCTGAGCCTTTTCTCTAAGAAAAGCAACCCATGTCATTTGATAATAATCATCAATAAGAAGCATGAAATATCTGTCACCATTTAGGCTTCATGTTCTAGTAGGACCATAAAGGTTTGTATGAATTAATTCCAACATTTCGGTATTAGTTTTATCTTTTCCTTTGAAACTGCATCTTGTCTGTTTCCCTAGCTGAAAACTTCTGCAAACAGTATTAGTAGGCTTTATGATTTTAGGTGGACCTTAGACAACATCTCTTGAACCGATCTTAACCAGATTACCAAAGTTTACATGTCCCATTCTTTAGTGCCACAACCAACTTTCATTAACCTGAGATACAAGGCATTGACCATCAACACCCTTAAGTTGATAGATGTTTCCATGAGTTCTCCTTCCTACAAAAACCATTGCTCTGGATCCTTTTCTAATCTCATAGGTATTATCCTAAAACACAAGTTTAAAACCTTTGCTACACATCTATCCAACACTCAAAAGATTATATCTTAGACCGTTTACATAATATACATCATCAGTGTTGTGTATTCCATCAAAACTAATTGTACCTTTCCCAACAATCTTTTCTCTTGAATCATCACCAAACATGACAAAACCACCATCATACTTTTCAAGTTTAGTAAACCTAATTTTATCTCAGGTCATGTGATTATAACATCCATTGTCAATCACCCAATAGTCTTCATCTTGTATAGCATGAAATATAGTGACCAAAGTACCTTCCATCTCATCCTTCTTGTTCTCTGAATCACTTTTTCTTGCACATTTTCCAGAGTTAGTAGACATAGATTTGCTCTCCAGAGCTAAGAAAAAGCATTCACTATCATCATTCTCATAATCAAATTCATCATCAGAGATTCCAACTTCTTCGCTAACATAGTACACCTTTTTGTATTTCTTATCCTTTCTATCTTTATGATCTCTGTTCTTCTTATGTACAGTTCTATTTGGACATCTTGAAGCATAATGTCCAATATTACCACAACTGAAACATTTAAAGGGAAACATACCTTTATACTTACCGGTACCTTTATTCAACTTCCTTGTAAAGTTCTCTTCCAACTCATCTAAACCATCACTATCTAGATCATCTTCAATCTTTGTTGCTTTAAATGTTGTTTTTCTCTTTTCCTCTTTGTTCCCAAACTTTCTCATCTCAAATGCAGTCAAGGTGCCAAATAGCTCTTCTTTAGTATATTTATTAGGATCATATGTTTCCTCAATAACTGAAACTTTGTCACTGTAACATTCTGGTAGAGTCATTAGATTCTTCTCAATTATATCTTCATCAATCAGAGTACCCCCTTGATTTCTAACTTTACTTGCTACCAGATCAATTCTCTGAAAATAGCTTGCAATATCTTCTCCTTCCATTTTCATATTCTCATATCCATGCTTCGTTGTCAACTTCTTTGTCAATTTCACTCTATCATTTCCTTCATAAATATCTTCCAACTTCTTCCAAACTTCATAAGGAGTGCCTAGAGAGAACTTTTGTTTGCTTAGTCTTGGATAAAGCACTGCAAATAACATACCTCACCATTTCATTCTCCTCATAAGAAAAAACCTCATTTGTAGTAGTAGGACCACTCGCCAAAGCAACATACTTAGTCTCAACAGCCGTCTAGGTCTTGTAACCAAAGGAGATAATATATCCTCTCATTTGTACTTTCTAGTCACTGTATTCAGATCCATCGAACATAGAGATCGCCAAATTATGTGCCATTGGATCTTCCTTAAGTGGTTAAGCTCTACACCAAGGAACCAAAGCTCTGATACCAATTGTTAAAAGGCACAGGACAACTGAGAGGGGGGTGAATCAATTGTCACCAAATTCAAACATAAAACTCTTAACACTTATCAACTGCACAACCACACTACTCTATTATTAAGTATGAACATGAAATGTAGATAAAAAAAAGTAAGATCAACACAATGAACACCAAATTTTACGAAGAAAACCCAATAAGGGAAAAACCACGGTGAGGATTAACTCATAACATAAAGTGATAGAAAAACCGAATACAAGAGGCTCACTGCCCAGGGCTCATTTCCTAGAATAGGACTCATTGTCCAAATACAAAGGCTCACTACCTACATAAATGACTCACTGTCCAACAGGGAGGCTCACTGCCTACAAATACAAAAGATAATAGAAAGATCCACCATAAATATTTACAAACATCCTTAGCTTTGATCAGAAAATTGCAGAAACCTTTAGCTCACTGCTTGCAAGAATCTAACACAATGAAGTACTACTACCTCAACTCACTTTCGTACAACTCTACTCTTCACTTGTGGCTTACTTTGTTAATTTGTATGATTTAATACTTCACATCTCGACTTGTATTTATACCATTTTCAACCTTAGAAACGTTCTCCAAGGTTGGCCACATACGCTTCATTTCATAAATTCAAACTAGGTAGACAACTCAACATTCTCACAGTGGAAAAGAATGAGAGTGGACCAATTAAACACTTAACCATGACCAAAAGGAATGTCTCAGATCAACCACACACTTCCTTAATTAAATTTTAAATTCTTCATATGAAGTGTAAACACCAAGTCAGCCAAACCTAATGAAAACACAAATGAACATTGAAGCACACACTTTCCAACAAGAAGATAATATGCGGATGGCGTTTCATGCTTCATTATGCATGCAAACAAATCTTAGATACTTCTAGATACATCCACAGTAGGTGTAATAACCTTAAAAAAAAAACTCTTTCCAATAGTCCATCTAGACTATGCAATCCTACACAACTTTGAAGCTCATCTTCTGGAGCACCAAAACTTGAGCATCTCTACAAAAACCTAGAGAACATCATTACAAGACATATTCTAGATCTGCAAGACCTGAAAAAAAATAGTGGAGGACTATGGAGCAGAAACATTTCTCCCATTCCACAGATAACCAACTCTACCAAAATAGTTCACACACTGGTGAACACAACTTTCACCTTCCATCAAACCAACAACAATGAATGAAGAGATATCACCAATAGATCACCAACAAAAAACCTTCAAATCAACACGAGCATAGGATCAACATGGAAGAAACTTGGAGCACATACCAAAGCACACTATGAACACATACATAACTCTGACTTCACTCTTTATTAATTTTCTTAAAAGCACTTGGTAACCCATCATTTCAGCACTTCTACAACATCATAAGGATAGCTCCATGTACTCACAACATCTCAACAACATCTCAACTATACATGCACAATCTACAACATTTTGAACTGTGTTGACATCAATGACAATATTATTGACAACACCACCAAACTTGCTCATACTTGCAACAATTGCATTATGTTCAGTGATTTACTTAGATCTCAAAATTTAGTTTAACCTATTAGTTAAACTTGGATACAATCAAGTCAATTCTTATGGTATAGGTATTAATTAAAGAATTGAGAAAGCTAATAATTTCATGTACTTTTAAATTGTGCTAGAAGCATAAATACTTGATATAAATTTTGTTAGTGTAACTTAGTTCTTCCATTGCAAAACTCTATTTATTTAATTCATTATTGTACAATAATATTTATCTATAGTGAAACTAGGAAAACAAATATAGGATAGAAAAGGGGCATTTGTATTTCTTAGTATCTCATCAAACTCAACAAATTAAAAGGGTATTTGATTGCTATACCTTAGATTATCTCTAGGAAAAGATTGGAGTGACTCAACTTGAAAACATTTAGAGAAAAAAATTAAAGATGGTTAAAGCGATATGATGATGTCAGAAACTTGATGTCATAAATTGTAGGTTAACATTGAAACTTAAACTTACCTTAGTAGGAATAGAAAGTTAAAAAATTTGTAGTTTTGTATGGTTTAGGTTGAGAAATTTTTGGGCATGACATTTGGTATCAAAACTAAGTTCCAATACTAGGGACTTTGGGGTTGTGTTAATTAACCTTTTTTTGCATAGGGTCCTAATTGGTTTAAGTATTACAAGTCATTAATGGAGAATTAAAGGGAAGGTGGAGAGATCTAGATCAATAATATTGTGTCCAATATCTTAATTGACAAATTAAAAGTTGATTTAGGATGAAGTTTAAAAATATGATTAATTAAGTGTTTTCATCCTAAGTTTTGCATATTAGTTAAAAGTAGCATGATAATTATATCTTGTTTAATACACCTAGGTCTATATTCTCTTATCCTTTGATACTAAACTTCTTAGATTCTTAACAAGGTTGATTGTGATTATTATCTCCTTGTCTATGTTATGAACATATTTTTTTCATTTTGAGGATAAGAAGGGAAGCTCTTTTGATCACCTAAGTCTTATAAAAGATTTATTTTATAGGAGTTATTTGAATAACCTTTATTGTTAACTCTAAATGTTCATTTACAATGTCTCTCTTTGTATGGATTCTTAGTTGAATATAGTTATGGATAGAAATATTCTTGAATTCAACTAATATTAGTCATTTGAGAAAATTAATAAATTATAAGAAGGAAATTGATTTATATGAACTTGATTCTGGTTTTAAGAAATATTAGTCATGTTAGATGGGAAATTTGATTCTTTTATATTACATAACAAAATTGTAAGTTTATTTAAACATAGTTAAGTTAGTTAAGTACATAAAATTGAAATTCTTTGCTTCATAATGAAGATGAATGCTAAAATTTAATCTTTATCACTTTTACTATAAGTACTTAATTATAGAAAATGGAATAAAATAAATAAAGGATCATATATATGTTTTATCTTGGGAAAGTATTAAACATTTTGATTGTGGTCAAGTGTAAAGTGTACAGATTAAAATGGTGAATTAGGAGTCTATTTAATTGGTAGTTGACCTATAGGTTCCAAAGGTGTTTTCTTAGATAGATAGTGAAATAGAGATTCCAAATTTAAATATAATCTAGTAAAATAATCCTCAATTTTAAATTATGTTCTCTAGATATTTGATAGCATTTGATTATTGTTACAAAATTTAACTATGAAAGTTATCTAAGTGAGTTGCTTATTTTTAAATACAACCTTTTGTTATGAACTAAACTCGATGTATTTCAAATGCTTGATTTCTTACTTTAAAATATGAAATAATTGGTAACCTATGATTGTTGATTTCAATTATGGCTTAGACTCTTTGCTTTCCTTACTGGTTGATTTTGGTAAGATAGTAACTTGAAACTAAAGAGTTGGTTACTTTAAAAGATTTAATGTTTTCAAAATGAAGATTAATATTGTTAAATGCATTAAAATAACTATGATTAAAAATGAAATTTCTTTGCATAAAGAAAGTTTGACTCAGATATCAATAATTCCCTTTTTATATTTAATAATAGTGATGTTTAAATTTACTGCAATGGAACTATAAGATGTATCATGTATATTTTTTTGCAAACAAGGCTTCTACAATTAGTGAGATATTGCGTTTGGAGGTATGGTGTATTTCCTTATTTATTTTATGCAAATGATGTATGTGCTTGTTCTAATGGTTTTGTTGGGGTTTGTGAGTATGTGATTTCTTGTGTTATGTGTTATTTTTTATGTGTTTTGTAGTGTAGAAAAATGTATCCCTTTAAATTTTCACACAATTTGGGAATTAATGTTAATTTGGACTTAATTGTGCCTTATTTTTGTGTTGTAAAGTATACCCCTTTACATCTTCACACTTATTTAAGGATCCTTTAATTAATTGAGCTTAATTTTCCTTAATTGGCCCGTTAATTCATTTTCCAAGCCTATTTGATTGCATTTTCTAAAGAGGAAACCCAACATTAATTAATTCCTTAACATAACACTTCTCATTGAGCAATGTATGTCCTAGGTTTAGGGACCTAGGACCAATTCGCCCATGGGAAAATGGATCCTCCCTTAGATGTAGGACCTAAATTTAAATTATGTTTTTGGTGGTATTTTAACATATTCAAATCTATATTCAAATGTTAGCTTGTGATATTTAAATTTTGGGAAATTAATGATACTTATCTATACATATAAGGTTGTTTCACTATGTTTAACTTGGAAATTTTGAAGTAAGCATTCCTATAGCAAATTTTATGATCAAGAGAACTTTCAAGAGAAACTCAAGTGCATTCAAAGGTAGATTTACTGAAGATTTATTGCAACAATCAAGATCCAATTGTCATATCAAAGTCTTCTTGCATCATGCATGTTTTTGGAGCTAATATGGTGATGTAGGTTTCATGATCCATTCAAGCATTCAAAGTATTATTTCAAGAAAGATCAAGGTTCAAGATCCACATCCATTGAAGCCATTTCATGCAAGTTGCATATTTATATTCCAAGGTTTATTCAAGGGTTTGTTGAGTTGTGACATTGAGTTTTTCATTCATCATTCCTTTCATGCCATTTTATTTCATTTCAAGGTTTGATTACCAAAACCCCCTATTCACCAAAAAAAAAACATTTTCCCTCTTGATTTGTGTTTGCAGATTTAGGTGGAAGAAATCTTGAAGATCTCTTGAAAAGAAAAAATGAAGAACTTGACAAAGTTGCAAAAGTTGTCATAAAATTTGTCATCTCATTGAAACTCATCTACAAAATTTATTTCTGACTTTTTGAACCTAAAACATGGGAAAATTAGAAGATTTAGATATGTAGCAGAGGCTCCTAAAAGTTGCAGACAAACCCTAACTCAGGACCCATTTTCCCCTGGGCGAATGAGTCCCAAATCAGCTTTAGAAACCAACTTTTGGTGACTAATACACATCATTTTTCCCCACTCTAATCTATGATCTGATTTCTAGTTCTACTTATTTTGAGTTTCATCTAGCTATTCCAAGCTATAGATTGCAATTTGGTGTTGGTTTGTACTATTTTTAGTTTTCTCCCCAAAGTTTTGTTTGACCAAGACCCATGTCTTGCCACAAAAAAGAAATCTATAGATTCACACTTTGACTTGATTCACCTAAGGGTTGATAATAATTTTATGGCATGGATCTCATTTCCTAATGAATTGAGGAAGAATAGCTCCCTCACCCACCATTTTCCATCAATCCATTTTGGTGAACCTATTTTTCTTCTTTTTCAGTTTTATATGGGAGTTGACCCCCTCTTGCAAAGAGGTAGATTTTGGTCCTTCATGTGCAAGTGGTTTGAGTGGGTGTGGCTCCCACAAATAGGGGCATATGTATTTCCATGGTATGATTACCCATGCTTATTCAAGGATAGGAGTATCCCATATCTATGTGCATATTGGATTCGTTTGAGGGATAAGGGTGTTTAGATAGTACATTGTGGAGTATGGAGGTTTTGATGTGAGATTGGATTCTAGGTGAATGTGATACATATATTTTCTCCCTAATAGGTAGAGCCCCTAATCCCCCTATGTGGAATTCCTCTTTGGAAATCCAATGTGATAGTAATGTGCTTTAATGTTTTGTAAATGTATGAAGTGTAAACCAATTTATGTATATGTGTATTGTTGATGTTAAGTGGCCTTGATGTGTTATGCCAAGAAGAGTTCTAGGGTGGCTAAGTGTTTCCAATAAAATTAAGGTAGTTTTTCCTATCAATAAGTGTCATCAATAGAGGTTGGATAAGGCTAAGAAGGTGCATTTTAATACGTGTTGTGAAAATCTAGTGAATTTTATGATCATGAACCAAGTTTGAGATATAGAGTATCCAACTTAGGATAAGGGTGTGGCATACATATTGGATGATCTACTTGTGTATACCCTTGTGCTATTTATGTTGATGATTAACATAGAATGTTTTGTCATTATGTGTTAGGAAATCCCCTAGTGATGAACACTCCAATTGGAGCAAACTCTGCTATTGTACTTGGGTTAAGGGAGTCCCCCATTCATTGGAACATTATGATTCTTCCTTTGATGTTGTCCCTATTCTAGCTAAAAGGATTGATGTTAGAATATTATGTTTCCCCTTGGAATGTTGAGTTGGATCTTCTCTCCCTTTATAGGACCACATTTTTTGGTCTATAGTGCAATACCTTATTCTTTGAGTCTCATATCTCATGGTTTGAGGATGGATCTTATGTGTCAAAACTTTGGATAAGCCTCTACTTGGAATAAAAATTCTATAGATATTGAATATTCAAAGATATGGGTATTGAATGCAATTTCAGGGATATGTGATTTCATTATTGTTATAATGTTTTCATAAGGATAATGGTTCACTTATCATGGATTATACTCAGTGTTGGAAATAGAGAGAGAAGAATGAGATTGTGTAAATATTTATCAAATATTTATAGAAAATAATATAAAGTAATAAAATCAAAGGCTTGTGATAGCGGAACATTTTGACATTATTGGGGTTACACAAATTACAAATATTATGATAGAGTTATGCATTGGTGAATAATGTTCTCTTTGAGTAAGATCCATTGTATAGTTAATTTCTATGCAGGATATTATATATATATATATATATGATTTATGGCTAAATTGATTGGCATGTCCTAGATTGTGTGGGACTATGCATGGGTATTATGTGGATATTTTGTTGTTTGAGACAACCATGATATTATATTCTTAACTGGTTTGAGATCACTATGTTTTTTTTGGCTATTATGTATATGTAGTTTGAAAATAACCATTCCCCTCCACCCCTTGTGTGGCTTTGAGAAGTCACATAGTGCATGTAATGTGTAACTTTTTGTGAAATTTGTAATATTGCTAATTTATTGACTGGTGATTTTTTTGTGTTTTTCAAATTGATTCTATTAGTGTTGTATCTTTGAGTTGTTTAATTTGTATTAGATTTTTCTATGCTCATTTTTCCTCAATAATTTAATTTGATTTAAATGGTTTTAATTTTAAGAAAGATTTTTTTATTTATTGTTACCTGATTTTTCCTTACTCCTCTTTTATGAGATTTTTATTGTAACTTTGAAATCTTATATTTACCTTCTTAAGTTTGAGGATTCTTTAAGTATTTTGTACTACTAGAATATGTTTTGTGAGGTGAAATATGTGAACTACTATATCTAGGATGGATCCCTAGTAGGTCATATGGGTGTGTAGATGCACTGGGGAATTCATACTCTAAGGATGGGGATGTAAATGTGTCTGATATGGGACGGTCATAATCCATTATCCCCTAGTTCTTGTGTGTGATTCATTGTGTACCTTCCTTCTTGGAGGCTAACCCCCTTACACAAACAAGGAGAGGGTACTAGTAAATGTATGGAAGGGTCCTAAGAGAGGGACTTGAAACCATCTTTCCTAATATTATCATGATATTATGGTTACTCAGTGATGGCATAATGAATTTGCAACTACTTCAAATCATAGTGATATGGATTTTGGCACTATTCCTCCTCATAAATCCCATTCCATAAACCATGTGATATGTCACTATTGTGTTGATGGTATGTGTGTTGTAAACCAATTTTTATGATACTTATGAATTAATGATAAGAATTGTCATAATAAAAAGGAAATGAGTGTTTGTTTAAGATGTAAATTAATATTAATATTATAATCATGTTGTTATGAAATGTTAACATAATTATCTAAGTAATGATGATTGGAGTGAATATATATGCAATGAAGTCCTTAACATCCATATAAGTAATATAAGAAGTAATGTGGAATTGACATCTATATGTGTAACATTGTTGTGTAATGTGGATACCTTGTAAAAGAAAAAATGTTGTTAACATACTTAGAAAATTTTCATAGAGGGATTATTGTCAAGTGATCTTGCTTAACCTCACTTTTGAGTACTTCCTAGAGGAAGTCCAAGCCTAGGGGGTGGGAGTGTAATACCTTGTGTGTTCATGATCCTATTGAGTTTATGTCTTTTTATGGTTCTTGTCCAATGTTTTAAGTTCTTCTATGTGGTACACTATACATGAGCTATGAGCAATGATTTTTCCTCATTTTTAATAGCACCTTATCAAAATTGTTGGGACTATAGTTCTTGGTATGGTTGACATGAGAATGCATCTAGTGAATATTGGACTTCACTAGCCTTTGTGTACTTCTCATTTGCTACTGCTGCAAATAATCACCTATTAAATATCAGACTTCACTATCTTATGTCGTTTCTTGTCCAAGCTCACCTAGTGAGTATAGGACTTCACTAGCAGAGCTTGTGATGCTTTGGTTCATGGTTCACCTAGCAAATATCAAACCTTTTTAGCCTATGATTCGTGAATGCCTTCAATATGGATCCTAGTAATATTTTTTTGGAGCTTGCTAGTCCATTATTGTCATACCCTCTTTTTTATGTTTTCTTTATGCTGACATTGTGTTTGTATTATGTTAGCATTGTGTTTGCATTATGTTTCCATCGTGAAGTATTTTTATTTCATGTTCATGTTTTCATTGAGTTGTATGGTGTATCTTCCTCATGTATGCTTCATATTTTTCATGCTACATTTACCTCATGTGTATTTTCCCTTGTCCCTCCATTGTCATGGCATAGGATCTTGAATATGAGGGCTAAGACATCTCCTAGACTTGATGATGTCCTATATCTTCAAAGTTTGGATCTTGGCTTATCTGTATTTCAGTGTGAGTTTGAGCATAAGCTCATACTTTCACTAAGTGGGGGCTAAATGTAGAGACAAAATTGTCATCCTTGATGATTTCACACTAGGTTTAGCTCTCCCTATGTGCTAGAGCCTAGTTATGCATTTAATTTTCTTGTTTCATAAATATCATTGGAAAATTAAAATATGGGATAGAAAATAAACATTTAATATTTAATACTAATTTTTAAGGCTTCGACAAGGATGGTTCTAGACCAAGGTTCCCAACATCCTTGTCTAGCCCTTTTTGGATAAAATTTAAATATATCAATTTTGGCATTTTATTATATGAAAATCTTTTTTTTGTCATCTATCGATATTTGATTTTTAAGAAATTAGAAGAATTTAATATAAATACAATTCATTTTCACAATTTTAATCTTAAATGAATCCTAGCATGTTTGGGAAAGCAATTGATATTATTATTGAGCATTGTAAGTGCAATCAAGAGTTGAATTAATATAATTACAAATTTTTTTTGAAGCAACATGTTAGCCATGCATAATGTTTTTATGTGAGTTTTTTCATGTTTCATATTCATTTGTCTTGTGAGTACTAACAATTGTAGGGCTTAAAATAACGTATCAATTTCTCCTTAAATATGATGAGTACATGACTTCAATCCTTCAAGGAATGCAGATCTAAGTGGTGAGTTGTAGCAATTGTCAATTTATCACTTTTTTATCATTTAGCCTCTACTCAATTGAGGGTAAGCTCTCATTTTACATCATCATAGCCATTATGGAGGTATAAATACCAAAACAAGGTTTGAATTAGGAAAGCCCCTACATGAGACAAACCTTCCCCCTCTTTTTTGTCTTTAGGTTACATATTTGAGGCAAATTGGATGAAGATTGAAGATAAACTTCTCATCAAGCTAAGGAAAGTGGATTTTATCGACAGATGAAGTTTCATCAATGATCTTAGAAGAGAAGAACTTGCAAACCAGGATCAATAGGAGTGTAAAATTAGATCTTGAGTAGCTATTAGTCAATATAGGGTGCCCAATTCCCTTGTCCAATTGTTTTAGGCCCAAATTTATATGTCAGGTTCTTCTATGTCTTCCTTACTTTTCTGAGATCTATTTCTATTTGTCTATTCTATGTTTTCTAGAAATCTCAATAGTTTGTTCTATTTTCATAGATAACCTAGGAACATGATTGCATTATAAAATTTAGTCAATTAGTCATATTCACATCATCCCCCACCAAAGTATTAAAACCTTGATCCACCATTTTGGCTCTTCCATTAAGGTTTTTAGCCAAGTGGGCATTGAGATCATTTTTAATCCTTTCCCCAATGTTCCATATTGGAAGAAGTGTAATTTAGGATCTAGATCCCTTTTTTCCAATCAAACAACTATATCCATTTAATTAGTTGAAAACTTCAAAAAATTCCCACAATAAGCATTATATAATAATATCAAATTTTAATACTTGAAAGTTTATTGTGAAATTTTAAATAATGGAATTATTTATAGAAAAACTCAAAGAGGATGATCTTTGTGGAAAAATAGAACCTCCTATACTTTGTGGAATTTTACCATTGCCCATCATCATCAATCCAAAATCTATCTTGTGGGAATTTGGCACTTACCATCTTATGTAAATATGACTAGGAGAACTATGCACAAAAACGGAGGCCCTAAATGAAGTTGCGCATGCCCAAATCTCTGCAAACCAAGAGTTTTCAAAAAATCACCCAAGAATTTCTTTTTTGGGAAATTCGTTTCCATAAAACTATATAGAAACCTCCTTTTCCAAAAAGATATGAATGTTGAAAACCTTGGTAGAGAATTAATATATACTTGATTCCATGAAAAAATGACCCGCTCATTCTGAAAATTATTTTCCAAAAAAAGAGTTTGGGAAAACATAATGGAGAAACCAAGAGGAGTAGTGTGAATTCAAGTACCCCTATTGACTCCAAAAAAATGTATTAGCTTTATTTTGTGGAAAATTTACATGCTTTAACCTTTGTAGAAGTTTGAATTAACCTCGTCTTTGAAGAAAAATGACCATTTCCCATCTTTCCATGAATGTGTAAAAACAAAGGAAGATTTTTTTTTAAATCAACTGCAAAAATCTGAAGGGTGCATGGATAAGGTCACAAGACCACTAAATCTGCATGTCAAATGAATCTTTGCAAAATCCAAAAATAGGTAAATTCATCTTTGGTGAGAAAACAATGACTATATGCATGAGTTTTAACTCCAATATTATTAACCATGAAAGGAGAATCCTTGTCTCAGTTAACCCTAGGTCGTTAACGAGTGGGTGAAAACCACACAAATTTCCACAAACCTAGATTTAAGTTAAATGATACTCGAAATAACCTAATTATTTAATAATTCTAAACCCTAAGAAACTAATACATCCAAACACCAAACCCTATCCCATGAGAAAATCATGGTAGAAACAAATATAAACTAGTTTGTAATTTTCATTCGTACATAAAATTTAACCCTAACACCTAACAATCTAGGTAGAAAAAATATATAACCATTCAAAATATAAATCCTAGGAGGGTTTTCATGTTTAACCAAATTATTTGACTACTAACATTAAATTCTAATAGACCTAACTTAATCTATTCAAAAAACCAACAAATTGATTTATAGGGAAAATAAACTAGGTTAAATAATCTACCTAAAATTCAATGAAAATGTGAAATGAGGAATTCTAATACCTTGACAATAAAGGTGAAGAATAACTTTGGTCACAAGGAGCTCCAAAACAATAGGTTTTAGTATTCAATACTTGCATAATTATCTCAATGAAGCTCAAACATACTTAAATACTATGGGCCACCAACCTCCATAAATGCTTTGAAATGATAGGGTGGCAAGCACTTGGATGTGGAAATATGAGGTATGCTCAACTCTGTAGGAAACTAGAAGTCACTTGTCTTTACGAAAATTTGGTATTCATAATTCTTGCAAAAAATTGGCTAGAATTTGACCAATGTCTAACCAAGGCCAAACCCTCATAATTCATGTTTTATGAGAAAACGAGGTCAATTATCTTTTGTGATAATTTAAGGGGGACTCAAACAAGCAAGAAAATAAAACAAGAAAGCACCCCAAAGGGAAAACTAATTGAAAAAAAATATAAAATCCAAAAATCAAGAAAATCTAGAGAAAGAAAAGAGCTCAGGGTCCTTGCTTTCAACGGGGTGTGTGTGCAAGGCACAACATGACATGTTTGAGAAAGAGGGACATTTAGCAAACTTTTTGAGATTTTATGAAAATGAGTATTTGAATGAAGCTTGGAAAAGGGATAATATAACTACCAAAGGATTTCTTGAGCATGATAAACCATTAACATTTCCCAGATTGGTTATAACTAATGGGAAATAAAAGGGGATGCACAAAATGGTAACAATAAGTAAATCTAAAATATGACTAAAGTGAATCTTTTCACTCTCAATCTATTGTATGTGACTTCACAATAGTATTAGCATGTGTTGCTTTTTTTACAAGTGTAATTGTAACACAACTAAGTGTTTATATAGTGTCATATTGATTTAGGTGAACTTTTAGTCTTGGCCCCATTTTCCATAAAAACTAGTCTGCTAGTGGATCATCTTCACATTGTATGTAGAGAAGAAGCAAGGAACAAATAAATTCCTCATATCTAATGTTAATAAAAATATTAAAATAGTCCATATTTGTATGATGGGCTCTAGAAAATGTACCACAATGATCCAAAAGATAATAGTGAATGCTCAAGGAGTTGCATATGATTTAATGATCTACAATGTGACTTATTTAAATGAGACCCTAGTATAAACTACTACAATTGTTAAGAATTTCTTTTAATGATACATGTTTCCTATTATTCAACCTAATGTGATTTTCCTTATTTGTGGCATTATTTTGATAAGACCACCATTAATATCTAAGGGTACACCATGTTAGACTATACTTTCTTATTCACAAAGAATAGAACAAAAATTAAGGTAAATATAAAAAATGAGTATATAGAAAATCATCACAAGAAACCTTGTACCCTAGTAGATGCCTATTTGGATCCAAAGGTAATAGTCATCACTAATAAAATTGAATTCATAGGAGCTTATGATTTTGATGAAAAAGGGACACAAGGAATATAAAGGTTGATTTTGGTGATCAGTGATTTGGATTCCTCAGCCACTTTAAGGAAATGCATATCAATGACCACTAAAATTGTTACATTTCTATTAATATCACTTTTATGTTTGAAAATTATGAGTAATGTATGTGTTATAAAATCTTCTTATGTGTTTTTTTTTTAATGTTATGGATTACTGCATTGGATTTATATTTATTTTTATACTAATTTGGAATAATTCTAAAGATGGTTTCATGATTTTAAATCAAAATTTTAAGATTTTTGATATTAGAGTGACACTAAAGGCCACCTTATAATTCATAATAATATTTTTTTGTATCAAAGAATTCATGTCATTTCCTATTGGAAGTGGTTTTTTTTTATTTTGCATTGGTGTCATGCCACATCAAATCTATAAATAAAGAGGCATAAGCCTCTAAATTTTTATCACATGCCACACAAGATCAATACTTCTCATTTTTTGGTAAAGATGCTCACCCTCACTATGTAGATATATGATGAAATTCATTTCATTGGGACCTTGAGAAGGAAATGATGGACACATAATTCTCCATCACCTCATCAAGTAAGTAGATTAGAAATAAATTTTAAGGGGTTAAAAGGCTTATAAAGTTGTTCAATCCCTTCCCTAGAAAGACTTGGCAAGTTCTAGTGTTTCTTATTTTCATGCAATGACCATATTGATTTTTCACATTCTCAACTTTGATCAATAATTTAGACAATGTGAGATGTAAGAGGAATTTTACAATCTATTCAGAAAAGGTGTTCCATCTCTATGGATCTTGGAAAAAAAGAAGTTATTACTAATTCCCTTCAAAAAATGATCCTACAATACATGCATAATTTGGAGAGGCTAGATTCCATCACATGATTATGAGACAATCTAGTCAATGCCTTCATAAGTTTATTGCCATAATATTTCATCATCATTTTGGGTCACCCTTGTAAACTTAGATTATTTATTATTTTTTACATTCCCCATCCCATCTTTTGGTTTATGTACCACCTATCATTAAGTTCTTCAATAGTAATAAGAAAATGTTGATAATTAGGATAGGGAGAGGTGACACTTACTAGGGAATCAAGCTAAGTTAGTTGTTAAGGAATATACCATGAAACCCTCATGTAATAATATTTTCCTTAGGAAGAGTCTACAAGAAAAATGTGACAAACACAAATGACATGATAATTTGACAACATAGTCAACAAAAATTGAAGGGAATTAGACTTCATATATTTAATCATCACTATCCTAGCTAATGAAAAGTGACATCTGGTATCAAACAAAACATTTGTTACACCATCTCCAATTTTTAGGATGATACAAAGGATATAAATTATTGAAATGACATCAACATGGAACACAAGAATTGAAGAAGACAAAACTCAAGGATTACATCATAGGCTATAAATATAAATTTTGATAGCCCCATTTGAGAAATTAGAAAAATAGCTTGCTAATTTGTGGATAGAAAATTAATTTCTCGGAATTGAATTAAAATTTTGATGACCTTACAAGAACCCATAGGAAAAATTACCCTCTTTATCCTTCACTAGAGAGGAGAAAAAAGGAATAATATTATCAAGAGGATTTTGAAATACCTTGTGTTTAGAAATCATCATATCTTAATTGAGATATTTAGTAACTTGACTTGCACAAGATAGCACACCAATGTTCTCCTCGAGTTGTAGATTTGGATGTATTCCAACCAAGGTAGTTCCTCCTCTTGAGAATCCCTATTGGTGTTGCTAAATGTGAAAGGGGCATATAGTGATTGGTTATAGTGTAAGCAACAAAATAGAAACCATATATCCCTGTCCCAGTACACAAAGCTATTGCTAGCACATTGAAGTCCCTTGATGATAACCATGAATCTCTCCCTAGTTCCTTTGTGATTTGATCAAATTGAAACCTTTCAAAAAGCCACACCAATGACCTTTCTAAAAGAGGAACTTATATTTTAACCCTAACAAGACCTTGATTTAAACTTCACAAGTTTGCAGCCCAACAAATTAAGGTTCCAATTTTATCTCTTCTAAATAAGAATCTTCATGATTCACCATAGATATTATTGCTACATTGTCTTTTGAGGTTCCCACAATGGCCTTTTTGAGATAATGCTAAGGATAAATTTTTTTAAACCCTATTCCAATCTTTCGTAATGTTGTACCAAACTTGATCCTCAAGGAAACATTAGGCTCGTCTTTCTTGCTACACAAACAATTCTCTAAGAAAAAGAGAGTTATTCAACAATAACAACCTATAAAATATTTTTGGCCATACTCTTCCATTTTTATGAGTTTCATGTGCAAAGCTTCAAACAAGCATAATCTACACTAGAGCTTCCAAACTGAACCATTTCTTCAATCCTCATCTCTACTTCACTCTCGGGGAGAGGACCTAGTATTCATGCACCCTAACTTTGTGCCTCTCAAAATCTAACCTCCCAATATAAAAAAACTCTTAAAAAGTTAATATCGTCTTCCTTGACTAGTCTACTACTTATAACTAAGGTTTGAAGTTGTCATCATCAATTTTGAAGCCTTAATTACATGTTATGGTAAAAGGTATTCAAAATCTCTCTTTTCTAACCCCCTACCAACCATAGTCTGTAGTACCCCTCCATTTATGCTTATGTTTTCTGTTGCATGTTTTCACATTGTTAGATGTTGGTACTTTGGTTTGGATATTTTTGATCGCTGATTTTGAGCGACAGTGGATTTACTTTATGACATGATGATACATTGTATGGTGATGATTGATTTCTGACATGCTTTGATATAGCGTAAATGTTTCCTTCAGATGTTATTGCTATGTATATGTTTATAATGGACTAACTGTTATTTAATTTGTCAGTTTGATGTGACGTGTTTTGGTGTGGAGAACGGAATTACATCACTCACTTGCGAGTTCCCTGTGATGTCCGTGATTTTCTCCGCACGGTGTGTTTGTACAATGGATTATATATATATGCATGTTATTTGTTTGGTTGCAGGAATTTAGGTACATGACACCGACTCCACCTGGTTACTAAGGTCTGAGCGTGTCAAGACTCAACGGAAATGTTGATTGGGAGGTAGTAACATGGTTCATCCTAGTCTAGTCTTAAACCCAGTCTCAGTACATCGCCAGTTTAGTTTGGAGTCTTTGGTGGTCTTGTTTGTTCCTGTTTGGATTAATTGCTTTGAAAGGAAAATCATGTCAATTTAATGATAGTTTATTATACTTCAATTTACTGTGGTTTTAAATTAATTTTAAATGTTGAAAGATAAAATTTTACATTTTATTTAATTAATTAATTAGTTTGTTTGGTTAAGTAATTTAATCATTGAGATTAAATTCATTTAATTAAAGAAATTAATTAATTAAATTAAAATTGCTTTATTATGTGGAAATGGCATTTTTAATTGTTAAATAAATTTGCATTTTGAAAATTGGAAATTGGAAATTATTTTAAAAGGCATGCAAATCTTGAAAGGAAAGATTTCCGGGAAGTTGTTGGAGATATTTGTTTCTTCTCAACATGTGTGCCAGTTGAATTGATTGCCTTTTTGAGTGGAGGATTTTCTCGGAGGTTATTTGGGATTTGGGGAAATACAGAGGATCACTTTTCTTCATAAAAATTGAAAAAAATGGTCTGCTGTTAAAATTGTTTTTGGAAAAATTGGTATATGCTTTTGTATTGTTGGATATCTTCTGGAAGTTCTTTGGTTTGGTATATTGGGAATTTGTGTTCAGGAAGGCTTTGGAAGCTACAGGAAAAGCTATTCTTCACCAGACAGTTTTCTGAAGCTAAGGAAAATAGGTATTTTCCTTGTGTTTTAATTTGTTTTTTTTTTTTGAAAAGAATGCTTGAGAAAAGAAAGTTTCATTTTGTCAAATCTCTGTATTTCTCGGGAAAAATGGTTTACTGTTTATTCTCTGTAAGGATTTGTAGATTTCTTGAAAATTTCTTTCTCTCTGTAGGAAAGTATGAATAAATTATTGTGAGGGAAATTATTTGTTGAAAAGGAAATTGAATCTTCAGGGAATAAAATTAAAATTTGGTTGGAAATTCCTGTGCGTGTTTTCTTTTGAAACCCTGTAGAAATTTTACAATTTCCCCAATTTCCCCATTGAAACCCCGTATGAAAACCTGTAGAATTTTCTTATTTCTCCAATAGAAAATCCTGTAAATGTGTATATATATATATTATATATTTTTAAACATTCATATATAAATTAGATTGTAAAAAGTTTTGGTATTTTATATTGAAATCGCCGTACGGCGAAATTCATAGAAAACTTGTTTTTAAAAAAAAAGTTTTTAAAAAAATAAATTTTAATGTTTTTGGGAGGGCCAAAACCCTTCCCCATTTTCCATATGGGTGGGCGTAGCCACCATGGCTATGCACAGCAGCCAGGGGCTGCTGGGCGTAGCCCTGGTAAGGGTCGCGTCCTCCCCACATGGAGGCCGTAGCTGGGCTGCAGACTTTATAATGATTTATTTTATTTAAAAGTTTCAAATGCAAGTTTTATGTGATATGTATAAAATTCAATTTTGATTTTAATGTCTTATTTATATATATTATATATATATATATATATATGTATGTGAATATGAATATATATATATATATATCTTTTGGAATAAAAATAATTAATTATATATATAATTATATTTATTAAGTTAGGAAAATAATTTTGGTATTTTTTTTAAAACAAAATATTTTCTTTCAATTATATTCCATGAGAAACTCAAGATTAGATATTTCTAAAATAGTTAGACTGAAAGAGAAAATTTGGAATACACTTTTATGTGAATTTGAGAAAATTAAAATTAGAATAATTTGATGCAATTTCCTTTATTGTTTGAGAAAAGAATTACAATTAAGTTGCTATAATTTCTTGTTAATTCTTTTGAATGATTGGATTTAGTAAATCCGAATAGTAGATGTTTAAATTTCCTAATTTGCTCTAAATTTGTGATCCTTTTTATTGGGAAAATTGGGCATGTCTTAAATGTATAAGTCTTCCAGACAAGTTGGATAATGTGGGGGTTGTGATTGTTTAAGTTGAATTCTTGCGCTGGCTAAGGTTGAGTACATGATTATTGTATGGTGTTTAGACACCTGATTTTATGAACATAGTTATTGATGTTCATTGAGAAAAGAGTAGAACCCTATGTTGTATGTTTGTACACCTTGTCTACCTTAGTTAGGGAAACTTAGAATTCCTTTGTTATGTTTAGGGGAGTGGCTCTGTGTGAGGGCCGACACACAAAGTGGTGTCAGGGTAACTTACAAAGAGTTAGTAAGACAGTGATAACTAAACAATACAATAGTTAGATTAAAAATCTTTAACAAGATGATTATGCCTCGCTTATAGACTCTAGAGCTAGTTCAGTCTTGAGTATAAGATGAGAGGGCTTGGAATGGAAAATTGATATCTTGTTACCTTAAAAGATATTCGATTCCTTAATAGTTTGCAATGGGGCCGGGTTTCGTAAGAGGTTACCAGGGTAACCCAAGTTGGGGGCCGGAACCTAGGAAGAAACACTAGGGTAACCTTTGCAATATTGTGATGACACTCCACCTAAAATAACAGTTTACCTTGTGTACTTAGCACATTTGATTGTCTTAAATCTGGAAGCAATGTAACCATCAGTTAGTTATGTACTTGTGTCTAGGGTGAATAGGTTATGTCTAGTTAACCATATTACTATCTCCTAGCAGGGGGGGTGGACCTACGGGTACCACATGGTTGGGTGGAACGTGCACCTTACTCCATTGGGTCCCCAGTTTATGTTCGAGGAAACGAGAGCTTCATGTGGAGAGCTCGTACTTGGATACATATGTGTACTATCTTTATTGCATTATTGGAAATCTTGTATTTGAAACATCCCTCAATTGTTTATGAGGAGAATATTGTAAAATGTAATTGTAACTATTATTGATCTACCTCATCAGATGAATGAGTATTGTAAAGTTATTTCAAATGCAATGTAAGAATCATATTTGTACTCTATACTATCATGAATGGAATTCAAATGATATGCAATGTTTACTTTTAAGTTTATGTTAATTAAATGTGTGCAATGCTAAATACTAAAGTCGTCTAAGGAACCTTAAGTAGTGTAACGTCGGGTAACTTAGTGAATGTATGCAACTAATTAAATTAATATTATTACTTTAAAAAAAATTATTACACTTATATACACAATTGCAACATTCCTGAGGTTATAATACGGGGCATTACGGATTGGTATCAGAGCAAAGGTTTCTAACACTGGACACTTTGGGTAATTGCGAGCCCATTAGGTAGACCTAGTACGTAGTGTCGCTATCTGTTAGCCTTAGTTGTTTAGTATCTGAGACTCGTTATTGTTCATGTGTAGGATCATGCCTAGACGAGGTGGTAGAGGTCGTGGTAGAGGTCGAGGTGGAGGCCGAGTGCCGATCCCTTAGGTTACTCCCCCTCTGAGCCCTCATCAGAGTGATCAGGCAGAGTAGTTGGATCAGAGGAATGAGGGACATAATCCTAAATAGTCAGGAGTAGAGGGTTCACAGTTACGTCCTTTATTAGAGGAGGTCCTAGCTCGACTTGGACCTAGACAGGAAGTTGAGCAGGAGGTAGTTAGAGAGCATGATAGATCTCCACGGAGAGTAGATGATACAGTCCATCAGGATGATATTACTGCAGGACACATGCAGGATTTATTGAGGGCATGCCCTCCTACTTTTGATGGTACAGGAGGTGGATCAGAGGCAGAGACTTGGCTATTGGACTTGGGTAGATGCTTCTCCATGCACCCATACGGTAGCAATACCTAAGTGAGATGCGCTATCATGCATTTGAGAGGATTCGCCTCTACTTGGTGGTGCCTGGAGGAGCAGAAGCTCCACTTAGATATTGGGTCAGTGTCTTGGGAGATGTTCCTGGAGAGGTTTAGAGCACGGTTCCTATTGAAACACTGGAGGCAACGACGGGCTGACAAGTTCCGTGATCTACGTCAGATGGCTCTATCTGTTGAGCAATATGAATGTAGATTCTATGAACTCAAGCAGTATGCAGGTATTGGCGATGATGAGCCTATGTTGGTTCAACACTTCATCAGGGGTTTGAATGCCCGCATTAGTGGTGGAGTTAGAGTCTTTGATTCAAAGACTATGGAAGTTGCGGTGGAGAAGGCTCGCATAGTGGAAGAGAATCTTGTTATGGCGTTAGGTGGTCACACAGGAGTACAGATTGGTAGTGCTCCTACAGCAGGTTTCAGTCCACGGGGTGGACAGGCACAGACATGGGGTTCCTCTAGGAACCAACAGATACCCTCTAAGGGTGGGCAGCAACAGCAACAACGTACACCTCAAAAGAATAATAATCCACAACCATAGCAAGGTAATAGTCCAAAAATAGGAAAGAGTTGCAACTGGTGGCGCAACAAGCGCAATAGGCAGGATCAGCCTACGCAGAGTGCTCAGTCTACCATCAGTAGAGGTAGTTTCCAGCAATCCAATGCACCTTTGGGTGGTAGAGGATTCGGCAGAGGCATAGGTTGTTACTCGTGTGGACAACAGGGACACATTGCCAGGCAGTGTTCGATGAGAGGTTCTTCTAGTTTTGGGCCTTGAACTATAGTTTCAGAGCTTACAGTGGGTGATGCAAGACGATCACATACAATTTATGCTGCGGTTAATGACCGCCAAGCCGATCACCAGAACACAGTGGTCGAGACTTCAGGTAAGTTACATGGTGTTAGTGTTTCCATTCTTTTTTATTCCAGAGCTACCGACTCCTTTATTTCTCCTACCATCATTGAGCGATGTGGTCTTGTGGCAGTAAAGCAAGGTGGTAAGTGGCAGGTTGAATTTTCCTCTGGGGTGAAAGTAGCGGTAGAGAACTTAGTACATAATTGTGAACTTAAAATTGGTACGTTAACTACCTTAGTGGATCTATATGTTACACCTTTAGGATCGTATGACATAGTTTTAGGTATGGATTGGTTAGCATCTCATCATGCTATGATTGACTGTCGACTTAAGACAGTTAGTTGCATTAATGATTTAGGTACGAAAGTGGAAATCATACATGTTCAAAGATCTATCTCTTTGCGGATGATAACTGCTATGCAATTAAAGAGATGTCTTCGTCAGGGTTGTCAACTGTTTGCAACAACAGTTACTGATCTGGAAGAAGGTGAGAGTTGAGAGGTATGTCTTGATGATCATCCTATTCTTAGGGAATTTGCTGATTTGTTTCCTGATGACATACCTGGAATGCCACCGAAGAGAGATATTGATTTTAGAGTTGACCTAGTTCCTAGAGTTGATCCTATATCTAGAGCTCCATATAGAGTGATGACTCAAGAGTTAGAGGAACTTCATATTCAGTTAGAGGAACTATTAGAAAAGGGATTCATTCGTCCAAGTGTTTCCCCTTGGGTAGCACCTGTTATCTTCATAAAGAAGAAGGACGGATCACTTAGGTTGTGCATTGACTATCGTCAATTGAACAAGGTTACGATTAAGAATCGTTATCCTTTGCCTAGAATCGATGATCTTTTCAATCAGATCAAGGGAGCTAATGTGTTCTCTAAAATCAATTTGAAATCTGGTTACCATCAATTGCGAATTGTTGAAGCTGACATTCATAAAACTGCATTTCGTACTCGTTATGGGCACTACGAATTCACAGTAGTACTGTTTGGGTTAATGAACGCACCATCAATATTTATGAGTTTAATGAACAGTGTTTTTCGTGCATACCTTGATCGCTTTGTCCTTGTATTTCTCGATGATATTTTGATCTATTCGAGAAACATGAAGGAACATGAAGAACACTTGAGATAGGTATTGCAATGTTTAAGGGAAAATCAATTATATGCGAACCTGAAGAAGTGTGACTTCTTTCAAATTGAAGTAAAATACCTTGGACATGTGATTTCTGGAAAAGGTATTGCTGTGGATCCTTCAAAGATTCAAGCTATTTTAGATTGGCCCGTGCCTACTAATGTAGGTGAATTTCATAGTTTTATGGGTCTAGCTAGTTATTATAGGCGGTTTGTTGAGGGATTTTCTAGAATTGGTCATCCTATTACTTCTCTTTAGAGAAAAGGGAAGAAGTTTGTTTGGACAGAGCAGTGTCAGATGGCGTTTCAGACACTTAAAGAAAAGTTGACTAATGCGCCTATACTAATTGTTCTTGATCCTACTAAGGATTTTGTAGTTTGTACGGATGCATCCTTAGAGGGTTTGGGAGCAGTTCTGATGCAAGATGGGCGTGTGATTGCCTATGAGTCTCGCAAACTCAAAGATCATGAATTAAACTATCCCACACATGATTTAGAACTTGTAGTAGTGCATGCATTAGTTTGATGGAGGCATTTCTTATTAGGTCATCGTTTCGAACTTCATACTGATCACCATAGTCTACAATATATTTTTACGCAACCTAACTTGAATGCTAGACAAAGACGGTGGATGGAGTTCTTGTGTGAGTATGATTTTGAAGTGAGATATGTTCAAGGAAAAGAGAACGTAGTGGCTAACGCTCTTAGTCATCATCGACATGAGATTTCTACTACTACTCTTGAAGTAGATTTGAGAGGTCAAATATTAGCAGCACTTTCTATTGATAGATTGTATCAGGAAGTAAAGTCGGAGATTGAATCTGGTAGACCTTTAGAAGGTCAATTTGCAGGGTATGTCCTTGAACCAGATGGTATATTACGGAATTTAGGTCATATATATGTACCACATTTTGAGGGACTTTGTACATTAATTATGACTGAAGCACATCGAGCTCCATACTCAGCTCATCCAAGTGTTAAGAAAATGCATGCGCATCTTCGACAATTGTATTTCTGGCCTGGTATGAAACGTGATATTGCTGACTATGTATCGAGATGTCTTGAATGCCAGCGAGTCAAATCTAAGCATCAACATCCTGCTGGATTATTACAGCCACATCTCATTCCTGAATGGAAATGGGATATTATATCTGTTGATTTTATTGTTGGGTTACCTACGTCATCACATCGACATGATGCCATTATGGTAACTGTTGACTAATTGACTAAGGTGGCTCATTTTTCACCAGTACGATCATCTTACAATGCTTCATCTGTAGCTAGGATATTCATGGAGGACATAGTTAGATTGCATGGGATTCCTCATAGGATTATTTCTGATAGAGATCCTGTATTTACATCAACCCTATGGACTTCATTACAACATGCTCTAGGTACACATTTGAACTTTAGTTCAGTGTATCATCCTCAAACTGATGGACAAACGGAGAGAGTTAATCAAATATTAGAGGATATGCTTAGAATGTACGTAATGGGCCAACAATCACGTTGGGAGGATTATCTGTACTTAGTAGAATTTTCTTACAATAACAGATATCAGAGTTCCATAGGTATGCCACCATTTCAGGCATTATACGGTCGTCCTTGTCAAACTCCATTAAGTTGGGATCGACTTGAGGATAGAGTGTTACTTGGTCCTGAGATGCTTCGTGACATGGAGCAACAGATTGACCATATTAAAGAACATTTGATAGCAACACAGGATAGGAAAAAGAAGTATGCCGATGCGCATAGAATAGATCGACAGTTTGCTGTTGGCGATAGAGTGTTTCTTCAAGTGCGACCGTGAAAGAGTCCAATCTGTTATGGAAAAGGCTCTAAGCTTGCACCTCGTTTTGTTGGGCCATTTGAGATCCTAGAGAGGATTGGTCCTATGGCGTATCGACTCGCCTTACCACCCAGTTTTTCACGTATTCATGATGTTTTTCATGTATCAGTTCTTAGACCATATCATCCCGACATTTCTCATGTACTTGATTGGAATACGTTACAGGTAGAGGACGGGCAGCTGGCTTTGGAGCTCATGGCTATTCTACAGCGCCAGACGCTCAGTCTTAGGGGTCGAGACATTGATCAGGTGAGGGTCCAATGGGATCCTAGCCATGAGGCTTCTGCTACTTGGGAGGATGCGACACGCATGAGGGAACTTTATCCCTATCTATTCGCAGGCTTTTAGGAGCAAGCCTGATCCTAGGGGGGAGGATGTAGTACCCCTCCATTTATGCTTATGTTTTTTGTTGCATGTTTTCACATTGTTAGACGTTGGTACTTTGGTTTGGATATTTTTGATCGCTGATTTTGAGCAACATTGGATTTACTTTATGACATGATGATACATTGTATGGTGATGATTGATTTCTGACATGCTTTGATATAGCGTAGATGTTTCCTTCAGATGTTATTGCTATGTATATGTTTATGATGGACTAACTGTTATTTAATTTGTCAGTCTGATGTGACGTGTTTTGGTGTGGAGAACGGAATTGCATCACTCGCTTGCGAGTGCCCTGTGATGTTCATGATTTTCTCCGCACGGTGTGTTTGTACAGTGGATTATATATATATGCATGTTATTTGTTTGGTTGCAGGATTGTAGGTACATGACATTGACTCCACCTAGTTACTCAGGTCTGAGCGTGTCAAGACTCAATGAAAATGTTGATTGGGAGGTAGTAACATGGTTCATCCTAGTCTAGTCTTAAACCCAGTCTCAGTACATCGTCAGTTTAGTTTGGAGTCTTTGGTGTTCTTGTTTGTTCCTATTTGGATTAATTGCTTTGAAAGGAAAATCTTGTCAATTTAATGATAGTTTATTATACTTCATTTTACTGTGGTTTTAAATTAATTTTAAATGTTGAAAGATACGATTTTACATTTTATTTAATTAATTAATTAGTTTGTTTGGTTAAGTAATTTAATCATTGAGATTAAATTCATTTAATTAAATAAATAAATAAATAAAATTAAAATTGCTTTATTATGTGGAAATGGCATTTTTAATTGTTAAATAAATTTGCATTTTGAAAATTGGAAATTGGAAATTATTTTAAAAGGCATGCAAATCTTGAAAGGAAAGATTGTCGGGAAGTTGTTGGAGATATTTGTTTCTTCTCAACATGTATGCCAGTTGAATTGATTGCCTTTTTGAGTGGAGGATTTTCTCAGAGGTTATCTAGGATTTGGGGAAATACAGAGGATCACTTTTCTTCACGAAAATTGAAAAAAATGGTTTGCTGTTAAAATTGTTTTTGGAAAAATTGGTATATGCTTTTGTATTGTTGGATATCTTCTAGAAGTTCTCTGGTTTGGTATATTGGGAATTTGTGTGTGGGAAGGTTTTGGAAGCTACAGGCAAAGCTATTCTTCACCAGACAGTTTTCTGAAGCTAAGGAAAATAGGTATTTTCCTTGTGTTTTAATTTTTTTTTTTTTTGAAAAGAATGCCTGAGAAAAGAAAGTTTCATTTTGTCAAATCTCTGTATTTCTCGGGAAAAATGGTTTACTATTTATTCTCTATAAGGATTTGTAGATTTCTTGAAAATTTCTTTCTCTCTGTAGGAAAGTATGAATAAATTATTGTGAGGGAAATTATTTGTTGAAAAGGAAATTGAATCTTCAGGGAATAAAATTAAAATTTGGTTGGAAATTCCTATGCGTGTTTTCTTTTGAAACCTTGTAGAAATTTTACAATTTCCCTAATTTCCCCATTGAAACCCCATATGAAAACCTGTAGAATTTTCTTATTTCTCCAATAGAAAATCCTGTGAATTTGTATATATATATGTATATATATGTATATATATATATGTATATATATATGTATATATATATATATATATATTTTATACTTTTAAACATTCATATATAAATTAGATTGTAAAAAGTTTTGGTACTTTATATTGAAATCGTCGTACATGCAGATTTATGCATTGTATAAAAATAATGAGGAATTGTAGATATCGCCGTATGGAGAAATTCATAGAAAACTCATTTTAAAAAAAAAGCTTTTATAAAAATTAAATTTTAATGTTTTGGGGAGGGCGGAAACCCTTCCCCATTTTCCATATGGGTGGGAGCAGCCACCATGGCTGCGCATAGCAGCCAGGGGCTGCTTGGCGCAACCTTGGTAAGGGCTGCGTCCTCCCCACAAGGAGGTCGTAGCTGGGCTGCGGACTTTATAATGATTTATTTTATTTAAAAGTTTCAAACGCAAGTTTTATGTGATATGTATAAAATTCGATTTTGATTTTAATGTCTTATTTATATATATTTTATATTTATATATATATGTATGTGAATATGAATATATATATATCTGTTGGAATAAAAATAATTAATTATATATATAATTATATTTATTAAGTTAGGAAAATAATTTTGGTATTTTTTTTAAAACAAAATATTTTCTTTAAATTATATTCCATGAGAAACTCAAGATTAGATATTTCTAAAACAGTTAGACTGAAAGAGAAAATTTGGAATACACTTTTATGTGAATTTGAGAAAATTAAAATTAGAATAATTTGATGCAATTGCCTTTATTGTTTGAGAAAAGAATTACAATTAAGTTGTTATAATTTCCTGTTAATTCTTTTGAATGATTGGATTTAGTAAATTCAAATAGTAGATGTTTAAATTTCCTAATTTGATTTAAATTTGTGATCCTTTTTATTGGGAAAATTGGGCATGTCTTAAATGTATAAGTCTTCCAGACAAGTTGGATAATGTGGGGGTTGTGATTGTTTAAGTTGAATTCTTGTGTTGGCTAAGGTTGAGTACATGATCTTTGTATGGTGTTTAGACACCTGATTTTATGAACATAGTTATTGATGTTCATTGAGAAAAGAGTAGAACCTTATGTTGTATGTTTGTACACCTTGTCTACCTTAGGTAGGGAAACTTAGAATTCCTTTGTTATGTTTAGGGGAGTGGCTCTGTGTGAGGGCCGACACACAAAGTGGTGTCAGGGTAACTTACAAAGAGTTAGTAAGACAGTGATAACTAAACAATACAATAGTTAGATTAAAAATCTTTAACAAGATGATTATGCCTCGCTTATAGACTCTAGAGCTAGTTCAGTCTTGAGTATAAGATGAGAGGGCCTAGAATGGAAAATTGATATCTTGTTACCTTAAAAGATATTTTATTCCGCAATAGTTTGCAATGGGGCCGGGTTTCATAAGAGATTACCAAGGTAACCCAAGTTGGGGGCTGGAACCTAGGAAGAAACACTAGGGTAACCTTTGCAATATTGTGATGACACTCCACCTAAAATAACAGTTTACCTTGTGTACTTAGCACATTTGATTGTCTTAATTCTGGAAGCAATGTAACCATCAGTTAGTTATGTACTTGTGTCTAGGGTGAATAGGTTATGTCTAGTTAACCATATTACTATCTCCTAGCAGGGGGGGTGGACCTACGGGTACCACATGGTTGGGTGGAACGTGCACCTTACTCCATTGGGTCCCCAGTTTATGTTCGAGGCAACGAGAGCTTCATGTGGAGAGCTCGTACTTGGATACATATGTGTACTATATTTATTGCATTATTGGAAATCTTGTATTTGAAACATCCCTCAATTGTTTATGAGGAGAATATTGTAAAATGTAATTGTAACTATTATTGATCTACCTCATCAGATGAATGAGTATTGTAAAGTTATTTCAAATGCAATGTAAGAATCATATTTGTGCTTTATACTATCATGAATGGAATTCAAATGATATGCAATGTTTACTTTTAAGTTTATGTTAATTAAATGTGTGCAATGCTAAATACTAAAGTCGTCTATGAAACCTCAAGTGGTGTAACGTAACTTAGTGAATGTATGCAACTAATTAAATTAATATTATTACTTTAAATAAAATTATTACACTTATATACACAATTGCAACATTCATTAGGTTATAAGACGGGGCATTACATAGTCAATTACCACCCTCAATCTTTTTTCCAACTTGCACCAATACTTGAGCATTTTGTCATTAAAAAAATCACTTCATATTTTAAGTATGAATGCACATTGTTCACAAATCAAATAAATTGTTATTAATAATTAATTAAATATGAACTAATAATCTTAAAATAGAACATATTTTATTTATTACTCGAATAGTTTTCATCTATAAATTATTATTAAACTACATATAATTATTAATAAATTATCTATAAATTATTAATAAACAACATATCATTATTTTTTAAATTATCTATCAATTACTCATAAACTACATATTAAACCTAGCTAACCCTAATCTATTTATGTTACTACAACTTAGTCTTACCTGACACTTTCCTCATTTTTCCACCCAACATGTAGCCTTCATGTCCATCATTGAAGTCATTAGAAGTCCACAATGAATGTATCCATCGCCAGCAAAGATGTTAGATCTGCAACCATGCAAGGGAAGATGATGACCAAGTAGGTAAGGCTTGCATAATTTGTTCTATTGTTTCTTGTTCGTTGTTTTACCAATATTTTTGATTTCTAGGTCACCTTTCTCAATGAGTTTTTTTGCACCATACAACATAGATAAAAAAACACTTGTGTTTTATCTCTCTTGAAAGGTAACTTTCTACAAAAAATATTTAGAAAATCATCCCAACGTTCTGGATGTCAGGTCTTGACAGTGCAAAAATAACTTAGTAGTTGATGTGATTTGCTAGTATCACAAG
Source organism: Sequoia sempervirens (assembly GCA_007258455.2). Classification (NCBI taxonomy): domain Eukaryota; kingdom Viridiplantae; phylum Streptophyta; class Pinopsida; order Cupressales; family Cupressaceae; genus Sequoia; species Sequoia sempervirens. The sequence continues at coordinate 643,431,255 of VDFB02000003.1, forward strand.
GGGAATTTATGGTTCAACAAGGTTGGAAGCTTCAAACTCAAACAAAGGCTTCATGAAATCTGAAATGGATAGAAAACCCAACTATAATTTCCAAATATGAGATCTAAAAATGATTTCATCATCAAATATGGTAATATTGTGATGTTGCTCTCCTAAAACTAACCCAAAGAAAGATTAAAAGGTATAGGGTTGAGAGAGATCCTAATAAAATACCTAAGATCAATTGCAATAATGGCTAATGTTGTAGAATGACAAATCCCCATGAAACCTATTCCTGCTTAATCAAGATCAAATCTACAATGCCACAAAAATGGTGCAATCTTCGAAGGTAGGTGGAAGATTTTTATACTATGAACACATACATATATCCAATAACATGACTTGAACAAACATCCACAATTGAGCTTAATGCAATATTTGGCTCAGACTAACCATGCATTATGAATTACAATCAACAAATCCCAAATGGTATGAGTAGTAGATTTTTCAAAGAATCTTTAACATTTCACCATTATCATAAATGAATTGAAAACTAACATTTGAGAGTAAGAAACAAGGAACTATAAAATTTTCAAACTTAACAAAAAAATTCACCAAGCCAATGATCTAACTGTATTAATTTCTCTAACATTTTCTTAACAATTTCCAATCTTCTCTCCTCTCCTAAAAGCTAACTCTCCTACTATTCTAATTTGTCTAGTACTTACTATTTTCTACTCCCTTTTACAAATAACTAGGCATAAGCCTTTTATAGATATTACATTTCAGATCAATGGTCAGGATTAAATCCATTTGAAGGGCCTAGATTGTATTAGTATTTAATATTTGTGGTACTTTGAGTTTTGGAAACACATGCCATTTTTACATCCAATCAGGTAATTTTGTTACAAATTTGAACCTAGGATAAATAAACATCTCCCCCTCTCGGCTTTTATCATTATCCTCATTGGAGAAATAAAAATAACCTCCCTGCTACCATTTTAAAATATTTTCTAGCTAGCATATTTAATGAAGGGTACTCCCCATACAGATAAGAACAACATGAAATAAATAGGTTTACACAAGAAAATAACCTTTATTACTAGAATGCCATGACATAGTTACATGCCATCTTATGGGCTTCTTACATGCATGTACAGATTGCAGATATGAACCAACCTTCATTCAACACTATATGATCTACTACTCCCTCGCTGTTGTCTCACATGTATTCCTTCGACACTTATATCTCTCTTCAATTCTTTAGGTTGGCCTCATTCTTTCCCACTCTTCATGTTGTAGTATCCATTATCATTCAATCAACACTTGAGATCCCCAAGTAGTTATATCGTAATCAATAGTTCCACTGAGTTTTCCAATAGATAGGTATTCCATAGCAATGATGCATAATGCATTGAGTATCATTTTTCCATGTGTCATACCCTAACTCGTCAACTCATCACTTGGTCACTTCCCTGCCATCGTCTCCTTATTGTTGTGTCATTGGAACCATCTCAAGAGTCCGACCAATGAAGGTCGATCACACTGATCAAATTTCTATCATGATATGAGTCCACCTAGTCATCATCCCATTGCTAAGACTCACTCAACCGTCCTACCAATACTTCCAAGTCCTCCCGATGAAGGATTATCATCACTGTATTTAGGAGACTCATCAACACCTCCCGCCAATATGAAGCATCCTAAATGACGAACGTAACCCATTTCACTTCTCACCATCATGCCATCGATGAGACTCAAGCTTGACTCCTACCAATGCGCAAGTGTCCGGCCAATATCGATCCATTGGGGAGACCAAAGTTAGCATCTCACCAATGAAGCACAATCCTGCCAATGATACACATACTACCACTCACAAGGAATATTGACCTGTCATTGAAACAATGGATGTTGTCCTACCGATGGGTAGTCTTCCCACTGATGTAACTCCATGCATTGTTCACTCACTGATGTCATTGGTATGTCATTGGGATTTGTAGGAAGCTCACACCGATAGAACATACCAGCCCTTATTTGGTCAAAAAAATACAAACATAAGATGCAGGATTGCTCTTCACCAAGGATGCTCATGCATTAGACACCTTGGGTAAGTGAAATGTTCCTAGAGTTGGTAAAATCAGGAACATTGGAAGGTGCATGGGAAAATAATCCCATGTTTTTTCTTGAACCAAAGCTACTCCTTATCCACAAGAGCCTTCCCCCTTGTAATCTTCTACTCAAACTCAACTCTCAAACCATCTCCATTTGTGTTCACATGTTTCGCTGAACAAATTCTTACCACTAGACCACCTCTATACCCACCACACCTTTTTGGGCTACTACTCCTTGTGCCTTTATTGTGCTACTGTAATAAATTAGTTTTAATTTTCTCTTCTCTTGCAACCTGATCTCTAAATGACTGCAAATCACTGCAATTACTTTGTTCCTCTTCATCTACTCATTGCTTCTCTACACTGTAATAAACAATGTAGTTGGATTCTTTCAACTTCTTTTCCTTCTCTTTTAGAGGATTCAACATATACTGATATCCATCTTTTCAAATGGTATATGCATTCCTCCTACCATCATAGATGGCTTCCCTATCAAACTTCCATGTTCTACCCAACAACATGTGAAATGTTATCATAGGCATCATGTCACACAACACCTTATCTCTGTAAGAACTATAGACATGGAAAATATACTGACACACTTGATCCTGATTTTACTAACATCGTTTCATCCTGAATCATCTTCTTGGCTAGTCATCACCTTTCATTTCTTAATGGATTAAATCAAATTTATCTAATTGAGTCATCACTTCGTGTTAATTAAATAAATCAATTTTATTTAATTAACCCTTGTCATCCCTCTTTTAATTAAATAATTCATTTTATTTGATTAAATATCTAAAGTCATCCTATTAAATTAAATAAATTAAACCTTGTTTAATTTAAGCTAATATCATCCCCTCTTTAATTAAATAAATCAAAACCTTTATTTAATTAAATCTAAATCATATTCCTCTCAACTTTGATTTAAATCAATCCAAATATCTAAATCAAATAGTCACATCAACTAATCTCCTATTAAATTAATCGAATCTTGATTAATTTAATCCTAATCACCTAAATCCTCTAGATTTTGCAACTTGCACGAATAAATCATTTCTTTGATTTATAAAATCCTTAATTACTTTCAACATGCGATCAATAAGATAATATTCCTCCAAGTTTGAAAATCCCTCCAAATGGATTTGTCCTTCCAACAAGGCATTCATTTCCTCTTACATGTCCTTGCACATTGAGCCAAGTGGCATTTAATTCATTCCTTTCTCCCTCCAACATGTCATTTCATAAATTTTAGATTCCACCTAATACCATTTATTGTGCACATTCATCAAAATGTGCTCAAGATTCCTCCATTCACATCTTGACAAGTGGAACTTGGCTATTGGATGTTGAATGATCCCACATTGCTTCATTTTGCTCATTCTTCCATCTTGTTCTTCTATAAATAGAAGGCTTTCCTTTGTATTTGGGATCCACAACTTAGAGAAAAGTTACTATCTTCACATTTAGAGAAAATTCATCCATTCCCATAGCATTTTCCATCATCATAGCTAGGTTATTATAGATTTCATCAAGCAGAGCTCATTGTTCATCATCACCAAGTGGATCAATCTTCATCAAACTTGCAAAGGAGTTGGGAAAGGGCCAATTTCCACATCAAATTAGCACCACTTCCCTCATGGGATTGAGAGTTTGCATGCTTAAATAGGATTTAATTTTTTTTCTTGTTTTGTTCTTCATTTCTTTCCTATTTTGAGCATTGTAGATGAATTTCATGGGGAGTCTTAGTTCTAACTTGCATATGGATCTAATATTGTGTTTGTTTGCTATGTTTGTGTAGGTCTAGGATTGGGGTTCACATTTTGGCACTAGAAGGAGGGAAAATCGCAAGTTCTTAACACTTTTTTGAAAAAATTCTGTGGTCTTTTGTGATTTTTTGTGTCTATAGGAAATCGCGCCACTATTAGTTCAACAACGCCATACAGTGATGCTAGCCTTCCAACGATGCCATATAGTGACGTTGCAAACTCCAAACTTTGCTGCTAAGGGATTTTTGCCCAAAAATTCAAATTTTCAAACACCAATGTTGGGTTTTCAAATTCTAAATTGTGCCACTGACAAAAACAACACCGCAATCGCACTCCATGTTCTGTTGTAGAGTGTCGTTGTCAGACCTAGCAGTGTTATACATCGCCACTGACTTCCTTAAACTGCGATGCATATGCGGGTTGCACTACTAGGGTGGGGTAAAAGATCAAATTTCAAGTTATTTTGACATGTTCTTTTTTTCTTTTGATCATTTTGAGCTATTAACCTATTTTTTGCCTCTTTTTTTCTTGGATTAATCAGTTTTTGTAGGTGAAAATAAGGAGGGAGCAAGGAGAAGTTTGAAGTATAACATCATGTATCTATCGTATCAAGTGTCTTTAGACACTTTTGGAAGCAATTATAATTCCAAGTCTAAAGCCATTATCTCTTCAAGCTCTTTAGGACTCACTAATTTCAATTTGGGTTTAAACGAACAAGACAAAGGGTTAAAAAGAACTTTAGGAAAACTTACTAGATTTTGTTTAAGGTTAACAATTGAACAAACAACTTTCATCCTTCCTTTTGGTGCTTTAAAAATAATTCAATCATTTCTTTGAAAGGTTTAAAATGAACATGTGCATCTTTGTTTTGTAATCACTTACCCAAAATAATATCATCTAAAAGACATATGCGCTTCTGTCACGCCTCACGACGATCTTGAGAATCAAAAGGCTTTTGGTGATATGAAGTTGTGTAAGTGATTACCTACATACTTGAATTTGGATTCTAAAATTGAACAAATTTTGCGAGTGTGGGTTAGGTATATCGTGTGTGTTCTCTCGTTGTTTCTCAACGAAGATTGATTGAACTATGGATGTACTTGATCACTTTTGTTTATCTCTAGAGGGCTTGCCTTGTGGGAAAAAGTAATCACCCAAGGGAATGACCCAACCGGGAACACACTAAAGCCAAGCGACTTCCACCCAGGATATGAGTGTGGGTACTTGAGGAAAGAAAAGTATCACGAGGATTGTTCTAACAAGAAGGGTAGCAATGGTCTCTTTCCATATGTATGATCCCCCATGAATAGAATTCCTACATTAAAACCCCTTGTTTAAAAGCCCAAAATCCTTAATCTATTTGTTGGTGCAAGAACGGTCATTTTGAAGCCACCCCACAATTTTACTGCTTTTAGTAGAGATGAAAAATATGCCATGGGAGATTCATGGGTATTGATGTTTGGCTGACCCATAGAAGTGAGTGTCATGGATGTGAGCTAGTGTGGTCAAGCATCTAATTATCCACTAAAATTAGGCATAGCTGGATTTATCCAAGTGGGGATTCAACAAATATTGTCTCAATATCCATAAGATTGTGCATGTTCTTGAAATCAAAACACTTTGCTTGATCGTAAACATTGGAAAAAATACATTCAACGTCATCATAAAATTTTAAACCCTTTAGGAAGCAAATACCATTGACAAAATTAAAGTGTTATTGCTTGTCCTAGGGATTCTATCCTTAGAGACTTATAAACATTTGGATTTATATCTCAATTTTCTCACTAAATTCAACAATAGGGAATTTTTGACTTAATTTCCTTGATTTCCACTTAATACACTTTGTGGGATGAAAAGAAATTGAGACATTAGACATCTAGTTTGAAAATCCTAATCAAAGAATTTTTTATGGTAAAAGGAAGTCACTAAGAAAAGATAAAGAAAAATTGAACCCCACACATGTATTCTTTCAAATGATTTCCCAAAAAATCAAGATTCGTTAACCAAAGACCAAGGGTCTTAGTCACAAAGCTCAAAAGAAAAATTTGGCTATGCTTTATGAGTTTAGGGAAAGATTGACCTTTAACTTCTATAAACGTGCATCAAGAAACAATCCCAACTTGTACTCATTTTATTATTGTAAAAATCCAACACTTTTTCAAAGGTTTGAACATCTTTTTAAGAGTAAGGTGTTTTCTTCAAAACTGAGGTCTTGTAAACAAGAGTATTTTTAGGTACACATAGGATCAAAGTCAACCTTCATCCATATTTCAAACATCACACCAAAATCATCTCACCAAAAACACTTGAAAATATTGAAACCATCCTTTATGCTAGACTTTTTGGCAAATCCATGAATCAAAATCCTTGAGTCCAACATCAAATCATCTTGTTTGACTAGGTATGTGTAGATGCATCCTTCTCCATATGCTTAGTCAAATTATCATCAAAATCCTCTTGTTTGGTTAGGTGTAGGTAGATGCATCCTTCTCCCTACACTTAGTCAGATTATCATCTTGTGAACATATGTATCCCATAGATAACATCTAACATCTTGGGGTTTATTTTTTCATTATCCAAATCAATCAAAATCCAAGAATCCAAGAAACCAAAATCCAAGAATCCAAGAAACCAAAATCCAAGAATCCAAGAAGTCCCAAAATTCTAGCATCCTCTTCAAGGTCTTGTAAGAGTTCAATCATCCATATCATCCACCTTTCACACATTTCACCATCACACTTTGATCCTTAATCATCCTAGATTTTCTCTTTTGAGCCTCATTTTATGGTTCAAACTAGATCGCAACACAAGAAGAACATGGAGAACAACAAAGAAATGTCAACCTCAAGTGACCTAGGTCAAACCGCACCCAAGATCAATCATGTTGGACCCAACAACCCACTACCTAATCTTTCCCTCATAACACAAGATCCCCAAGAGGAAGGGCAAGTGGAAGAAATCACCAATATGGGGGTGACCCAAGATGAGATCACCAAAATGCTTCAAAACCCCGATAACCACTAAATTGTCAAAGCCATGATCAAACTACATCCCTCCCAATATATGCTTGAATTGGAAAAAGAAGGGGCAAAACTCCCTTTCGATTTCGATGTAAGCACTATTGTGGAGAAGCCTTTTATGCTGCTTGTACCATTCACCTCACCCACTTAGAGCATCATTCAACCCATTCTGCAATCCACGTCCTCCATTGCCACCACACAACCCATTGTAAACAAGGAGAGTTCATTACTCCATGCCCTTCAACAACATCCTCCTGTCAACAATCAAAATTTGGACGCCAATAACATCATAGGTACATCAGGTACTATGCCTCAACATCCCTTACACCAATATGTCCCCCTTGTCTTTCAAGACACCAATGGTGTGTCCACTTTTTCCACAACACTAGCATATGCTCTTGATCCACAAGTTTCGCTCCCATTGGTACAAGCAGGCTTAGTTGAACAAGGCGGGCTCTTTGAGGCCTCATCATCACTCATTCTAGGAAGTCTTCCACCACTTCCAGTTCCAATCCCACCACCACCTCTACCACCGTTACCTCCACTACTAACATCCATGTCAATTCCTGGTTTAGGACTCCCCCTTTACCTATCACAAATCAATCAATTCAAGGCAATCCATCAAACACCAATCAAATCATCACATCTAATACTCTGAATATAACACCAATATTGCAACAATAGGTGGTATCTATCCAAGAAACAACATCAATCCCAACATCCCAAAACACGATCTCCTAAGGACCTAGTACCTCAATCACACCATCCACCACAATCACTCAAAACACATCTCAACCACTCAACACCACATCTAACATCCCAAATCCACCACCACCACCACCAAATCCAAATGCGACAAGCCAATACAACATAGGACTACAAGCTAACCAATCCTACCAAAAGGCACTCCAGCAATACCAAATTGCTCAACAAGTAGTGCAAACCACTTAGGCTGCTCAAGCAATGCAATCCACACAACAAGCAACACAAGCTTGACAAGCACAAAAAGCTGCCCAAGAGAAAGCCCAACCATTGTTGCAACAACAATAAGCCCAACAAGCTGCTCAAGCTGCCCAAGCCGCTTAGGCCACCCAAGCTTCCCAAAAAGTGCAAGCACAAGCACAAGCGCAAGAAAAGTACCTCACATAGCAACAAGCAGCCCAAAAACAAGAATACTAGCAAGCGCTAAAACAATACCAAGAGCAGCAAGAAGCAACCCAACTATCAACCCAACAACAAGCGTTGTTGGCACAACAAGCGTTGTTGGCACAACAACAACATCAAGCTCAACAACAGGCATTATTAGTGCAACAACAACAAGACCAACAACAAGCGTTGTTGGTACAACAACAATTACAAGAATACTTGGCACAAAAAAATGTGAAAACACCGTCCACCAACACACCAACCAATCCACCCATTCCTCCAATGATTGAACCACCGCAAAACACTTTTATCCCACCCCCTGATCCTGAAGATGATGTATCAACACAAATCAAATTTATTTCATAGCAAGTGCTCGATTTTCAATCAGGGAAAACCACAAAGCCACCAAAGAACTTGTGCCCCTATTTGTTTGACAGGAGCATTGTCATGAAACCATTCCCAAAGGGATTTGAGATCCCAAAGTTCAATAAATATCATGGAATAGGAAACCCTAAATATCACATTAGGGAGTTCAAAGTACATTACATGGAGGTTGCATATGATGAAAATTATCTGATGCGACTGTTCCCTCAGAGCTTGGCCAGTACTGCCATTGACTGGTTCTCTCATCTCTCAGGAATAAAAAAATTCTAGGAAATCATGGATGGATTTGTGCAAAACTGTGCCTTCAACATAGCTATGGATGTGATCTTGGAAGAACTATCAGCTATGAAACAATCCAAGGGAGAGATGTTTGCTTCATTCTTGCAACGATGGTGATCAAAAGTCAATAGAAGTAAATGGTCCATGCCTAAGGAACAACAAGTGTGCACCATCATCACAAATCTTGATGGACTCTTGTCCTTCCATCTCAAGATGCAATGCATCACAACCTACAATCAATTGATCCCCAAGACGCTCAATATCGAATGAGCCCTTATCTCACAAGGGGAGCTCCTTCTTATCAAGAAATTCGCCCATCCACCAACTACAATGACAAACCTCACACATGGGCAAAAAATAGAAATGTTGCCAATGATGGTGTTGTTGATGCCAAAGTTGTCATCAGTGCCCCTCGACAAAACATACAAACACCTCAACAACCACAAGCCAATAATCAAAATAATTGACAGGCCAACACTGTGACTCAACAAGCGAACAACCAAATAGTCAACAATGTGGGGGTATGTGCAGGATCATCATGGAAAAAATAGGCCCTTAAGTGGCAAAAAATTTAGAAAAATCAGAGTTAGGCAACTTGCTGTAAAAATTTGAATAAGTTATCTATATTATTTCAAAAATATGTAAGAATAGAATCTGTAGAAAATTTAATGTAGTATTTAAGCTACTAGGTTTATTTTTATTTTTTTTAAATCTATTTCATGAAAATTTGAATTTTCAATGTAGTAGTACTTAAATTTTAGGGAAAAAATAAGTAGGTGTTTTTCTAACCACCCTAACCACAATAAAATGATAATATTTTTTATAAGATTTTAGATATAAGTAGAGGACTCATGTCCAAATGTGATGCATATTTTTGTAATTGTTTTCCAAGTAAATAATTACTTATGAATTTTTATTACAACTTTTTAAAATATAAAACTCGTATGTCGACCACCTTAACTTGGTCAAACTTCATGAAATTCTTTTTTTTTTTTTAAATCCTATAGTATGTGAAGCATAGAATGTGACACATGTTTCAGATTCAAAAATTGTGATACCATTTGAAAGCTATAGATTTTTTCAATTAGCCTATCAATTAGGACTTTAGTTGTAATTCAAATAGAAAATGAATAATAATTATTAATTAAATTCAAAGTAAAGCATAATTTATATTGGTGGAAAGGTGAGAATCTCCTTTAAAAACCCTTTTGTTTCATCAATTTTGGGTAAAAAAAAGTCGTCAGCCACATAACCATCATATTGCCACTTTTTGGCCCATCATGATCCTGCACATACCCATGGACAATCAAGGAAGACCACCTTAGCGAAAAAAAAATTCCCCAAAGCGGAAGTACACAGCCCTTGGGGAATTGGCTGAATCCATCATGAAGAGACTGGTGGAGGAAAAACTCATCACAGTTCCCACCTATGACAACTATCAAGAGCCCTTGGTGAAACCACCATGGTACAATGAAAATCACCTTTGTGATTTCCACAAAATCAAGGGACACACAACTGCCAATTACATTAGGTTGAAAAACTTGATCCAAGACCTCATTGATGACAAAATCATAAATGTGGAACAACCAGCTAGTTATCAAAATCTCAAGATTTACACGAATCTGATGTCGAACCACAATAAGGGAAATAATAAAAATGATAAAGGAAAGGGTACCTTCAAAAGTGTGAACCATGTGTACGACCATGTTGTCACATCTCTAGAAGAAATGGTCACTATCATTACCATCAAAGGATCCCAAGCTGATTCTGGAGTCACCACAAGAGGAAAAAATGTTACCATCGCAGGATCATCTCAACCTCCTAGAGCATCCACTTATAACTGAGATCCCTCCCTACTGGCTACATTGTCCTCGACCAATTGAAAAGAACCCCAACTCAGATCTTCATCATGGAGTTGCTGAAGATCTCACCAGCCCACAAGAAGATTCTTGAAGAAGCCTTGGCATCATCTTCCATCCCCACTGATCTTGATGTGAATCATTTCCAAGCTATGGTTCCACACCTCACTACACCTCACCTTCTGACATTTTTGTTGTGCAGTTTTCGCACACACGCCTCGCTAAAATAAGGGACCCTCTTCGCTTTGATTTTTGGTGTTTTGGCCCTATGATTTTGTGGATTACCTTGCCTTGGCATGAGCTTAAGTGTTTATCTTGCTTGCCTAAGTGTTTTCCCTAGGTTGCATATTGAAAATCTTAAGTTTTGGGCCAAGTTCAGTTTTTGCACTGTTTCGAGATTTTCCGCCCCGTCCGGATTTTCCCAAATTTTGCTCAAAGTTTAGCTCTGTCTATTTTGCGTCGTGGTTCAGAGATTTCTAGTCTTCGCAGAATTCCACCTAGACCATATTTTTTCGGAATTCCGTCTCCTTGTCGAATTCCTAGATTTTGGGTTTGGTCTATCATTTTTATGGATGTTGACGGCCCAGTCACTATTTTCTCCTATTGATCGATGAGTCTAATGGTTCCTTGCATTATTATTATTGCATTTTCATGCTCGACCCTGTGTGTATGATTGTTTTCATTTTGGTTGATTTTAGGGTTTCGACTTTGGGGCCATCACCAATACCGATCGAATTTCCCTTGAGTGAATTCTGAGTCTAGATCCAATAGTGAACGATTTAGTGTTTGAGCCCGAGTCCTCAAATTTGTGATCTTTGATCAATTTGAGTGAGATTGTTGGAGAACATCAAAATCTGGGTTTTCCCTCAGTTTTAGGATTTTCATGTGTTGGCGAACTTCCCTGGTTTTCCTTGTCCTCTGTGTTTTCCCAAAAATATAGAGTTTTGTCTGCTTTGCGGATTTTCGCTCCCTCCAGATTTTCATGAAATTCTTGTTGTCTCTGCATTTTCCATAATTTACTAACTGTTGTTTTTTTTCACTAGAGTCCGCCTGGTCCGAATTTTCTCAAAAATCCCTTCTGGCTTGGATTCTGCGGAGGAGTGAAAATCCTGAACTATGTAGAAATTATGCATTAACGATTTTTCGCAAGATTTCGATCTTTGCTTGGATTTATTTGAATTTTGAATATATTATTGGTGACGTACTAATCTTGATCCTCATGATTATTGATGCTGGTTTTTGCTGAGTGCAGGTTGCATTTAACAAGGTCATTAAGGAATTTCTGCAGGGGATTAATTCGATTGAAGGAAGGTTCAGAACATTTATTAATTCACCTATGGCCAACCTGGAGAGTATTTTCCTCAAGATGCTAGATAAATTAAGATAGGGATGAACGGGCCAGTTAATGATCGATTGCATTGGAAATGGTACTTCACATGCATCGGATTAAGTTGCATTATAAATCCTAGGCTGACCTGGATGAGTCCCATGCATTTAATGTGTATCTTATCTTATTTCAAATTTCTCTTGGCCAACCTTTCTGGGGCTATTTTATTATTGTAAAATCTAAATTGGGCCGACATGCTTTGGAGGTTCCTATAAATTGGGCATTTTTCCTCATTTGTAAGATATAGAATAGAGAACATAGAATAGAAAAGACAAATAGTTCTTAGAGTGAATTAGGCAGTAGAGCAGAGGTAGAAATTAGTTCATTTTGAGCAAATGTTGTAACAAAACATTGGAATTGTTGTTGAAATTCGATGATTCAATACAATTGAAGACATTGTGATTTTCTAGTGATCTCTTTTGTGTTGACTTATCTTGCATGGTTCTTATGATTCTATCTTCCAAATTGCTTAAGGTTATTAGATATATGTTAGATTTAGATTTAGATCTGATTCAATGGTGTTTATGATTTAATGCTTGAAGTGTTGTAGTAATCCCTAGTCCATACTTTTTGTAGCTAGCTGATTGTTAGTTGCTTTGCAAAGTTAGCCTGGACCTTTATATTCATTGTGCTTAGTTCAATTGTGGAGATTTATTCATTTCAATTGCAATTGGGTTGTCTTGGATGAATGTTCATGATCTGAAAATCTTTAATTCCTTAGAAGATTGCACTATTTTTGTAAGATTGTAGATTTATCTTGGTCAAGCATGAATTAGTTTATGAGGGATTGGTCCATTTCAAGTATTTCATCATTTACATTGTTAATCTTGGGAATAGTTAAATTTAGTACTCTCTTTGAAACCCTAATCTTTTGCCATTTCTTTATCATTTGAGTTAGATTTAGGATTGAAGTATCATCATATTGCCAGATCTGATAAGTTAAAGATTCAATATTTGCTTGTAGTAAGGTCCCTTTGTGATTACCAACATTTTCACATTTATCACTGAGTTGTTTATGCATTGTCAAGACCTGACATTAGAGACCTTAGGGTTATCTCTTGAGGCTTTCTAATAGATATAGGATTTCATATTTTGTCTGAGTTGTTGCTGTGCAAAAAACATCATCAACAATTTTCAAAACAATATGTTCCAACATAGCCATCTCACAATTATGCACTTCATCTTGAAGCTTTCGTTCATAAGAACAAAGTCAAGAGGGTCCTAGTAGATGGAGGTGCAGGGTTGAACATATGTACCCTTAAATTAATAAAAATCTTGGGCTTCTCTGAAGATGCTATTGAAAAATGAAAAGGCATAACCATCAGAGCCTATGATGATCAAGAAAGAGTGTCTCAGGGAACTATCCAATGCCCTATTCAAGTAGGATCGGCCATCATGGAAATAACTTGTCAAGTTCTCAACCTGGAATTTCCCTACAATATCCTCTTAGGGTGTCCTTGGATTCATGGGATGCAAGTTGTAGCTTGCACCTTCCACCAGTGTGTAAAGTTTCCATACCAAGGCCAAGAGATCACTGCCCATGGGGATCCCAAACCCTTTTATTATTGGAAAAATCTAGAAGCAAAATATTACAAAATCCCCCAAGTGCCTAAGAATGATGAGGGCCCCTCAAATCCATACATAGACCTAGCTACTCTCACCTCCACTTCTGTGACAAAGACACCCACCATCCCTGCCATCTTCAATATCAAGGTCATTATCTAGGAAAATGGGTGTGGGGATTATAAAATTCCAAAAAATTCCTTTGTGGTGGGAGAATTACCACATTCTCCTAGGTCATGAGGGCGACCATAGTCAAATAATGCTTCCTCATCCCAAACCTTCATAGTAGGCTCCTCCAACTTCAGGAGTTGGGGAGACCTAGGTCGGGAAGTAATATAAGAGGACCCATCAAACCTTTTGTACCAAGACAACACACCAACAATTGACCTACCTATGGATGATAGTAGTAAAGGCCTACAAATGATGCTCGACATGGGCTATGACAATGGACTTCTAGTACCTCTCATGTCGGAGATGCGTATGAGAAATATTGGTCTTGGATGTACCCCTCCGAAGGTGACCATACTTGGAAAAGGTGCCTTGGCTAAGAAGGTCAAAACTCCCCCTCAACAATCTGCATTCACCCTTCGATTACTAGTATCCACAAGTGTACCCTTAGACAACTTTACCTTTGACATAACTGATGTGTGTAGTAGTGACGAGAACCCTATAACTAATTTGCCTATGCTTCTCAAAGAAACCTCCCTACTCATGATTAGTACCTTGTCTTATGAGACCAATGACCATCAAACCCATGAAATAAGCCTAGTCTACCCTGAGCTCATCGATTATAACCAACGAGGACCACCAATTTTGGACACTTTCAAAAATAATGAGGTGCTCTCATAATTCATGGGACTACAGGACATGGTACCATATGGAGATCACAAGTCTGGGTTTGACATCATACTAGACACACAAGCTTATTACAAGGAAATGATTGAATCCTTTAGTCGCAAAAGCAAAAAATTGAGAATAATCTCTAGGTCCTTGAGTGAAAACCACACTGTGGCACTCTTTGACCCAAAAATAGTAAAAATAAAGGACATATCCAATGGTGAAAACCTCTCTAAGGCATCTAAGGATGAAGGATTCAATCTTCATCTTAGTGCTCTACATCAGGAAAAGTCAGCGGTTCTAGCCGAGAAGTGCAACCCAGTCAACTTGGGAACAGAGGAAACTCCGCATATCACATTTTATGTTGAATCATTGATGTATGAAGAATAGGAGCTCCTAGATGCTTTCTTAAGGGGGAGAAAGGTCAAATTTGCATGGACCTATGCTGACATGCTTGGGATTGACCTAGAGATTGTGGTCCACCATCTACCAGTTTACCCTAAAGCAAAGCCCGTCATACAAAAGCTCAAAAAAATACATCCCCAGATAGCCTTGTGGTGCAGGAGCACCCAGGGCCTTCAAGGAGCACTTCAAGAACCAGGAGAGTGCAAGGGTCAGGAGGACCTTCCAAACAAGTCAAAGCATCAATTATGACCTATTGGAGCCTATAATGGCATTTGGTATGAATAAATGTAATAAGAATGTTAAAAGTTCTAATGTTCCTGGTAAGGAATCTAGGGTAAAAATGGAATATAAAGGGAAAATTATGTTTTAGGGATTTTATTAGTGATCTTATGCTTTAAATAGGTCAAATAAACTTGGATATTGAAGATCCAATAGTTTTTAGGTGATGGATTTTAATAAAATGTAAGTTTGCAATTTCAAAATTTTGAATTTTAGTTTAGGCGGGAAAAGGGGTTTTGAGAGTTTTAGAGTAAATTAAGCAATGTAATTAATCTAAATCAGTTGGATCAGTTGGGGAATGGGTTTATAACCCTAAAATTCTCATTTGTATGGAGGTTAGGTGGTTGGTAAAAGGATTGTACGGACTGTTCTCAGAAAATACAAAAAAAAATTAGTTTTCTTGCAATTTTCTATGTTTTTTTGATGAATCATTGATTCCCACTGAAGATATACATTGTTGGATGCCTTGGTAATTTTTATTTGCATGTTTTAACATTCCCTACATGTTCTGGTAAGCATAATAGATCAATTCTACCACGTTTTTGCTGACTGTCCATAGGAAAAGTGCAGATTTTGCCCTATTTTGAGAGTTTTAATGATGGAATGATCCATTTCATGGAGCATAATGACTGAAAATCTATGAAATGGATCACATATGACATGTACCATACTGGAATAAAAATATAAAGTGCAGGAAATAAGAATTAAATGGTGTACACCAAGATTTCATTGTGAAAAATGCTTGAAGATGAAGGCTAGGGTGTAGCAGCAGAAGATCTGCCTTAATGAGGGGCATGTTTTTGAGTTTGGGTCGACTAATTATGTTGTCCTTAATGGGTTTCTAAATCCATATTTTATTTGTTAAGTGTTTTGGAAAGCGTGAGTGTAAAGTGGCTTAAACTAGGTTGCCTGTGCTACAAGGGAGGACATGCTATATGGTGGAATTTTGATGAGTTCTTTGAAACCCATTTTGAAATTGATCTGAAGATCATTTGTGAGTCATTTTGAGAAGGTCTCCACCTTCCTCTACATCACCTTGTTGGTCAAAATGGAATTGAAGAAGCTACTTGATGCATAATTCATATGGCCGATAGATTATCTAAAGTGGGTCTCAAACCTTGTACCCATTTCAAAGCCCGATGGGGGCATTCATATTTGTACAAAATTAAGAGACCTCAACAAAGCATGTCCCAAGGATGACTTCCTGCTTCCCAACATTGATATGATTGTTGATATGACCGTAGGACATGAGATGCTTTCATTGATGGACAAATTCTCTAGGTATAACCAAATTATGATAGCCAAAGAAGACCAACATAAAATGGATTTTACTTGTCCATGGGGGACATATTGCTGGAACATGATGTCGTTTAGATTAAAGAATGTAGGAGCAACCTATCAAAGGGTCATGGCACTGACCTTTCATGACATGATCCACAAAACTGTGGAAGATTATGTGGATGATATATTGGCCAAATCTAAGAAAAGACGAGATCATATAGCCACATTGGGCTCCATCTTTGATAGGTTGGAGGAATACAAAGTTAGACTCAACCCAAAGAAATGTGTCTTTGGAGTATAGTCAAGGAAATTCCTTGGGTACATCATGTCCATGAGGGGAATTGAGATAGATCTTGCTAAGGTCAAATCCATCCTCAAGATGGAGGCACCTAAGACATTGATGTAGCTAAGAGGCCTATAAGGCAGGCTCTAGTCCATACGCTGATTCATAGCACAACTAGCAGACAAGGCTATCCCCTACTCTCATCTACTCCACAAGGGGGTAGTATACAAATGGGACGACAAGTGTGATTAGGCCTTCAACAAGATCGAAGAGTATTTGCTCACACCATAAGTGCTCATGCCGCCAATCCCAGGAAAGCCTCTAATGCTCTACATATCAACAACATTCGTAGCCCTTACTGCTCTCTTAGCTCAACATGATGAAAATGGTACAAAGAGGACCATCTACTACATCAGCCGAACCATGGTAGGGCATGAGTTAAATTATTCACTCATCGAAAAATCCTGTCTAGCAATGGTGTTTGCCTCACAAAATTTCAAACACTACATGTTAGCACATAAAATCAAACTCATTTCCAAGATCAACCCACTCAAGTACCTACTTTCAAAAGCAATGCTCATAGGAAGGATGGCCAAGTGGGTCATGATCCTATTAGAATATGACATCGAGTATGTAGAATGAAAGGCCATCAAAGGGCAAGCTATTGCAGACCAACTGGTGGAGGCACCAATCTACTAAGGGAACCCACTTGTCTCAAAATTCCTCGATGAATCAATCTTCAACTTAAGTGTAGCAGATCATTGGAAAAAGTATTTTGATGGATCCTACATGTAACATGGATCAGGGGGTGGGGTCTTTTTCATCACTCCACAGGGAGACTGCATCCCAAGATCCTACAAGTTGGAATTTCCCTACACAAACAATATCATGGAATATGAGGCTCTAACCATAGGACTCAGAATAGTAGTGCAATGGCATATCATCGCTCTCAAGGTATATGGAGATTCATAGCTCATAATCAATCAAGTGAATGATGAGTACTAGACTAAGGACAAAAAGCTAACTCCATACAAGAATTTGGTGGAAAGTCTTAAGGAGTCCTTCATTGAGATCACATTTGAATAGATACCTAGAGCAAACAACAGAGTGGTAGAGGCCATGGCAACAATTGGATCCCTATTAGACATCCCTCACAATGTCCCAAACCATGAATTCCTAGTAGAGCATCTTCTCATGCCTACATTCGAGGTACCAGATTCAACATTTGTGTGTGAAATTGTTGGTCCCAGTGATCCCTAGTACCATGATACATACACTTATCTAAGAATAGGAGTCCTCCCCGCTAACATAACCTCAAACCTTAAGAAAACCTTTATCAAGAAAGCATCCAAGTTTTTCATCCTAGGAGAAACCCTTTACCATAGAATCATTGAGGGAACCCTATTACATTGCTTAAATGCTGAGGAGGCATTGACTTCCTTAACTAAGGTATATAACGACATATGTGGTTTGCATTTGAGTAGTATGACCTTGGCCAAGAAATTGTTGATCATGGGGTATTATTGGCCTACTATGGAAAGAGAAGCACATGACTATGTTAGAAGGTGTCTACAATTTCAACAGCATGGGGACCTCATCCATGCACTAGCTCAAGAGCTACACCCTATTATCACACCCTTTCCCTTTTCACAGTGGGGGCTCAATCTCATTGGAAAAATCACCCCCACCTCATCTAGTGGCCACGATTTTATCATTACTACCACTGAGTACTTCACAAAGTGGGTGTAAATCATCCCCATGACATACATCACTGGAAAGCAGATATCCAAGTTCATCCTGAACTACCTAATATGTCGCTATGGTGTCCCACAAGCTATTATCTCAGACAATGGGACACCATTCAAAAATTAGGATGTTAATGATGTATGCTGCAAATTCAAGATCCAACATTGCTTTTCCACCCTATACTACCCACAACAAAATGGCCAAGTTGAGGCTACAAACAAGACCATTCTAAAAATACTCAAGAAAATGGTTAATGAAGCTAGCCATGACTAGTACTTTTAATTAAATCCCACCCTCTAGGCCTATCGAACCAGCATCCACACACCCATAGGTGCCACCCCCTTTTCCCTAGTCTATAGATCAAAATCCATACTCCCATCGATATCAAGCTTCTATCCCTGAGTATATCACTGCAAAACACATCACAGATAAAGAGTACCAGGTTTCATGATTGAACAAGCTGAAATTGTTGGATGAGCAACACATGGATTCCTTAAACCATTTGCAAGTATACCAGAATCGTCTCAAGAAGAGTTATAACAAGAAGATCAGGAGTCGAATCTTCCAATTAGGAGAACTTGTGCTCAAGGAGAATCAGAAGAACATCCCAAATCCAGATGGCAAAGGAAAATTTGAACCCAACTGGTTGGGACCATTTGTCATCATAACAAGCTACAACTCAGGGGCATATCGGATGTCAACACTAGAAGGGGAACCTCTGTAGGAGCCCATGAACAACTCCCATCTCAAAAAGTTTTATGCCTAATATTGTGAGTTATAAAAAACCAAAAATACAAAAAATTATAAAATTTCCTAAAAAAATGGTCACCTTGATGAAAACTTGGCAAACAAGCATCTTGGTGACAACAAAAAAAGAAAAAAAAGAAAAAAATTAGAAAAAATTAGAAAAGCGATTAAAAAAACTAAAGAGAAAAATCGTCCTCTAGTGAAAACCACTTCAATGGCACTTTGGGCAAGTACCTTGGTGAAAACATAACAAACAGGCACCTTGTGTAAATAAGCACTTTCCATCCACCAAGATCTTTGCGGCTTTTTCTATATCATCCATCCATTACACTTTTATCATCCATCATGCTTCCATCATCCATTGCATTCCATATCTCCATCCATGATCCGTCTGCATCCGCATCATGGCTTGGTCCTGTGTTCATGTCATGATCCCTCCTAGTACTACTCGGCCCATTCTCAAGGTCAGTTTGTCCTGCCTTTATTGGAGTAGCCTATTGCATCATGCTAGGGACATGTTCTCATCGGATCAGATTCGTGTATATTCTTGAAGTCCCTAAAATCAAGAAATCCCAAAAACATTCAAAACATATCAAAATCCAAAAATAGGTCAAAAAGTCAAAAATAGAGTCGTCTTACCGAACTATGTCGTCTTTGAGCTCTAAATGTAGGAAAGGTTGATCTTTGATCTTCCCCCAAGACACTTAGGTTAGTCCTTTAGGAGTCCATCATAATAAACTGGCAATCCATTTTTTCATATCTCATCAATAATCGAGTCTGTGTCGGTCGAACTACGTGGTATCTACGTGTATAACGTAGGCAAGGCTAATCTGGCTGATTAGCCCCGAGGCCCCTAGGATAGGTCTTTAGGTTAATCTCTTGGTCAAAATCTTAGAAAACCCCAAAACATTTAAAATTTTTAAAATCAAAACATTTGAAAAATATCAAAAATACCAAAAACAACCTCAAAACATTTAAAAAAAAAGCTCTAGAAACATCCAAATATTTGAAAAAATCCATCCATCCCATCTCGCTTTCACCGGAAATAAACATCACTCATAATAAACAATCGTTGCCCCCAACCTTTGGTGAGACAATCAGAAACAAGTCTAGCAAGTAACAAGTGAAAACTCAAAATGTCAAGGTCTCAAGTCTAGGTCAATACGTAAACAAGTTAGTCAACTCTTTGTGTCAATAGCCTATCATCCAATTAGTCCCAAATCAATCATTTGATATGATCATGTCCTAGGATGCATCCTTCCTACAATGGACATCAGCATTAGGCATCACCATAGTTTAGTCTTGGCTAGTGGTATTGAAGAACATTAGCTTGTTTTTTTGTTTTATCTTTGTCTTTTGACCTATCTTATTACGCTCATTTCGATGACCTCTCGATGATGTCCCAAACGAGAGGATTTAGAGAGAAAGAAATGGGGCAACGATTATTATCTTTTTTATCTATTGTGCTTGTTGGATATTTTTGTAATATAACCTTGGTCATACATGCTTTGTTTGGGTGTAGGGAGGGTGTTTCGAGTATCTTGTTGACCACATGGGAAGAATTTCGTTAGTATGTTTTGGTCTGAGATGTTTAGAATATCTAAATTGCATTTTGAATAAGGTTTAGTATGTTAGGTGTGAACAAGAGTACTCCTATCTGATTGTCAATTCAAATTCCATCACACTAGGTGCAACGCTATCCTAGTTCTTTATACCTTGATGCATCATTCCTGTGTGTTATCAAACATAAGGTAAATGGCCCTTTTAAAGTCCCAACTCCTTGGTAAGTAGATCATCATCACCATCATCATCATTATCATCTTTTTTCTAGTTAGAGTCTCTCATTTCTTCTTTCTTCTCTCTGCACTAACATGGTACGATGACAATTAATCACAAATCATCATCGCCATTGCATCCATCCAACATCCACAAACCATCAACATACTATATAATGCATATCATATCATATAGAAAGCATTAATCATGCCACATGCATGGAATTTCCATCATTGCATAATATAGATTGGTTATTGTAAGCATCTTATAAATCATGCATATGCATTCATTACATAAGCATAAAAGGAACCATCACATAGGCATTATTAACTCACATCATTGTCAAAGAATCCATTGCATCATCACATATACATCATAATACAACTCATTTACATCTATTACATAACCATATAACAATGCATACATATCATCCATTTGCATTATCATGACATAGGCATCATATCATAACATATACATCATTACATAATCATTAAAGACATCATCTCATAGACATCATTATAAATTGCATCATTGCACCATGTCAAGTGCATCATCATAAATGCATCACCATATCATACATGAGAAAGATAATGAAAAGAAAATAATTTTATCTCATACATGTTATCATCATCATCCATTAAAGCATCATAATATAGATCTGTTAATCTAAGCATTCACATTTGCATACATCATCATCATGAAAGTACATAGAAAAGATACTAAAAAATCATTGCATCCATAAACCACTGCATCACATCATCACATCATAATATCACACATCTCATTGCATCAACGCATAACATCATATAGAATCACATCATCATCACATAAGATAGAATCCTTGCATCGCTTATAGAAAGTAAAATCCATCCATAATGCATAAATAAAATAGGACATATCATACATTGGATCAAATCATCGCATCCCATATATATCATCAAAATAATACATTGTCATGGTAGAAATCAGATCAAATGTGTATCAATCAAATATATAAAGTACAATTTCCCATGGGGCTATCAAAAATGAGCTCGTGGGGTGCAAAAAGAATCATGTCTTTGATCAAAGGTGGGCTAGCCCTACTAGTTGCCCTCACCCTCACTAGCCTATCTCTCTCCATGGTCCTCTAGATGTCGGTACCCTGTTTGTTGCAAAAAAATTGGGACTCGGGAGGCTTGGGGCACAACCTGATGATAATGCACCTTGTAATAATTGGCCTCTCAGACCACCTCCCTGTATGCTTGCAATGAAATTGAACTTCAAGAGGAGGATGTATACATGCTCTTGTGTTGCTGTCTACGGCCCATCTCCTATGTTTCTCTAAGCTCTGTGGCCTGTCTCTGTTGGATAGCCTAGTCTGCTCTATCCACAACTGGTCTCTATTTTTTGTTAAAGTAGTAACCCATCCCTGTAGCCCCTGGACCTGTGCCTACAACTATTGAATGTGGGTGTCTTTCTAATCAGGTGGAGGTGGAGGTGGCGGTTGCGGTGGTGGTGGAGGTCCCTGATCTCTCTGAGGTAGCTGATTTGCCTGCCTATCCTATCTGCCCTAGTCTTGAGCCTTCCTCGGCTGATCCTGCTATGCTCTGTCCTGATCGGGTTGCTGGTGTGGTCTGCCTCTGCCTCGACCCCCATCTCCATCCTCATCTCCCTCTCCTTGGCCTCCCTAGCCCTAACCTCATCCTTCCCCTTTGCCCCTAGCTCTCCACCGTGTTGATGGTGTCCCTAAGCACTATCAGCCTAAGAGGTGGCCTAGGAACCAGTCTCTGTAGGCCTAGGTAGTCCATGCGTCTGCCTGGCCCTAATCATATGGGCACGGTCTAGCCACCAGCTGTCTAAAGGAATGAATGGCCTCTTGGGTAGGAATTTAGTGGCCCCATGAGGTCTCCCTCATAGTACATGCAAATATCGCCACGTATTGGTCATCGGATCTATCTTGCGACTCACCAAATTGTCTCTGAACTCGGCTAGGTAGGTACCTCTCGATCATGGTGTGGTATCAACCCTGCATCAATCTATCCTATCTAGTGAAAAATAGTTGTTGGGAATCATTGTACCATGTTGGCCATCCAAGATACATCCGCCATGTGAAATCTCTCATGTCATCAATGACCCTCCTCCAGTGAGGGATCCTGTGTTGACCCATGTTGGTAAGGGAAAGTCCTCCCTTGTAGCTCCAAATGACTGGGTCGTCTGGATCCATATCAATTGTTGTCACTCATGGGCGGAGCATGGCGATGTTCTCCCATTCCTAGATATGGAGAAGTGTGACTCTGGCCCTGATGGCTTTGTTGTCGCCGTATGAAAACTCATGTAAATATCAATATAGAGAGGCCAACAGTACTTGTCACCACACAAAGCATACTTTCCATCTGACCATTAGCTCTTAAGTGAGCCCCCATCCTAGATTGAAATATCAGCCCTGCTGATCTAGTACAACAAGCCCTAAAATGATAGCTGCAATGACCAAGCGAAAGGGTGACACAATGAGCTTGTAACACTCTAACTCAATTTGGCCCTCTGAAAAAATGATCTCATCAAGGCCCATCATGTCGTAACATGCATCTCTCCCAACATCCACATCATAGATCACTCACTCTTTGTGGATATGAAATTGAAGAATGCACCACATATCCTCCAGTATCACTTTGGCCTCGCCTGTCAGAAGGTGAAATGACGACGTCTCACTATGTCATCACTTTGTGAGCGCTGTCATCATCCCAAAATGTGTCCTCACCGACAGTGCATATGCAATATACCAAAGTCCAATCGCTCCTAGTTGCTCCTAGAGTCGCTCATGCATACCAACTAGTCTTCCAAGTATGGAGGATTTTTGCTCACGTGAATGAAGAATCTCTGCCTCCTACATCAGGAAAGTCACGACATCAAGTTTCATAAAAAATTGGGATCCTATTCGGAGTTTTCACAATTGGAACAACAACCGTGTCACTGCTTGCAACTACAGTGTAGTTTGAAAGTTTCAAACTACACCACTAGACCTTTAAACCCCCAAACTCCGCCACCGCCATGCATTTTGAGCATGCCCCAGTTTGACCCTAAACCCTAATTTTCAAAGTGGTCCACCGCGACGCTATATTCATATGCGGTCCAATTTGGAATTTGAACCTTAACTCCAAATTGTGACACTGCATGACTATTTGTGATGACGACACAGTTTGAGGCCGCGTGACACCGAAAATAAAGTTTGTAGTGGTGCTATACAAGATCACTTGACCAAAATTTGAATTTCTAAGCTAATAAATGCACACGAAAAATGAAATGAAAGTTAGGGCATGTTGACTCATCGGTGGTCTAGTGCTAGGCTACCTCTAGTACACTCGTACTCACTCTAATATGTTTCGTGGAAGTGGTCATTACGCCATCTATCGTAGGGGTTAGAGCTCAAATCACAGAAATCTCAAAAGGTTGTGTACAAATGAGCTGGAAGTGGCTCCTCAAGCCTATTTAAGTCTGAAAAAACTAGGGTTTTTGACCCCACTTAGCCGTCCAGCTAGGGTCTTGGCCCCCAATCCCATTTTCGCCCAACCAAGGGCCATTTTGCATCATTTTATTGAATTTTTTCCACATTTTTGGCATCCCAAAGCCTTTTTGGACCCCTCGGGCACCTTGTCCTCTTTTTTCGTGAGATCACCCAAAAATTGAAAATTTCATCTGATCTCTCAAGGGGGTAGTATATCAGCATGTTTCTTCTCACCAAGGCAGCAGTGGGGCAATTTATAAAATTGGAATTTTTTTGAATTTTGATCAAGAAATTTTATTCTTTGAACGTAGCAAGTACTTTGCTTCAAAGAGGGGCACAATGTCGACATGGAAAATATACTCACACACTTGATCCTGATTTTACTAACATCGTTTCATCCTGAATCATCTTCTTGGCTATTCATCACCTTTCATCTCTTAATGGATTAAATCAAATTTATCTAATTAAGTCATCACTTCATGTTAATTAAATAAATCAATTTTATTTAATTAACCCTTGTCATCCCTCTTTTAATTAAATAATTCATTTTATTTGATTAAATCTCTAAAGTCATCCTATTAAATTAAATAAATTAAACCTTGTTTAATTTAAGCTAATATCATCCCCTCTTCAATTAAATAAATCAAAAACTTTATTTAATTAAATCTAAATCATATTTCTCTCAACTTTGATTTAAATCAATCCAAATATCTAAATCAAATAGTCACATCAACTAATCTTCTATTAAATTAATCAAATCCTGATTAATTTAATCCTAATCACCTAAATCCTCTATATTTTGCAACTTGCACCAATAAATCATTTCATTGATTTATAGAATCCGTAATTACTTTCAACATGGCATCAAAAAGGGAATATTCCTCCAAATTTGAAAATCCCTCCAAATGGATTTGTCCTTCCAACAAGGCATTCATTTCCTCTTACATGTCCTTGTGCATTGAGCCAAGTGGCATTTAATTCATTCCTTTCTCCCTCCAACATGTCATTTCATAAATTTTAAATTCCACCTAATACCATTTATTGTGCCCATTCATCAAAATGTGCTCAAGCTTCCTCCATTCACATCTTGACAAGTGGTACTTGGCCATTGGATGTTGAATGATCCCACATTGCTTCATTTTGCTCATTCTTCCATCTTTTTCTTCTATAAATAGAAGGCTTTCCTTTGTATTTGGGATCCACAACTTAGAGAAAAGTTACTATCTTCACATTTAGAGAAAATTCATCCATTCCCATAGCATTTTCCATCATCATAGCTAGGTTATTACATATTTCATCAAGGAGCTCATTGTTCATCATAACCAAGTGGATCAATCTTCATCAAACTTGCAAAGGAGTTGGGAAAGGGCCAATTTCCACATCAAATTGGCACCAATTCCCCCATGGGATTGAGAGTTTGCATGCTTAAATAGGATTTAATTGTTTTTCTTGTTTTGTTCTTCATTTCTTTCCTATTTTGAGCATTGTAGATGAATTTCATGGGGAACCTTAGTTCTAACTTGCATATGGATCTAATATTGTGTTTGTTTGCTATGTTTGTGTAGGTCTAGGATTAGGGTTCACAAGAACCAATCTGAAAACTTACTAAACAATGTTCTCTCACAGTCATTTCATGCTCCTTTTGCAACCAACAAACTTTGTATGGATTAGGATACTTATTCCTTTTCAAACCTAGTTTTTCCACCATTTCTTCCAAAACTAAATTATCCGTACTACCACTATCAACAATAACCTTACAAAACTTACCTCTAGCCTTGCACATAGTCGAAAAGAGATTCATTCTTTGGGATGGTTCCTCTTCCATCATCTTTGGAGTCACGAATACTCTTCTCATCAAGATAGATTCACCTTCTTCCAGGTCTGCTACTTCTGATGATGCATTACACTCCTCATCTTCTTGTGCCAATTGTGTTCTTTCCACACTCTTCTTGCTTCCCTCTTGTATTTGATCACACTCAACAACACAATGAACAAATTCTCCAAACTGGTAACATCTAAATGAAAACCCTCTACTATCGCTATCACATCCTCTTGCTAGTACCCCCTTTTCTTTGGTGTTTTTTCCCACTTCTTTGCTCCATTTGGGCTTGGATTCTTTCTCAATCTATTTTCCTTTACTGCTACTCGTTTGTCCCCTTTCAGTTCCAAATCTTCCCCGACTTTTGGAATTGTTTATTTTCCTCCTCATTAATTTATCCTCTACCTTCAATGCATATTGTTATGCTTCCTCAATTGTGGTAATCTCCAGCATACTCATCTCATCTTGTATGTTAAAAATCCAGCCATTCACATACCTGGTTGTCTTTTCCCTATCAATTTCATGCCTTCTAGATTGAATAGCTAGCTTGTAAATTATTCTTTGTAATCTTTTACACTCATATCTTTTTTCTTCAACTTTTGCAATTTCTTGAGCAACTCCATTTTGTAATCTCCAGGTATGAATTCCTTCTTCAACTTCATCACCATCTAGTTCCACCTCGTTATTTGGGGATCTCCATACATTTCTTGTTCTTTCTACGATCCTTTCCACCATAACACAACATGCCCTTTCAATTTAATTTGAGCTATCTCCACCCGCTATGGTTCTTTAATGTCCTCCAATTTGAAGTACTCCTCTAGCTCTCCAATCTAATCGATTAACTCATCTGGATTTAATGTTCCAGAAAAATTTAGAAAATCCATCTTATTGCTCTTTGTTATTCTTGAAAGAGCTCTCAAAAATATTTCTTGTTCAACATCTAATAGTTGTTCCTCCTCCTCCTCCTCCTCCTCTTCTTCTTCTTCTCTTTCATGTTCTTCACCTTCAATTTCTTCCTCATTCTCACATTTTATTCCTCTTTCTCTTCTTTCCCTTTTGTTACCAACACCTACTTCCCCCTGGTTACTGATACCTTCAATCACCATGTCACATAATCTTACAAGTACACCCTCTAGTTTGGGTCTTCCTCTTCCTCTTACTATTTGGGGCAGCATCTCTTCCTATCAATGGTTTCAGCTCTACTCTATTCAGGATTCCACACACACCCACAAGAATCATTTCGAGCTCTACACTTTTGTCACTCTCTCCCATAGATCTTGGTGGATACTCTCCACACTCAAAACTTCCTACTCTGATACCACTTGATGAGGGGTACTCCACTTATAGACAAGAACAACATGAAACAACCATGTTTGCACAACAAAATGACCTTTATTACTAGAATGCCATGACAGAGTTACATTCCATCTTATGGGCTTCTTACATGCATATGTAGATTGCAGATCTAAACTAACCTTCATTCAACACTGTATGATCTTCTACAACTCCCTTGCTATTTTCTCACATGTATCCCTTCAGTGCTTATATCTCTCTTCAATTTTGTAGGTCAGCCTCATTCTTTCCCACTCTTCATGTCATAGTATCCATTATCGTCCAATCAACACTCGAGATCCCCAAGTAGTTATATCATAATCAATAGTTCCACCAAGTTGGCCAATAGATAGGTATTCCACAACAATAATGTGGAACACATCAAGTATCATTCTGCCATGTGTCATACCCTAACTCGTCAATCATTGTTCGGTCACTTCCCCAACATCATCTCCTTATAATTGTGTTGTTGGAACCATCTCAAGAGTCTAGCTGATAAAGGTTGATCACATCAATCAAATTTATATCATGATATGAGTCCACCCAGTCATCGTCACATTGCCAAGACTCGTTCACCCGTCCTGCTGATACATCCAAGTCCTCCCAATGAGGGATTATCATCGCTATATCAGGGAGACTTGTCAACACCTCCTGCTGATATGAAGCATTCTCACCAACAAACACATCCTGTTTCACTTCTCATCATCGTGCCATCAATGAGACTCAAGCTTGACTCCTACTGATTCATAAGTGCCCCGCTGATATTGGTCCATCAAGGAGACCAAAGTTAGCATCTAGCCAATGAAGCACAATCTTGCCAATAATACACATACCACCACTCACAAGGAATATCAGCTTGTTGTGGGAACATTGGATGATATCCTTCCAATGGGTAGTCTTCCCACCAATGTAACTCCACACATTGTTCACTCACTGATGTCATCAGTATGTCGTTGGGACTTGTAGGAAGTTCACACTGATATGTCAAGGTTTCACCGATAGAACATACCAACCCTTATTTGGTCAAACAAACATAAAAAGAAGATGTAGGATTGCTCTTCCCTCAGGATGCTCCTGCATCAATATTTTTGGGCATAGATTCTTTTGTAGATCAACATTAAATATTCAAGTTCATCTTTTAATTTTAGTTTTGAGTCCCCGTGATAGTGAATAAGGCATTACATGACTCAATATGTATGTTCATCTTAACCATTTAATTCATTTTCTCCTCCCTTAATTAAAGTATAGCTCCCTCCAACACCTAACACAACTTCATATATGAGTCCTTTAATGAATTGATCCTTTATCCCTCCAAGCATCTTGAAAAGCATCTGTGCCATAAAATATCATTTTAAACCTCCAAAAATATCATTAATGCTTGATAAATTTCCCTTATTTAAAACACTAAAATTTATCAATTTTAGATCCATAATCCACTAGGAAATTTTCCATTTCAAGAAAATTTCCATTTCAAGTAATTTCCATTTTGGGAAAATTTCCAGTTCAAGAAAATTTCCATTTCAAGAAAATTTCCTTTTCAAGAAAATTTCCATTTCAAGAAAACTTCCATTTCAAGAAAACTTCCATTTCAAGAAAATTTCTATTTCAAGAAAATTTCCATTTCAAGAAAATTTCTATTTTGGGAAATTTTGCATTTCGAGAAATTGAATTTGAGGGGATTTCACTTCTAAGGGGATTGAAGGTTTACAGGTTGGAGGCATGATGGCGTTGGGGAGTGAAATTTCCACTTTTGAGGGAATTGGACCATTGCAGGCCAAAGCAATGTGGAAGTTGATGAGCACTGTGCCAAAAAGTGAAATTTTTTCTTTTGTGGGAATTGGACCACTAAGGTTCAAAGCAATGCGGAAGCCAAAGAGATGCAGGTTAGAGAAATGTAGAAGCTAATGAACATGGTGTTGAAGAGTGAAATTTCTACTTTTGAGGGAATTGGACCACTACAGTCCGAAGCAATGCAAAAGATGGTGAGCACAGTGTCGATCAAATGGAATTCCACAAACAAGATTTTGTAAGGACATTCCTACAAAGATTTTCTGCAACAATTTAAAACTTAGGATTTTTAATGCAAATCAAATTCTTATGCAAAAAGGAAAGTGTACAAGGACCAAAATATTATAAGTCAAATCCAATGGCAAAGCATCATATGGAATCCACAAAATGGATTCCCATAAACATGAGAATGACCTCCAAAACCAAAGTGCAAAATGTGACCACCCCCAAAGAGTAGAAGCTTACAAATCAACAGGCATCAAAATATAATCGAACCCCATAAAGAGAAAGCAACTAGAGAAAAAGAGGGGGGATCCTTGCTTTCAATGAGGTGTTTGTACAAAATGCACAAATGGAAAATCTATTGGGGAAATTCTCTAGAGCATTTTGAAGAAAAACTTGAATCACAAACCCAAAATCTCTGGCTCTAATCTCCACACTAGGGCAAACAACTTGAAATTCCCAATCAAAGGATCAAAATCACTATTCAATCTAACCTTCCATATGCTAAAAATCCAAGTGTGTGCAAACGTATTCATTTCCTTCCTTAAGTGACTATAGAAAACTATGCTCCATCATGCTAAGTTACGTGAATGATTCTACTTCAAAAGCAACCTAGACATTTCCTTGCTACAAGTCAGGCGTCTATAGCCCCAATGAGGTTGTCGCTATGATTCTCTTGAACATAGCTCTACTTCCAATTGGGCATCCATAGCCCCAATAGAGTTATTCAAATCCCCCTAAAAGTTGATTTTATTTTGATTTTCATTTATTTTCTCTTTTTGTTCTTTTTTATTTTTATTTTTCTTTTGTTTTCATTTCAATAGGTAAGCAGTGAAGCTTGCACTCGGGGATCAGAATCACAATGGTGCCGAAGCAAAAACTTGATATTTTTCACACTTACACTTCACACAAAAACCTTCAGTGACCTAAGGATTCTTAAAATGTGTGAGAGATATAAGATTTCAACATACTTCATAATTAGATAAGACCAATGACTTATCTACTTTAAATCAAACATCTCAAACCATTTGACACTGCTAGGAGACCTTCACAATCCTTTCACAAAAACATGATTAAATTTTATCAAAGAAACACTCAAAACATTCCCAAATAATTAAATTGTTGTTGTTCCCTTTAAAACATACCTAGAAGAAAACAAGAGGACCCTAGACCAGAGAAGCAAAGAAAAAGCCAAATGTAAACTAACCAAAGTACCAAAGCAAAGTGAAAGAAAAATGCATTATTCAAATCAAACTATGTACAAAGAGACTCCAAGTGAAGTATTTTTGGATAGGGTGAACTGACACCCACCCCTATATGACTCCTCAGTGCATGCATAAGTAATAAGGTGATAGTTATAGTCCTAAGAAAGGCAAATTCATCCTTGTATTTAGAAATATAAGTCTCAATTTTGTAAATCTCAAAATCAATGACATGATCATGAAAAATCAATAATTGTGGAAACTCATTAGGCTCATGGTTAATCCATAAACAATTTTTACCCCCTATGTCCCCATAATCAAAATGGTAAGTGTAATTAAGGATAGGATGAGGAAAGAAACAATTTGGGGGTTTCCTTGCATAGGTAGTGATACTTGATCATTTAGAACATGTATGTCATCTAACCTTGCATCCTCACCTTCAAGAGGACATAACTAGTGGTGTAACATAACCCTTGCATTGCAAATCTATGATTCATGATCAGATTCATCAAGCTATGAGTCATTATCAGATTCATCATACCATGTAAAGGATTGAAATTTTCACATTCATGGAGTGTTTTACTTGATTTTGTAGTTGCATAAGGTTGGTATGACAAATCTACAATAATTTCATCAAGACTATTCTTGTGATCAACAACCTCAATTAGCTACCCTTGTAGAAAATCCATAACAATGTGTTGACCATCCATATTATGTGTATGTATTTGATTGTTTTCCTCAAAAGGCATTATGATATCCTCAATTTCCTACACTTCAACCTTGTCTTGATGAGATTCTATGTTATAAAAACATGACATGTATGAATCTATCCTACAAAATCCATTTGAATATGAAATAAAACCAGAACTAGACAAGGTAGGAAAACTCCCTGTTGCAGTTGCTAAGATGTCCTCCTTGTGAACTTCCTCTTCTTATAGGTCCTATGTGAATACTTGATGAGATTTATCAATAATATTTTTTGCAACCTCATATTGTTGTACATCAGGATATCCATCCATTGGTTGTATTTCATCATGTTCATTGTTGCTACGTGAGGAAATGGTATCCAACATCTCAACTGTTGTGACATTTTGAGGCTATAATAACATACTTTCGCTACTACTGACTGTCGAGACATTCATTTGTCCTGTGTCATCATAACTTTATAACTTATTGTTGAACCCATAGAAGTCAGAAAATGCATCTTCTACATCAAGAGGACTAAAATATTCTATGATTGATTTGTAATTTCCTCTTGAGTACTCATCAAGAAGCTGATTGTGAAAAAAATTTAGAGAAGGAGAAGACTCTTGGATGCTGCTTGATGACTCAACCATTAGATCTATTGTATTGTCATTTGGACTGCATTGCTCCTTTTCTATCATTGTCCCAAAGTTTTCTTGTGAATTACACTCATCCGAATAATGACTTGATTCATGTTCTTCTACTTCAAATGCACTTTCTAAAATAATGACAAGGAACTTTTTGTTGGGCTGCTCCACTAGTTCCACTTGCTCCTTGATTTTTTTGATTACTACCTAACACAACATACATGTAAATTATAAAAGTGTTGAATTATGTATCTTGCACCATCTTGACAACAATAACTCCTCCAAATGTATCCCACACCATAGGTTTAACCAATATTTCATGAGCCTTGCAACAAACTTATCACATCTCATTAGCACTGAGTCTTCATCAGCGATAGGTAAAATCTAATTGGTAACTTCATCCTCTTCTGGCTAATTGAACCCAGCTGCACCTTTTGTTTCAAATGTTTGACCATCTTCCACAGGCGTACCCTACTTTAGGCTCCACTTTCTCTAGAAATTCATCATCATTTTTTGTTTTCCCAAATGTTTCATCTTCTTCCTTCTTGTCTTCATCATCATTAGTATTTGTTTCAACACTTATTGTTGCATATTTTTCTAATTCAACCTTTATAAGTTCTCTATATACTACCATGTGTTCTTCTGATTTAGTGTATGTGGATTTTGTTGTAGATGAATCTTCATTGTTTTTCTTTTGTTGTTCCATGAGACCCAAATATCTCTTGGCTTGATTGATTATGTCTTGGTATGAAGGATAGGTAAACTCTGAGTGAGTTTCATTATGCACCCTACACCAACCAGACAATAATATATCTTCCAAACAAAACTCGTTCTCATTAATCAGCTGATGTTTAACCAATTCCTTGAAGGCTTGAATTGCAACATCAACAAGTTCTTCTTCCAACTCCCCAAAAGCCAATGGTTCATGCACTTCCTAAAAGAATATTTTCCCTTGCAAATCCATTTCCATCCTTCCCAAAAAGGTCAAATAGTTCAACTAATTGTGTCTAGAGGTATCATGAATTCTACACTTTTCTAATAATGCAAAATGATGCAAATTCTTACAATATAGTTGCCTATTGAGAGACTCTTGAAGATGAAAAATATTAACTTGAGGAATTTCCTTACAACATAAAATGTGAAATTGATGCCCTTCCATCTCAACTCAAATTTTTATATTTTCAAATTTTCTATTTTTTGGATTTTTCTACATATAAAGAGATCTATCATATCTCATATTTTCAACTTGAAGGCTCATTTAGCTTCGATCTTTGTTTCTTATGATGTCCTCCTTCTAGCATCAATTTTGTTGATGGAAATTTTTGCACATCACAACATAGAAAAAACACAAGTGTTATTTTTGCAAGAATGAAGGTGTTGTCATTGATGTCAACTGGTTAATTGGTTATCAACTGGTTGTTGTTGTTGTCATTGATTTCATGGATGCAGGTTATTGGTTGTATATGTTGAGAATATTGAGAAAATTGTAATGAAGAAAGGTTGTAGGTTTTCAGTGGCTGCTCCAAGATTTTCTTCTATGTTTGTGAGGTTCAAATATGTTGATCATGGTTGTTGGAAGCTGCTATATCCAAATTTTTGGCTTTTGATTCATTGTATAGTGCGAGTTATGTTCACTAGTTGTGAATTGTGGTTTTTTGTACTTCTGTCTAAGGTCCATGAGAAATGTTGATGGTCTGGATTTCTCTTTGGTTAAGTCTTATGACTTGCGGTTCTAGAGTTAAGCTATTATGATCGTGTTGAAGATAATTTCAGTATCTTGAAGGACTGGATCATGCTAAGGATTGCATGAGCTTAATTATTCAATGTGTTTTACACTAGTTTGGCTGACCTTGTGTTGAACACTACCTTTGAAGTTGATGAAGTGTGTTGGGACCTACATGGGTCCTCATAAGGCATGTGTTTGGGTTTACCTCATTCTAATTCCACCCTAGGATGCTTTGGTACCAACCTAATTTGAATTTAATGATGGATAGCTAACTTTGGATGTGTTTCAAAGTTGAAGATGGTATAAATATAGGATGAGTTAGTGGTGAAAGATATACAAATAGATAAGTTCAAAGAAATAGAGTTGATCAATGTGGTCTTTGTGTGTGTGATGCAAGTGTGGCAGATCAGTGTGAAGTCTAAATGCTAAGTTTCTAGATGCAATGAGCTGAAGGTGTACTCTATCATTCATGCATGTCTACAAGTGGTTGACTAAATTGTGGTGGAAATCTCTATTTCATTGAGATTTTCTTCTCTCTTTAACATATCTCTTCTATCTTCTTTGTATCTCTGTGGAAGTGAGCCCTCTAGATGGTTAACTTTTTTGGACAATGAGTCTTGATTTGGACAATGAGTCCTTGTTTTGGCAGTGAGCCTTTTCTCGGACAGTGAGCCTTTGTAATTTCAGTTTTGATATTCTCTATAGTGTGAGTTAATCCTCACTATGGTTTTTCCCTCATTGGGTTTTCCACGTAAATCTAGTGTTACTATTTTTGTGTGATATTTTTTAGTTTCTATAATTGCACTTAATATTTAATCATTTTAGCAGAGTTAAGGATTTGTGATTGATCTAAGTTTCGGTGAATGTTTTAAAAAGTTTAAATTTTCTACAACCAATTCACCCCCTCCTTCAGTTTTCTTGTTCAACAATTGGTATCAGAGCTTGGTTCATTGGAAAAGATCTTAACTGCTTAAGGAAGGTCTAAGATGGCTGGCGGAGTTAGTCATGATCATCTGAGGTTCGATGGAACTAATTATGCTATCTGGAAAATAATGATGGAAGAATATCTGGAGTATTGTGGATATGATGTGGAGAAATCTTACAAGAATACTTACATGCCTCCTGCTAATGGTCTGAGTACAGCTAATGAGATCAAGGCATAAGAAGCAAACAATAAGGTGAAGTAAATTTTGAAGAATAGTTTTGTACATTTTGAGTTGATTAAAGTTAAAAATATGAAGACTGCTAAGGGAGTCTAGGATGCTTTGGAAAAGGAACATGAAGGATATGAAAGGGTCAAAGAGGAAAATTTGTAGAACTTGGAGACATAGTTTTAACTCCTACATATGTTTGAAGATGAGAATGTTAAAGCTTATGTATAGAGATTGGATGAGGTAGTAGTTGGAACATGAGGACTTGGTGCTACAATAGATGAATCAAGGATTGTAAAGAAAATTATTAGAACTCTCCATGATGCTTACAATGAAAAGGTATGTGCTATTGAAGAACATATAGATTACAAGACTTACACTAAAGATCATTTGTTGGGAACTTTGACATCTTATGAGATGAGAAAGTTGAATTTGAGAAATGGATCCAAATCAGAAACTACTTTTAAGGCTACAAAATTTGAAGATCTGGATGAATATAATCTTGATGAAGTAGAAGATAACTTTGTGAGAAGGATGAAGAAAGGATTTGGAAAGTATGAAGGCAAGTTACCCTTTAAATTCTTTAGTTGTGGAGGAATAGGACATTATGCTTTGAGGTTTTTTTGGAAAGCGCTAAGAGGAATAAACAAAGATATGAGAAAGAAAAGAAAGTAAAGAAGATAAACAAAGCATATTATGTGAATGAGGATGCTAGTATATCTGATGAGGAATCTAATTATGGAGATCCTAATGACAATGAATGCTTGTTATTGGCTATAAAAGATGAACCTATTTTTTCTAATTCTGAAAAAAAAGTGAAGGAATCCCCTCTAGAAAAGGAGAAAAATGAAGGTATTGTAATCTTTACCCTACATGCTAAATAGGAAAAGAAATATTGGGTTGTTGATAGTGGTTGTTCACATCACATGACTGGTAAAAAGAGTAAGTTTGTTAAACTTGAAAAATATGATGGTGGCTTAGTTATTTTTGGAGATGATACTGGTGCTAAAATTTTTGGGATAGGTTTAGTAAGTTTTGATGGCAAGAATAATACTAATGATGTCTACTATGTTAAGGGTTTAAGGTATAATCTCTTGAGTGTTGGAAAAATGTGCAATAAAGGATATAATCTTCTATTTAAGGATGAAATATGCAAGATCAAGAAATATTTCAGAATAGTGATTATTGCAGAAAAGAAATCTGAAGGAAATATTTATCAACTTAAGGGTGTTGATGGACAATGCTTTATGACTTAGATCAATGAAATTTGGTTATGGCATTGGAGAATGTGTCATATGAATTTTGATAACTTGGAAATGATTAATGTTGTTCAAGTCGTGAGAGTTTTACCAAGGATTACAAAGCTTGTTAATGCTATTTGTAGGAATTGTCAGTTTGGAAAGCAAGCAAGAAAACATTACAAGTCAAAGGAACAAATTACTACTAGACTACTAGATTTAATTCATATAGATCTTTGTGGTCCTACAAGAGTGAGAAGTCTGCAAGGTGAAAGGTACTTTATACTTTTGATTGATGATTATTCTAGGTATACATGGGTTACATTTCTTAGGGAGAAATCAGATGCATTAGATAGATTCAAGACATTCAAAGCTATGGTTGAGAATGAAGTAAATTTTAGGATAAAATTCTTAAGATATTACAGAGGTGGTGAATTCACCTCCCATGAGTTTAATATGTTTTGTGAAGTGCATGGAATAAAAAGAAAGTTATCTACCATGAAAACTCCTCAATGGAATGGAGTTGTTGAAAGAAAGAAAAGAACAATTCAAGAGGCCACTAGATCAATTATTATTGAGGTTGATCTACTAGAGTTTTATTGGAGAGAAGCTATTCATACTACTGTTTATGTATTCAATCGAATTCAAGCAAGAGAAAATATTACAAAGACCCCCTATGAGCTATGGTGTGGAAGAATTCCTACTGTTAAGTATTTCAAGGTATTTGGAAGCAAATGTTATATCATATAGGATGAAGAAAATCTAGGAAAGATTGATGCAAGAAGTGATGAAGGAATTTTTCTTGGATATTCTACTAAAAGTAAATCCTATAGATGTTTCAATAAAATATTGAGGAAGATTGTAGAAAGATCAAATGTCAAGGTTGATGAAGCAATGAAGAATTCAATTGATGTTGATGGATATGTATCTGATGAACCTAATTGTGTAAGGATTGAAGAAATTGTGGAAGAATAGGAGAAGGAAGAGTAAGAGAAGAAAAATGAATAAGCTCCGGTTGTGTCCCCTAAGACACCTAGATATGTGCAAAAGAATCATTCAGAAAGTCAAATCATTGGAGACAAGAAAAAAGGAGCATTGACAAGAAGCAAATTTGCTACTAGTGAGGTAAATCTTTGTCTACTTTTTGAGATTGAACCGAAGACTGTAAGTGAAACATGTAAATATGAGCATTGGATGGAAGATATGAAAGAAGAACTTATGTGGGTTGAGAAGAATCAAAATTAGGAATTGGTCCCAAGACCGGCAAACAAAAAAATTATTAAATCAAAGTGGGTATTCAAAAATAATTTGAATGAGAATGGAAAAGTGGTCAATAATAAAGCAAGGCTTGTGTGTAAGGGTTACTCACAAGTAGAAGGCATAGATTTTTAGGAGACTTTTTCTCCGATGGCAAGAATGGAATCTATTAGGATTTTCTTAGCATTTTCTACTCATAAAGATTTCAAATTCTATTAGATGGATGTCAAGTTTGCATTTGTGAATGGTGAACTAGAAGAAGAGGTCTACATAGAAAAATTAGAAGTATTTCAATTGTCAAATCAACCAGATATGGTTTGTAGATTGAAGAAAGCTTTATATGGATTGAAGCAAGCTCCTAGAGCTTGGTATGCAAGGCTAGATAGGTATTTGATTCAACAAGGTTTCAAAAAAGGTACGGTAGATTGTAATCTATATTTTAAAATTGAAAATGACAAAATCTTGATTTTGGTTGTATATGTTAATGAAATTATTTTAGGAGGAAATGAAAATTTGTGTAAAATATTTATAGAAGAAAAGAAAAAATAATTTGAGATGTCTATGTTTCGAGAAATGAATTTTTATTTCACAATCTAAGTATGTGAAAGAGATGTTGAAGAAGTTTGGGATGGATGGTTCCAAACTGGTATGCACTCCTATGGTGACTACTTACAAATTAGGTAAAGATGATGATTCACCTAAGGCTAATCAGAGAAAATATAGATCTATGATTGGTGGAATATTGTATTTGACTACTACTAGACCAGGTATTATGCATGTTGTCTATCTTGTGGCTAGATTTCAAGAAGATCCTAAGGAAACACATGTTGCTGCTATTAAAAGAATACTCAGATACTTGAATGGCACTATAGATTATGGCTTATGGTATCCTAAGGATACTGACTTTATAGTAAGTGATTATATAGATGTAGATTGGGATGGATGTGTAGATGAAAAAAAAGTACAAGTGGTGGTGCATTCTTTCTTGGTTGTAAATTGGTGGCATGGTTGAGTAAAAAGAAAGATTCAGTTTCCTTATTTACTACTGAAGTTGAGTATATTGCTAATGCGTCTTTCTATACACAAGTTCTATGGATGAAACAAACATTGAAAGATCACAGTTTTGTATGATAATCCTATTTCTATCTTTTTTGATAACACAAATGCAATTAACATTTCAAAGAATCATGTGATGCACCGAGGATAAAGCATATATCTATCATGTATCATTTCTTAAGAGAGACGGTTGTGGAGAATGAAGTAAAGCTTGAGTATGTCCCTATGAAGGATTAGATTGTTGATATATTTATGAAGGCTCTTACTAAAGATACTTTTGAGTATCTTAGAGAGAAGTTAGGAGCCATCACCCCTCCTTTCTTGAACTAGATGCACATGGAGATGCATCAATTTGGTGGATCTATGGATCTATATTTCTTCTAGACTAATGTTTTGGTGGCTACCTCTCAGGGGGAGTAGGTAGTGTCATGTGTTGTCATTGTATGAGTATTCTATTTTTAATGTCAAAGGGGAAATCAATGCAAAATATCCTTTTTCTTTTCCATTGATGTCAAAGGGGGAGAGGAAGAAGATGAAAAGAGAAAAGTATCATGTGAAAAAATTATCTACTAAGGGAGAGAAATAGAAAGAAAAATCATGAGAAGTGTGTTCAAAGCTAGTATGTTGTCTTTGATGGTTTTTCACATCATGTGTTGCCATGACTAACAAAGGGGGAAATTATTGCAAGAATGAAGGTGTTGTCATTGATTTCAATTGGTCAATTGGTTATCAACTAGTTGTTGTCATTGATATCATAGATGCAGGTTATTAGTTGTATATGTCGAGGATATTGAGAAAATTATAATGAAGAAAGGTTGTAGGTGTTTAGTGGTTGTTCTAGGTTTTGATCTGGGATTTTCTTTTTTGTTTATGTGGTTCAAATATATTGATCATGGTTGTTGGAAGCTACTGTAACCAATTTTTTGGCTTTTGATTCATTATACAATGTGAGTTATGTTCACTAGTTATGAACTGTGGATTTATGTGCTTCTAGATGAGGTCTAGGAGAAATGTTGTTGGTATAGATTTCTCTTTGGTTAAGTATTATGACTTGCAGTTCAAGAGTTAAGCTATTATGATTGTGTTGAAGATAATTTTGGTATCTGGAAGGATTG
Organism: Sequoia sempervirens; assembly: GCA_007258455.2. Taxonomy (NCBI): domain Eukaryota; kingdom Viridiplantae; phylum Streptophyta; class Pinopsida; order Cupressales; family Cupressaceae; genus Sequoia; species Sequoia sempervirens. The sequence goes on from VDFB02000003.1 coordinate 643,470,824, forward strand.
GATCATGCTAAGCATTGTGTGAGATTAATTGTTCTATGTGTTTTACACTAGTTTGGATGACCTTGTGTTGAACAATAACTTTGAAGTTGATGAAGTGTGTTGGGACCTACTTGGGTCTTCATCAAGCATGTGTTTGGGTCCCTCTCATTCTAATTCCACCTTAGGATGCTTTAGCACCAACCTAATTTGAATTTAATGATGGATGGTTGAATTTCGATATGTTTCAAAGTTGAAGATGGTATAAATATAGGATGAGTTAGTGTTGAAAGATGTACAAAGAGATAAGTGAAAATAAATAGAGTAGAAAGATGCGGTGTGTGTGTGATGAAAGTGTGGTAGATTAGTGCGAAGTCTAAATGCTAAGTTTCTAGATGCAGTGAGTTGAAGGTGTACTCTATCATTCATGCATGTCTACAAGTGGTTGAGTAAATTGTGGTGGAAATCTCTATTGCATTGAGATTGTCTTCTCTTTGTAACATATCTCTTCTATCTTCTTTGTATCTCTATGGTAGTGAGTCCTTCGAGTGGTTAACCCTATTGGACAGTGAGTCTTGATCTAGATAGTGAGCCCTTGTTTTGGTAGTGAGCCTTTGTAATCAGTTTTGATATTCTCTATAGTGTGATTTAATCCTCACTATGGTTTTTCCCTCATTGGGGTTTCCACATAAATTTGGTGTTATTGTGTTTGTGTGATGTTTCCTAATTTTTGCGCTTACACTTAATGTTTAATCATTTTAGTAGAGTTAAGGATTTATGATTGATCTAAGTTCTGGTGAATGTTTTAAAAAGTTTAAATTTTCTACAATTGATTCATCCCCCCTCTTAGTTGTCTTGTTCAATAGTTTTATCTCTCTTGAAAGGTAAATTTTTGGAGAAAATCTTCAAAAAATGACCCCAAGGTTATGAATGTCAGATCTTGACGATGCAAAAATAGTTCAGTAGTTGATGTGATTTTCTAGTATCATAAGGGGAATTTATGGCTAAACAAGTCTAAAAAGCTTCAAAATTAAAAAGGGCTTCGTGAAATCTAAAATGGATACAAACCCCAACTACAATTTCTAAATCTAAGATTTGAACATGATTTCATCATCAAATATGGCAATATTGTGATGTTGCTCTCCTAAAACTAACCCAAAGAAAGATCAAAAGGTATAGGGTTGAGAGATATCCTAATCTAATACCTAAGATTAATTGTAATAATGTCTAATGTTGTAGACTGACAAATCCCCATGAAACCTATTCTTGCTTAATCAAGATCAAATCTAAAATTCCACAAAAATGGTGCAATCTTCAAAGGTAGATGGAATATTTTCAAACTATAAACATTAATACATATTTCCAATAATGAACAAACATCCACAGTTGAACTTAATGCAATATTTGGCTTTGACTAATCATGCACTATGATTTATAATCAACAAACCCAAAATGGTATGAGCAACATATTTGTCAAATCATCTTTAACATTTCACTATTATCATAAATGAACTAAAATCTAACATTTGAGAAGAAGAAATAGGAAACCATAACACTATCAAAATTAACACAAAAATTCACCAAGACAATGATATAACTGGATTAATTTCTCCAGCATTTGCTTAAAAATTTCCATTCTTCTCTCCTCTCCTAAAAGCTAACTCTCCTACTGTTCTAATCTATCTACTACTTAATTTTTTTTCTCCCCCTTTACAAATGAGCAGGAATAGGCCTTTTATATATATTACATTTCAAATCAATGGCTAAGATTAAATCCATTTCAAGGGCCTATATTGCATCAAAATTTAATATTTGTGATACATTGACTTTTGGTAACACATGGATTTTTTACATGGATTTGAGGATCAAATGGTGAAAATATGGGATACTGTGATGAGAGGAGGGGAGGTGCATAAATCTGCTAGTAAATATGATTCTATTGTTGTTACTTCTCCTATGGTTAGTGCTAAGAAGCATAAAGATAGTGCCCATGGCGAAGAGGTTTTTGTTGTTGGTAAGCTGATGGAGGAGGAAGGTGCTACTGGGAAGGGCGGTGAGAAAGGTATTATTTTGATTTCAAAGGTAATTATGGATGGACCTAGAGCCATGACTAGGAACAAAACTAAAGCTTAGGTTGGGGCATCTGGAAAGGAAATTTCTATTATTTTTGATGATGCATAGAAGGCTATGGATAGCAATGTGGAGGCGGTATCATGTAGTGCTATTGGTGGATTCCTCCTTTTTGGCTGAATTTTTGTTGATGGGTCATTGTTGTTGGGCTATTTTTTGGATTAATGTTATCTTTTATTTCAGTTACTTTCTGATGTAAAGGGTTTCGAGCCCGTTCAAAACTCGTATTTCACCTCTAATCAAAATCATCTCCCCCTCTCAATTTTGATGATTATCCTCATTGGAGAAATAAGATAACCTTTGTACTACCATTTCAAATATTTTCCAGCTAGCAAATTTATCGGCATAGATTCTTATGTAGATCAACATTAAATATTTAGGTACATATTTTAATTTTAGTTTTATGTCCCCCTAACAGTGAATAAGGCCTTGCATGAATCTAGATGTATGTTCATATTGACCATTTACTTCATTTACTCTTCCCTTAATTAAATCATAGCTCCTCTCAACACCTGACATGACTTCATATGTGGTTCCTTTAATGAATTGATCCTTTATCCTTCCAAGCATCTTGAAAAGCACCTATGCCATAAAATATCATAATTTAAACTTTTGAAAATATCATTAATGCTTGATAAATTTCCATTATTTAAAACATTAAAATTTATCAATTTCAAATCCATAATACATCAATAAATTTTCCATTTCAGGAAAATTTCTATTTTGGGAAAATTTCTATTTTGAGAAATTGACTTTGAGGGTATTTCACTTTTGAGTGGATTGAAGGTTTGCAGGCTAGAGGCTTGAAAACACTAAGGAGTGAAATTTCCACTTTTGAAGGAATTGGACCACTGTGAGCCAAAGCAATGTGGAAGCCTAATAGATGCAGGCCAGAGCAATGTGGAATTCGATGAGCATGATGCTAGATAGTGAAATTGCTACTTTTGAGGGAATTGGACCATTGTGGGCTAGAGCAATGCGGAAGCCTGAGAGATGTGGGCCAAAGTAATGCAGAAGTTGGTGAACATGGCATTGGAGAGTAAAATTTCTACTTTTGAGGGAATTGGACCACTGTGGGCCAGAGTAGTGCTAAAGTTAGAAAGATGTGGGGCCCCAGAGAAATGCAGAAGCTAGTGAGCACAACGTTGGTCAAATGGAATTTCACAATGGCATTCCAACAAATATTTTTGGAAATAATTTAAAACTTAGGTTTTTTAATGCAAATCAAATTCTTATACAAAAAAGAAAGTGTGCAAGGACCAAAAGATTATAAGTCAAATCCATTGACAAACCATCATATGCAATCCATGAAATGGATTCCCACAAACATGAGAATGACGTCCAAAACCAATTTCAAAAGTGACCAACCCCAAAGAGCAAAAACATGTAAATCAATAGGCATCAAAATGTAATCGGACCCCATAAAGAGCAAGCAATTGGAGAAAAGAGGGGGGTCCCTACTTTCAATAGGGTGTTTGTGAAAAATATGTAACAACCTCCTCTTCCCATGTTCATGCTACCATTTTCTGACCATGAAGGATATGTAACTATGTCTATGGATACACAAAATTTATAAGGGTTTGGAACTTATGGAGTGGTAAGGTCTTTTCTGACCTTATTGGGGCTATAAACCATATTTATTGGTTTCAATTTTGTAAAGAAGTTTTTTTCTAAAATTTTAAGGTTAGGGTTTATAAGTTTTCAAATTTTGAAGTTATTTTATGGTTTTTTGGGGGCTATTTCAATTGGGAGTAAAATAAATGAAGTAGAGTTTTGGTTTTCTTTGTTATGGATGCCTCATGCTACTCATAGTGGTAGCTGTGTTTAGAGCAATGTTAGTGCCCAATTTACATAAACCTTGTAACTAGTGATTTTGGGAATGACCCAAAGTAGAGAGAAACTAGAGAAATCACAACTCTCATGGTACATAACCAATTTTATTTAGGTATCACATCACTAGCATTATTCCCTTTTATTTTGTTTGTAAACAAAGGAAATATAATAATAATGGTAAGACCAACATCCAACCAGATGGGGATTTAAGCATAAGAAAAATATTAATACCCAACATAGAAGGGTTCTATGGCATGGCGAGGAAGAGTTTCACAAGAGTGGTGACTTATTTCTTATCCTCCACCTTTCCTTCATGCTATTATTCTACTCCCTTTCATCACCCATTTTCTAAACTCGAACTCCACTCAGCCTACTTTTTAGAATCCCCATAGCCACCACCATGTTGGATTTGTCCCTATATTAGGGCTATCACCCCCTTCAATAAGCTTGAAGCCTAATTTTTTTTTTTCCATTAGAGTTTTATTATGTGTTGTTTCTTCTGACTTAATCATTTTTTCTATGTTAGTGTGAACTAGCTCGACAAAATTGGGGTTTACATTATGTTGTGCACTTTAGGTTGAAATATTTTAAATGATGAAATTCACCATAAAACATACAATAAGTTTCCTTGAATTTCATCTACTTGGAAATACCTTTTAGGAATTTCAATTAAAAATTCTTTAACTTGGAATTCTCAAGGATGTTAGGTTGCATTCCAGTCTCATTTTACCTAATGGAATTTTTGAAACAAAACCTAAAATGCTTGATTTTATAGAATCAATTTTTCTTTGGGAACCTTACTGATATGTTACCCCCTTGTAGTGTCCCTTACATGTAGGGATTTTATGTCTCCACATATAAAGTACTTAATATAATAATTATTATGAGCAAGACATGCAACTCCTAGATTGATAGGGGACATTTTTGGTAGCTTTGATTTGATGCTTAATTTTTTCAGTAGTCAATTGCAATAAGTTCAAACACTTTTGTCTTGTGAAACTAATTCATTGGTAAATTGTTGTGAATTGCATTATTAGAATCTTTCAATGAATTAATCAATAGTTATCAATGGAATCTAATTGTGTTTTTGATCCTCTACCATTCTTGTACTATAGATGATGATTGAATACAAGTTTTCTAATATAATTTTTTGTGTATCAACTTTAGGCATTGTCTACTTCTCTAGATTATATTTGTATATATTCATATCTCTATATCTTTGACACATATGAGCATGATAGTCAAGATGTTTTTTTACTTTGATCTTTGAGAACAAATATCAACTATCATGTTTGAGTGTTTAGTGGAGTCAATATTGCAATTTATTGTCTATTTCATAGAAAAGGTACTATTGGATAACCCTTTTGCTAGGCTCTTTTAACTCTTTGATTGTTTCCTTTGTTTCCTACCAAAGAATGATTTTAGATGTAGATGTTGCAAAATAGGCATGGTCTGCACAATTGTTACATGGTATGCAAATTGGTAAATGGTTTGGAAAATTGTAACATCAAAATAGTTGATTCTACATATTGTGTTATAAACATTGTAGAATTAAGACAGCATGTGAACATTCAAAACTATTTTTTTTTAGAAGAAATCATTGACCATAGAGATGACTTAATTTAATGTCATTATTTTTTCTATTGATTCATGCACATACATTGATATATTCAGTTACAAAACATTATAAAATGACCAGCCTATAGATGCTACAAAATAGGAATGGTCTGCACAATTGTTTCATGGACTGCAAATTGTTACATGGTCTCCAAAATTGTAACCATTATAGAGTAGACATGGTCCTACTATTGATTCATGCACATGCATTGATATATTCAGTTACAAAACATTACAAAATAACTAGCCTATTGATGCTGCAAATTAGGAATAGTCTGCACAATTATTTCGTGGACTAGAAATTGTTACATGGTTTGAAAAATTATAACCATTATAGAATAGACATGGTCTACTAAATCAAAAATATATTATGCAAAATAGAGAGTGCTAAATAGGTATGTTGTTCAATATTATAAATCTTGTACTATAGAATTCACTAGTTCACTTTAAAGCCAAGGAATGGTTATGGCTCCTCCTCCATAGGACTATCTGTTGAAGTTTTATTTGGAGTAGTTGAATAAACACATGGGGTAATAGGGGTAAGATGATCAAATATATGTTCATCTAAAAGCCTAGAAAATTGGAACTGTTTGACAAGGGAGTGAGGGGGGCTATGGCAGTAGTAACATGTAAGATGTTAATGGTAGCATATGTAGGGGTTAAAATGTTGTACATATCTCTAAGAGTTTTATGATGTTCAAGTATGGGGGTTGATGGAGTACTTATTTGTCCACCTCTACTTGTATCTATTGTTAGATTCTCATCAAAGCCAACTTGGAACTTACTAAGATCAATGTATGTGAGGGTTAAAATGTTGTACATATCTCTTAGAGTTTGATGGTGTTTAGGTAGGGGGTTGATGGAGTACTCCTCTACCTAAAACTAGTTGCAACATGTGTTGAATTACTATTCTTGACCACCTACCTTTGTTTCTTTTTCAACACTCCATTTTTTCTAAAGTCTTTCCTCCTCCCTCCTCTATCTCATTATCTATCTTTTAATTTTTTTCTCTTCTTTCTTATGTGCTTATTTTAATGAAGTTTCTTTGATTCCATCTATTTTTTCTTCCTTTCTTTCAGCTATTGAAGTTTAATTTTCCTTGCTTCTTGATTCTCATGCAAAACTAGATAATCATTTGCAATTAGAATTTGATATTTCCTAAACAATCTAAGTTTATTATTATTAGATGGAATGGACCTCTTTCTAACCCTTTCAATGCATAACTTTAAAAAATTTCTTAAAGATCCTTGAATACATAACACCTCTTCATTTGTTGTTTCAAAAGCTTTGGGTGTCTTCAATAACTCTTCAGTGATTTCACCTTGGTTGTATTCAACTTCATTTAGTTTTGAATTTATAGTTTCCCATTCTATTGTATTGCATAATAATGAACTGCCTCATTCCTTGGTAGTGGAGGTGGATAAGGTATGATTAATGATGTTTCCTCACTTTGGAAATCAATCTACACTCCTAATTTTTATGCTCTTTCTTTAACCCAATTTGGTGGATCAAATAGTGTTGGTAGGATTAATTCATCTTGAAATTCATTTTCATATTGTGTTTGGCTGGCATGAGTATGTGAACTTATATCTTCATCTGGGTCAGATGTTGTTACTGATTGTTCTGTTGTCATTTGTGCCAAACATTCTTCCACTTCAGTATCCTCAAAACCAACCAACCTCGAGATGCTTGTAATTCCTACAATCTCAATGTATTATATATTCATGATTCACTTGGCTTCATGTCATTACAAAGTACATCTCTATCCAATGGCCAAATTCTAGTCCTACAAAAACCTAATATGATGTTTTTAGGCACAAGAGCAAGCTGGAAAGCTATGCTTGCAAGTTTTTCCAATTCTGTTCTTATTTCTATGTGTGGATGTTTTTCCATCCACATTGACATCTTAGTTTTAAAATATGTCTTGAATGGAGAAAAGTCACTTACATCCAAAGGCTACAATTATGGCTAGTATGGGTAGGTAGTACAAGAAGATCAATACCTAGAGACTTGGCTTCTTGGATCATGGTTAAAGCCACATGGCTTCCATGTCCATCAAAGATAAGGAGGTTTATGTTTGTGGGTGAAGCTCCACCTATAATTGATCTAGAAAAATGATGCAACCAATTCAAGAATAATTCCTTTGTCATCCAAGCATGTGGTTGTGTTGCCATGCAAGCTCCTAGTTCACAATTAACAATGTAGTTATTTAGTTGTCTTTTTTCCTTGAAAAGATAGAAACCTAGTATATTGTGGCCTACTAGATTAATACTTGACAATATTGTAATATATTCTCTACTTTTAGATAAAATATGTGGCACACTTCTATTTCCCACCTTTGCAATCACTCTCATTCCATAATTTATACCTGCTTGCACACCTGTTTCATCACAATTCCATATTTTTTTTGGTCCATATTCATTAGAATTGTAAATATTTTCCAAGTTGTCATAGAAATCAGCCACAATACTTGGTCATATCATTGATCTATCCCTATCTAGACCCTCTATGGTCTATAGTGTCATTCTTGGATGACATTTGCAAAAACCCATCGATCATGATCTACTTGGTAAACCATTCTTGAATGGATTTAGCCTAGTTTGATAGATGTGGGACACAAGTGATTTTAGTTGAATAACCTCTAATTAATGACCAATTTGAGCTAATTCTTGGCATCACTCAACTACTTCTTTCTCTTCTTCCATAGAAAGGATTGTTGGTGGTTCTTTTCTTTTTGTTGATGTCTATCCTAACAACCAATATGTTAAACTACTAGAAGGAATTCCCTACTTTTAGATGCTTATGTTATTGAGAAGATAGTCCTCAACATCTTTGATGACATAATCTATATATTCTTGTGTCCACATACTAATATTGCACTTTTTCTTTTGACTATGATGTTGACAAGATTGGACAACAACATCCATAGTTTTTGCATTGCTATCAATGAGAGTACATGTGTTATCGCTTGGTGGATTGGCTGAAGTCTCACCATCATCTGAGTCAATCACATAAAATTTAACACCCCATGGTAAATGATTCCTCAACCTTTGATTTGTTCTCTTAATTTTTCTCTTTCCTACAACTATAATGCCTAAAAAAAAAGATATCAAATAATATTTATTTTGTAAAGGCATGTAATAACTGACCTATTTATAAATATATTATTTTACAATCATATGTAAGGTTTTTTTCCCTCATTGAATATAGATATTAGCTTGAATGGTATGCCATTTTCAGCAAGAACACTTCAGACAATGAAAAGAAACGACATTTAGTCTCCAAGTTAGTTTATAATAGAATGGTCATAGAATGACATTTATCTAACTCCATAATAAAAAAAAGTATACACATCCATCTATTTCAATTTATATTAAAGATCTAGGCTTATATGAGTTAATCAATCCTAAAATCCTCCAAAGAGTATACACATGACACAAAGAGAATAACCATAAGTTACCATCAGTGCTCCAATCTAAATCATGAGAATGCAAGAAAAGTTTGTCATGGAATTTAGCAAATCTATTTTAATAGCCTTAGCTAGAGCCCCAATTTACTCAAATTTCATTTGTCTCTATATCACCTTGGTGAATTTTTTACAAGTTATTTTCTCTCCTATGAATGCAAACACAATTTTTATTTGAGATATAGTTTGCACTATTTTTCATCAATATTCATTCTATTGTAAATCAAATTGAAAGGTGGAAAGTAACAAATAGTGTGTTAAGATTAAACATTATTGGGTGTGGCTTAAAGTCAAATTCTACAAATTATCTATTTTAATTTATATTAAAGATCCATTCTTATATGGTTGTTGTTCTTGTTCATGTACAATTAAAGATTTGGGCTTATATGATTATTGTTCCTGTTCATGCACAGTTTTGATTTGAGATACAGTCTACCTAGATATTTAATATAAATTAAAATGGATTTTTAATATAAACTATATATTTATAAAAAATATTTTCTTCTTAGATGATTTCAAATATCAGACAAATGCTTCATTACCTTTAGTGCTAGTATTTAAAAAATCTTTGATAGCATAATTTTAATGTCTCTTCATCCATCTATTTTAATTTATATTAAATATCCAAGCTTTTACGATTATTGTTCTATTCATGCACAATTTTGATTTGAGATACATTATGTTTGAATCTTTAATATAAATTAAAATGGATGGATGAATTGAACAAATATTTGGTAACACAATTTACAAATGAATTTTTTTTTAAAGATGAATAAAATTCAATAATCATTAACTAATATGAATTGTTTTATAGTGTGTATTTATTTTTTAATTAAAAAATAATAAAAAATTTGATAGACATGTTGATGTTGAAACATGCCTATAAATAATAAAATTTTATTGAAGGAAAAAACAAAATACCTAAACAGTAACACCATAATAGTTTGAAAATCTCTACAATCTAATATTTTGAGTTGTCTGGTAATATTTTGACAGCTTTGATAGTATGCAATGAGAGTGAGAATGCATGCAATCTGATATAGCGAAAGTAAATTGTTTTATTGCATCGTATGTTATTTTTTATAGCTTATTTTTCTTTTAGATATATGAAATTCAAATTGGTTGATCCATGGGTTGCAAATATTGCATTCTTATTGGTTAAAATGTGATGTCCAAGAGTGAGAGGAAATTTTAGATTTTGTTGTAGTAATTGGTTGATTTGATCAAAACGGTGAGTCTTAGAGTTGTAATTTGATTTTGCAGGTACTCAATATCTAATGGGAGAAGTCTGTAGTCTCAGTATTTATTGCTTAGAATTAATGATAGATGGTACAAGTGATTGATGGGATAAGTCTACAGTAGCAACATTTATTGCTCAAAATTAATGAGAGATGAGATAATTTATTGAAAATAAGTTTTCTATTTATGTCAAGTTGTGCACTAGAACTTGAACAATTTAGAGTATTTATTAAGTAAGAAACATATACAGTTTTGACTATTTTGTCCATGTGTTTGGACAACTGTGAATGTAATATTAATATTAGTTTTGTTATATTTGTAAAAGTACTTTGAAGTTATTATAAATAACATTTTATTTTGTTTCATATTCAATATTCAATGAATGAGAAATGTTTATTATTTTTTATTGATTATTGGGTAGTTGCACAGTTTTTAATATATCTATAATTAACACAGAATATATAAATGTTGATATTTAAACATCCAATGAATAGTTTATATCTATTCAATTAATAAATCAAAATATCACAAGAACCCTCACAATTATTAGAACATGCTCAACTATGAGATCCTCTCCCCTAATGAACATTTGGATAATCTTGAACAAATTTGATGATGGGATAGTTGGGGAAGCCGAACTACCAAATCTAACATTTTAATCATGCTCTTGGTATGCCATGGTGATACAAATTTGACTTGGGTTTTTGATCCAAAACATTACAGTCACTAAGCTCGAGTTGATTTCTTTATTTTTCTAACAATAAATTCATTGTCCCATCATCTAGATCTAGTACTAAATTTGTATTTGTGGCCATAATCCTTGATGTGAAAATAATCCTTGCTTTTTAGGAAGGGAAAAATGATTTTATCGTCTTACTTTTGATAATAAAAAAAGGCATCATTATTTTCTCTTCTATTCATGTTAGGGTTAAAGCTTACTTATTATAGGCTATCTGGTGAGTGGGTAATACAAGTTATTGATGGTTATATAGTGAATTATGTGGAAATATAACATTCAAAATGACATTATTAGACTTGTACTACCTATGGGAAAATTTGTGTGGAAATGGACATTTCTAAAGGATTTCTAGAAATAACGAGTCATTTTGGAAAATGCATTATGAACTCTATTGATTCTGAGAGATTCTAGCTAAAAATGAGAATGAAGGATACCCAAAGCATTTAAGGATAAATTAAGGATGGTGGAGGGATGCCTCCTTGAAAGGGAAGGTGGGTGTAGAGAACATGGACAGGCTCTCGAAAGGAGAAATAGGAAGAAAAGAGGTTTAGCTAAGATGGAAAGGGATAGGAGGGCTAAGAAAAATTGGAAAGGAGGGATGTAGAATAGGTGATGGTCACCTTGGTTGGTTAGAGAAATTTTTGGGAGTTATGAATGGGTACATGCCAATGATTTTGAAGAAATTTTCAAATGTGTAAAGCAACATACATTTTATACAACATATGATAATATGCATTAGGGTTTAAGGAACTCTATGTTGTTTTATTATATGTATGAAGGGATGGAACATACATGCATACAAAAATACATATTAAACATTCCTCTTCAAATATATCATCAATACATGGCATGATATAATAGACCATGATGATTAGGAAGAGTATGTTGTGGGTTGAAGAAAAACACATTAAACTAAACAAGATTCAAACAAACAAGAATAGACACAATGATTTACCTCTTATCAAGTTGAAATCCAAGTTATATATTGTTGTGAAAGTGAGTAGTGATGTCAATTTTGAGTAGCAAGATATCCCAAGGGATATAGGTGTAACTCTAAACAAATATTTCATCTTGAGGGAAAGGTAAAGAATCTATGCGATTGAGTAATTGTGTGGGTGTGACAAGGGATTATTTTCCTAAAATGCAATGTGTAGTGAGGTGTTTAGCATGCATTTTTTTGTGTGTTATTTCCACTAGAGATAATAGGGGAAACAAAATGAATCAAGTGTTGTTATTAGGTACAATCACTCTTTTTATCAAAATCATGAGTTAAGATGTAAGAAAAATATTTTCCAAAGGAAAAAGGTGATGTGGGAAGATAAATACTAAAATGATGTGAGTTAAACTAGATATAAAAACAAAGGTGAATTGTACTTTAGCTTTCCCCCATTGTAAAGGATGTTTGTGGGTAATACAAATCAGGTTCTTGCACATGACCCCCACAAGTGGGTTTTCATCATTATACTTTCTCAAGGGGCCATAATTATGGCTTTCACCATAGGGTAATTTTTCTCTTTATTTTTTGATTTTTTGAATTTTTGAATTTGGATAGATTTATGAGTCTAACAATATTAAATTCGGTATGGAACCATTTGAGGTGTACAATATTAATGGGTTCCTCCAAATATTTAGCTTCAAATATTGCTAGCTTTTATTCTCTAGGTCTATATTTGAAAATGATTACATAGGGGCTCATCCAATTTGATTCAAATTTCCCATTCTTCTCATGATCTCAACATACATTCTTGTAAAAAAAATTCTCACATAAGATCATTTTTTTATGCACTCATTGTATTTGTGGTACAACCAATTTAATATTATTTTAAGTGGGTTATCATATTGAGATGTTGTTCATATAAAATCTTTAGTACATGTAGTTGTGTCACTCAATATCCTTCAACCATAATGAGGTCACACAAAGACATGCATAAGGAAGGTAGCTCAATCTCAATTAGTAGGATGGATTTAGTACCAAAAATGAGAGAACATGAGGTGGGTCATGTGGAGGTGTGATTTTTTGTGCAATAGACCCATAAGGAAGGGTTGAGTTGGAGGTGCTAGTCACAACTAGTTTCATTGGAAATCTTTTCAAGGTTTTTGATAAGGGTTTAATTACACATTTTTGCTTTCCTGCTACCTTGTAAGTAATAGGGATTGGACCACTTTTTTTTATGTAGAATTGGTCATAGGGGTCATGCACCTTACAATTTAAAAAAAAAAAAGTATTGTTGCTCATAATAGTGGAGGGGTTATCATAATGGAAAATTATGTGATGGGGCATGAATTTAGAATTTTTTGGCCGGTTCTTTAGATGAGAGGACTCGATTTGACCCATGTAGTGAAATACTAAATGATTGTGGTGATGAATTTATAACCATTGTAGGATGATGCATTTATCTTATCAACGATATTGAGGTCTAATGTAATAATGGTCCATAGAGTGGTGTTTGATCAAAGAGATTGAGAAGGTGCATAGATTAGGTCCTAATATTTTGACATGTACATTTTTTGTTAAGAAAAGGTGTGTTGTATACCTTGCATAATTCTATAATGTTATGGTTTATTATTATATGGAACACCTAGTGAATCTAGGGATATGTGCATCACATGGTTCTAGCATTCTTGGGGGCACTTTATGTGTTGTACGTAACATTGGATCAAATATTTAATATGGGGTTACACATGGAAAAAATATTTAATGTTGGGATAATTTAGTACCAAGTATTCCATGGTAGGGTTAATGGTTTTGTAAGTGCATGGTATTAGTCACATAGTTTTATCTAATACCACTTTGTGGTTTTGTGTGATCTTCTTTCTATAAATGAAAACACATGGGTAGTTGTCTAAGGTTAGCTAGTTGGATTTTTGGATTGGCTATTTGGCTAAGGGGTTGAGAGCATCTCTTGGTTGGAATTTGTGAGGTTTGAAGAATGACATGGGATGTGTGGTTGCATTCTGGTTCACATGGAGTACTTGTAGATGGCTTGATGTTTCAAAGGTATTCATGGAAAATTTTGAAGATGTATTGAAATCTTTATTGTTGAATAATACATGAGTGATGGATGATTTCAAAGGCTAAGTTTTTCCTCTTGAGATTTTTCCTAGGGTATATCTTGTTTCATCTTTGAATGAAAGTTGTCTATTCTTTTGCATATGGATTTTGAATACTTGTTTGCATAGATTTCTCTATTTGGGTTATGTAAAAATTATCTTAGGTGGATGCATATTTCCTTTCATTTGGTATCAGATCCATGATTGTTTTTTTTATAACCCTTATTGGAGTAGATATAGTTCATAGTTGAATCCAAGGCTTACATGGAAAGAATGAAGACATTGCAAGATATGAGGTTTTTGTGCAAGTGTTTTTTGTAGATTCGGGGTTTTGAGGATTTAAATTTATGGTTAATTTTTGTAGATCTTGGGTTATGAATCTTTGTTGGAAAAAGTGTTTTTAATGGGACATTCACTATGAGATATTTGTAGGGTAAATGTTGCATATGACCCCTTGGAACAAAACAGACCTCACTATTGGATCCAAGAGACTCAAGAGAGGAAGATTGACATAAAAAGTTCCCTATGTTAGTTACTGAAAAAATGCAAAAAAAATTCCCAATGACCCCTATCATATGGTTGTACGACCTTCAATTTTAGTCTACGAAGAAATTTTTAAAAATATTATATTCTTACAAAATATTTAAAAACCTTGTTAAATTTTTAAAAAATTAAAAAAAAACTTAAATGTTGTGGGGGTTTTGAAGACTCCCTTGCACATCCAGGTACTACATAGTGTACCCTATGACATTACTACTAGTAGTATCATTAAAGTACTATTGCCAGTACCCATCGTTAGTTGATGAGAGATCGTTAGTCTAGTGGGGCTTATCCCCTCAATCCTTGATCCCTAGTCTTCTATGAATATAATAGGGTGAAAGCCTCATCCTCCCCCTCCCCTCATGAGCAATCCAAAAAGTTTAACCTCCATAAAACTACCAAAATCCATTGCTGAAATTTAATTCAACCAAATTTAAATTACTTAACAATTCTACCTCTATAGAGTCATCAGTGTATCGTCCAAGGAACCACCACCATCGGTGGGTCACCTAGGGGCCACTACCTAGCCACTATGAATGTAATGCCCCATCATGAAACCCTAGATGACAACATGCTCTAACACCTAAAAAAATAACATTTTTTTTTTGAAATGCAACATGCTAAGGATTGAAGATCAAATAATAACTTGAACTCCATACCTAAGTCCTCTAAGGTTTCATGACTACATTATGAGAATCCCATTAACAAACTAACATGAATAGTAAATCATTGCTAACATCTCATTAAACAAGATTCATCAAACAATAAGAGTTTCAACTAATCCATCACATCTATATGATCAACCAATATGAATTAACCATAACATGCCACTAATAGTTACCATTCAAAATAAATTTCATTAACTAATGTTACAAGATACATTGTTATCATGGGTATGTGCAGGATCATGATGGGCCAAAAAGTGGCAATATGATGGGTATGTGTAGGGTATGTGGCTGATGACTTTTTTTTACCAAAAATTGATGAAACAAAAAGGGTTTTTAAAAGAGATTCTCAGATTTCCACCGATATAAATTATGCTTTACTTTGAATTTAATAAATTATTATTATTCATTTTCTATTCGAATTACGACTAAAGTCCTGATTGATAGTCTAATTGAAAAACATCTATAGCTTTCAAATGGTATCACATTTTTTTGAATCCAAAACATGCGTCACATTCTATGCTTCACATACTATAGGATTAAAAATAAAAATTGAATTTCATGAAGTTTTGACCAAGTTAAGGTGGTCAAACATACAATTTTTTATATTTTTTAAAATTTGTAATAAAAAATTCATAATTAATTATTTACTTGGAAAAAAATATAAAAAAATATGCATCACATTGGGACATGAGTCCTCTACTAATATCTAAAATATTATAAAAAAATATCATCATTTTATTGTGGTTAGGGTGGTCAGACAGACACCTACTTATTTTTTCCCTGAAATTTAAGTACTACTACATTGAAATTTCAAATTTTCACAAAATAGATTTATTTATTTTTTAAATAAACCTAATAGTTTAGAAACTAAATTCAATTTGCTACAAATTGTATTCTTACATATTTTTGAAATAATATAGATAACTTATTCAAATTTTTTTATTTTTATTTTTTTTAAACTGCAGGAATCGGGTAGCACGACCCCCTATAAACTGCAGTGCGCCTGGTAAACTTTTTAACGTGACCGGCGGTGCTGGCGTGACACGCCCTCTAGTACCACGGGATGGGGGAGACTAGAACTCATGACCAGTAGAGCCGCAGCAGAATTACTTAGCCAACCGAGCTAGGGCCGCCACCCAACTTATTCAAATTTTTAATTCAAGCTGCCTAACTCTGATTTTTTTGAATTTTTTACCACTTAAGGGCTTTTCTTTTCCATGATGATCCTGCACATACCCTCATTGCTCATTACTAGAGAGATTACATCAATGAATTATAACATTACATCCTTACATCAATGTTTCCTTGTGTTTAATTTTGAAGATTATACATCATAGTCAAAATACATGATACACTTGTTTTCAATACAATACAATACAAGTACATGTGAGATAGATCACTCAAACTGGAACAAATGCAGAAGTCCATAATGACATGAATATTCATCACAAACATGAACATCAGCAATGAAACCCAATGGAGTACAAGGAACATTCCACCTGACCATGTGGTACCCTAAGGTCCACCCCCTGTGCTAGGAGATAACACTAGGTCCCACAACAACAACAAGACAACCACAAATAGACACAATGAGGTTGTACAAAGAAAAAATGACATTACAACAACTACACATCACAAAAGTACATACATTGCTTCTAGAGGACATCACATACCAAAGGGAGAGAACAAACAAGGGAATACTAGTCTGAAGAGGGAAGAGTGTCATCATATGGTCCTGGCATGGGTTATCTTGATAGTCCTAGATGTTGGTCCCCATCCTTGAGTTATCCTAATAGTCTAGATGCTAGCCCCCATCTATGTTTGTCTTGATAGACTCTCACTAAGTGTTGGCCCCATAGGGTGACACATGTGGAACCAATCTTCTTTTTTTTGAGGACAAGGAAGTTGGTCTTGCCAACCAAGTCTTCTCAACCCATCCTTAGCTTAAATGAGCAGTACATGAATGAGCAAGGCATTCACTTATTTGGATTAATGTTTGAACTACCCAACTCCCTAATTCATTTAAAGTTATCACTAGATTACGAAACTCCCACATGGGTTACCCTGGTGCCACTTTGTGCGCTGACCCCTAGTGAGAGTCACTCCCCCTTACCAACAACTAGGAGACCCAACAAAGTCAACAGGGTAAAGCTATCATGCACAAAATGAAAACCACAAAAGTACATAACCCAAGCGAGGCATGGACCATCTTTCTCTCAAACAAAATTGTAAACAAGCAAGGGTGGTGCATGGCTAAAGACCCTCAACAACATATCACAAATATCATATCAACCAAATCAAGGTTAAAACAACAATTCATCCAATAACATATTTTTCCCCAGACCTCTAGAAGCCAACCATTGACAAAATTTACAAAACGACGCCCACTTAACACAAAAACCCAAAATCACCTTAATCCAATTGTAGACACACAAAATTGACCTAGCCTGCAAGTTCTATTTTCTCCATATTTATTCCTAACATAATTAAAATATTTAATTATGTCCTATGGTCTGATTTCAACTATTAATTAAATAATTCTGAATTATTTAATTAATTCATGTCTTTTATTCCTCCTGGCTATTTAAATACGTCACTAATTTTCTAATGTCCCTCTATGATTAAATAAATTCTTAAATTTATTTAATTATCTTTTGTCTATTATTTCCTCCTGATTATTTAAATAAATAAATTTTATTTATTTATTTAAATACGTCATTAATTTCTAATTGTCTTCTTATAATTAAATAAATTCTTTAATTTATTTAATTATTGTCCACGTTGGCCTTTCCCTAATTTTAAATAAAATTATTTATTTAAAATCGTCCCACTTTCTAATTTTCTTTCTCTAAGTAAATAATTTAAATTATTATTTACTGTCACATGGCCCCACCACTTTTGAATTAAATTAATTCAAAAGGTCAACATCACTTCTTGAATCAAATAATTTTAAATTCTTATTTGATTCTCTAGCAACTTCATTTTTCATGCCCAATATTCTCTTGTCACATGCATTTTACACCATTGAAAAAATCAAATATCAACCCTTCATTTCAATTTCTAACCTAATTTTTCCCTAACCCTAATTGTTGGTTGTCACATGCAATTTCATCCTTTGATCTTAGGACATCTCTCAAATTTCAATCCTGGCCATTCATCCAAAATTAACTATTTTATAAAAAAGCAATGTCAACCTCATATGGGGGACCTTTTTTTCATCTCCCAACTACATCACTTCATCATCTCACACTTCATACTTCAGAATTTAGGCTTCCACACTTCTTCATGCTTGTAGAAATCTAAGTACACTTGTATTTTAGATCAAATCCTTCAATATTTGCTTAGGTCTTGTCATAGTCTGATTTCAACTATTAATTAAATAATTCTCAATTATTTAATTAATTCATGTCTTTTATTCCTCCTGACTATTTAAATAAATAAATTATATTTATTTATTTAAATGTGTTGCTATTTTTCTAGTGTCCCTCTATGATTAAATAAATTCTTAAATTTATTAAATTATCTTTTATCCATTATTTCCTCCCGATTCATTAATTTCTAAATGTCTTCTTATAATTAAATAAATTCTTTAATTTATTTAATTATTGTCCACCTTGGCCTTTTCCTAATTTTAAATAAAATTATTTATTTAAAATTGTCCCACTTTCTAATTTTCTTTCTCCAAGTAAATAATTTAAATTATTATTTACTATCACATGGCTGCACCACTTTTGAATTAAATTAATTCAAAAGTTCAACATCACTTCTTGAATCAAATAATTTTAAATTCTTATTTAATTCTCCAACAACTTCATTTTTTGTGTCTAGTATCCTCTTGTCACATGCATTTTCCACCATCCTAAAATCAAATCTCAACCCTCCAGTTCAAATTATAACCTAATTTTTCCCTAACCCTAATTGTTGGTTGTCACATGCAATTTCATCCTTTGATCTTAGGGCATCTCTCAAATTTTAATCCTAGCCATTCATCCAAAATTGACTTTTTTATAAAAAGGCAATGTCAACCTCATTTGGGGGACATTTTTTCATCTCCTGACTTCATCACTTCATCATCTAACACTTCATGCTTCAGAATTTAGGCTTCCACATAGAAATTTGAGTACACTTGCATTTTAGATGTAATACCCCTCCTCTTACTGGTAGGATCTAGTATTTTTCAATGCGGTTGTTTGCTTCTTGTGACGATGATGATACTGTTATTGTTGATATGGTTAGTTAGATGCTAGTTGATGCTGTTATTTCATTTTGGACATGATTACCTTATATGACATGATGGTTGATTATATCAGTTGATTTTCTGAATTATGATATGATGTAGTGTTTTAATTTAATATGTTGTGAGATGATTATTAGTTAGAAATGTAATTCATGGATTATGTTATAATTGTTAGAATAGGTGTGACGAAGGACAATATAGCATCACTCGTTCGCGAGTGCCCTGTTATGTTGCGATTCCTTCTCACAATGCAGTATCTTGATTTAATGCTTTGATATATATGTATATATGCACATGTACACAACTTCGTTTGTATGCAGGATTGCAGGTATAAGTCTCGATTCCACCTGCTTCAGCAGGACAGGGCGAGCACCAAATAACCCAACGGTTAAATGTTGAAACAGAGGTGACGATGAAGTCCTCCCGTCCCATGATGTCAGGTCGTCTCGTTGATTTGGTATTGTGCATTTATGTAATTGTCGTCATTGTGGTTGGGGTTGTGTTTGTCGTATTTTGGTTTATGAGGTATTTTATAAGTCATGATTGTTTAATTGATGTTATTTTATAAGTTGTGAATTAGTTAATTAAAGGTTGGAAACGTTTGTTTATTTTAATGCTAGAATAAATTGCATTTAAATATTTAAATGTTTTAAATTTCATGTGCTTAATTTAAATATTAAATTGTGTCATTTATTTTAACTAATTATCAGGTGGGGATAATTATTAGAATAATTTATTTAATTAAATAGAAAAGGTGTTGTGCAAAAAAGTGGTAAAAATAGAAATAAAAGCAATAAAACAAATAAAAGAATGAAATGATTGTTTGAACCAATGAGAATACAGATCTAATTAAAAAGCTGGCTTTTAAAGGATGAGTTTTCTTTTATTCTTGATTTTTAGAGTTTTTGAAAAAGAGGGATATTATCTTTTAATTAATTAAGAATTTTGAAAGTTTTTGGGGAGAAGAGATTAGGGATTGAGAGAGGGCACAAATTATTCTGTATTTTTGAATCTGAAGAGAATATGGGTTTTTGGGGGATCTTTTGCTAATTTGAAGAGAGATGGAGAAAAGGTTTGGCAATCTCTTGTTGGCATTATTCTGGAGAGTCTTCTGAACAAAGAACCGGATTCAAGTTCGAACACGGGATTCTAGAGAGACGGATTCAAGCAGGAACTAGAAGCTCATCGTAGAAGCCATCGGGATCGAACAAGCGTCATCAGATTCGCAGTAGCACAGGATTCCAGGTTCCAAATATTCCATCTCCTTCTTCTTTCTGTTTCAAAAGAAAATAAATAAATTAGTAGCTTAGCCTTGAAATTATTCCTTTAAGAAAATAAGTGAATTGGAAACGAAGCAGAGAGTTGTGCTGTGGAATCTTTGTTGGAAAATATCCAATGTCTTTATCGTTTTCTTTGTTTTGGAAAATATGTCTCTACCTTCCTTATTAATGAATTAGTTGTTTGTGCCAAAATCTGTATTGATCCTTTAGTATTCTATTGATATATATGTTTACATTTATTTATTTATTTTGTATATGTAATTGTTCTCAGATAATTATTGTATAGTAGTTATATATATTCTTGTAATTATATTTTTATATTGTTAGAAAGGAATGTAATTTTCGTTTTGCTTATAAGCCGAATCGTACGGCGTCAAAACTTTTGTGAGAGAAGTTATGTTTTCTCCTTTTAAAATATATATATATATATATCCGTATTAAACAAATCGAATTCGTTTTTTTAAAAATAAAAGTAATCAATGAAATTATGAAATAGGAGTCGAATTCAAAAATAAAATAAAATAAAAGTTTTTTTTTATAAATATTAAAATTGTATTTGTATTGGGGGAAGGAAAAGGGACGTACCCCGTCCCCTCCCCACTCTGGCAGAAAGGACTGCCCACAGCAGTCCGCGGACTGCTGTGCGCGGCAGTCCTACGGACTGCCGTGCGCAGCAGTCACGAGGACTGCCGTAGGCAGTCCTCTACCACTGCGCCATCTCCACGCGTTTCTATTTTGCTTAAGTGTTATTTAAAATTCTTTCTTTTATTTAAAATCTTAAATTCGTTTAAAATACGTATATTAAAATCTTAAATTCATTATAAATCGGAATCTTAAAAATCTGAATTCGTTTTGTATTATGTATATGTAAATTTTAATTCGTTTTAAATTCGTTTTATATATATATTTTAAGAAATAATTGTTATGTATTTTATTTAAAAATTAAAAAATAAAAATGTGATATTGGAATCATTTTATTTAATATTAATTATTTTAAAATGGGATTATGGTTATTTAAATTTAACGTTAATTTATTATATTTTAAGAATGCAAATTATAATTATTTTATTTAAGATTATTTTAATTGGTTTAAAAATATATATATACATATAATTTTTGTATATAATTGAAATGTTAAATAATGTGTTATATGGGTAATTGTATATTTAAATAGGGTATTATTTTATTAATGGTTTTTGGGTTGAACAAATATCTTTAACAAGAATTAGCTTTTGGTTGTGATTGTGAATTCTTTTGAGATAATCGTATTTAGTCATGTAATTGGGTAGGGAAGTTGGGTTACTCGTAATTAAATAATTAAAATATCCTTGTAATTATTGGAGTGTTGATTTATCATAATCATAGTTGCATCATAGTGTAAGTGTTCCAATAACGTAAGTAAGGTCATTCTTAGATATAATGTTTGGGTGACATTTTATTAAATATTTGTGTAATTTAGGTAGGTAAGTTGTAAGCTATTTAGTTCTAGTGGTTAGGTTTGTTCATTATGGATTTGTTTGAATAATAAACTTAAATCACCAGTTAGTAGTTTGTAAACAAGCAATTGAGAGAAAATTGGAAAATTATATATAATTTGTTGAAAGATTATTTAGCTTTTTGAGTTTGTTTTTTTTTAAGAGTATGAACCTATATGTGCAATGGTACTTTTGGATATTAATAAAACATGTATAAGTGTGGAGTAAATCTTGTGGTCAAGTTGAAGAGTTATGTGAAACGTGAAAGTAGTGCCTCTATTGAATTGTTGGATTGATTTCTTTATTGAGTGGACTAATTTATGTATTAAGTTTGTGCTTTGGTTGATTGTTCTGTGGTGTTAAGCATTGATCCTGTTTAAGTTCGTTTTGAGTCAAATTGTAAGATCGTTGTGTAATGTATTGTTGGGAACCTAGGAGGAGAAATAGAGGTCTCCCTTGGGTACCACTCGAGAGTGTATCAAATTTAATTGTGAAGGTTTCATTGGGATGTTGCCACTCACTACCTTATGGTTGTTGACTCGTTCGTGATATTTTGTTACTATTGTTAGTTCTTGATGAGGAAACCTTAGTGTAAGCCTTTTAGAGTCTTCCAGAGGCTTGTTCTTATTGTTGGTGAATGTTCATCATTTTATGTGCTCTTGTCATGGCAAGATGTTGGTATCATTAATTTGAAAGGGTTGTACGAAACTTTGTGAGACTTTGATTATGAGCTATTGCGAGATGGATTTGCCTCGCTGGTTATGTTTTGAGATATCTGTTTGGTTCGTGATAGTACAACCCTTACCTAGTCTTGATTCATGTTAAGGGTCATAGGGAGAGTGGCTCTTCGTGGGCGCCGGCGCCTCGGGTAAGAGGAAGTGCCAGGGGAACCCACGTAAGAGTAGTTAAACAAGTGATAACTTAATTAATGTATCTAGTGGGTTGGGTTAGTTAACACATAACAAGATAAAAACATGCACCTAACCCCTGCCGTTAGTGCTTTCAAGGCTAAGGATGGGTGGGAAGACCTGGTTGGTAAGGTCACTACCTTGTCTCTATGAAAGGTAAGTGGCTCCGCATGAGTAACCCTATGGGGCGGCACCTTGAAATAGGATGTCTGGATAACCATAGATGGAGGCGGCTCCTTGAGCTAGGTTGTCTGGACAATCCATGTATAGATGGAGGCGGCACCTGGTGATAGGTAGTCTGGCGAATTCATGTAAGGCCATGCGATGACACTCTCCACTAGACACCCTTGTTCTTGTTTCTTGTGTTCTGGATATTGGATCTTTATGTTGTTTTCGAGGACTAGGGAATCCATAGATGGGTGCCAGCGCCTCTATTGGAGGAAGTGCCAGGGGATCCCATGAGAGCTATGTGATGACCCTCTCCACTTGACACCTGGTTGTCTTGGTTTTGGTTGCCTCTGGATTTGCGTACGGAATGGTTGTTTAGATTTATATGGAATCTTGTAATTTTAATTGTTTCAGATTTATTTGGAAACGTATTTTGCATGTTGTTACGGTTCTCCTGGATATTGTATCTTGTGATGTCTTTGATTCTTGTGAATCTGTCTCATGATTGCTAATTGGTGTTGCTTCGTGTCATTGTGATGGGTTTATTAGTGTTAACTTGTTATGTGACTTGTGAACGTTGATGGTTGTTCATTGTATGCTTTGAGTTGTACTTGTTAGTATCATATTGTTGTTGAGTCGGTTTGACATTCATGGTCGGGTTCACTTCCTCGCCACCTCTGAGCACGGGGGGTGAGTTACTTGTAATTCACATGGTTGGGTGGAACGTGCTCCGCACCCGTTGGGTTCCCCATCAGCGTCTTGTTTTCTCAGCTTTCCGCAGTGGAGTTGTACCAGTGATCAGATGTACTTCATGTTCCATTATTCTTGTATCAATCCCCATGTTGGGAAGTTCAATGTAATTCATTTGTCAAAGAAAATTGAAATGTAATATTATATCAATGATGTAATAGTTAGGTTCATTTGTAACTCTAGTAAGAGATTTACCATGGATGTAATTATGCGATGTTTACTATACTCGCATCATGGTTATGGGATGTAACAATGTTTATGATTATTATAAAGTTAATGGTTATGTTATATTCTTTATCTTTATTCTGTTTAGTTGTTGGCGATGTAACCTCGCGTGCCCCAGAGAACCAAGTGTATTAATGCTATGTAATATGCTATGTGGTTATGTGTTAATGTTGTTGCACATGTTTACCTTTATTATTTTAAAAAAAAAATTATTCGCACTATGTGTGTTCTCTGGGGTTTACAAGGCGGGCATTACATTAGATCAAATCCTTCAATATTTGCTTAGGTCTTGTGATAGTCCAATTTCAACTATTAATTAAATAATTCTTAATTATTTAATTAATTCATGTCTTTATTCCTCGATTATTTAAATAAATAAATTTTATTTATTTATTTAAATGTGTTGGTAATTTTCTAATATCCCTCTATGATTAAATAAATTCTTAAATTTATTTAATTATCTTTTGTCCATTATTTCCTCCTAATTATTTAAATAAATAAATTTTATTTATTTATTTAAATACGCCATTAATTTCTAAATGTCTTCTTATAATTAAATAAATTCTTTAATTTATTTAATTATTGTCCACCTTAGCCTTTTCCTAATTTTAAATAAAATTATTTATTTAAAATTGTCCCACTTTCTAATTTTATTTCTCCAAGTAAATAATTTAAATTATTATTTACCATCACATGGCCCCACTTTTGAATTAAATTAATTTTTAATTCAAAATGACAAATTTCCTCCATAAATCAAATAATTTTAAATTATTATTTGATTTTCAAGCAACTCTTTTTCTGTGCCTAATATCTCCTTGTCACATGCAACCTTGTCCATTGATTTAATTTTCTAAAATCATATCTCAACCATTCATTTCAAATTTTAATCTAATTTTTCCCTAACCCTAATTGTGGGTTGTCAGATTCAATTTCAACCATTGATCTTAGGTCATTTGTTAATCTTCAATCTTGGCCATTCATCCAAAATTGACTTTTCTATAAAATAGCAATTTTGGCCTCATTTGACACATCTTATGCACACTTCATACATCTTGGCATTTCTTGACTTCATGCTTTAGGCTTGCTTCATAGTTGCATTGTGTAGCATTTTTGATAGAATCCTTCAATATTTGCTTAGGACATTAGCATAATCATAGGTTGCTCATCATAATCTGAGGGCAATTATCTACTTGCAACACATAGAGAAGGTGCAATGAAGGTGATTCATAGAGATTGAAGACATTTGGTGAGATATTTCTTTGTTTTCATGTTTTGTATTCCTTTATTCTTCATTGCTTTGCTTTGGGTTGTTTTGTTGAAGCTATAATATGCTAACCTGGTATTTTCCCTAAGCTACATTAGTGCACCCAATGCCAAAACACTCATTTTTCTAGATTTTCGTATGACATTTTTGTGTTTTTGTAGGTACAAGTATGAAATGTCACATTTGAAGTATTCTAAGCCACATTCACCATGTAGAATGATGCATCTACTATGTTGAGTCACACTTGCTAACAAGAATTGTGCATTTGCTCTGTTGCAATGCATCTGCGGGTCCAAATGACACATACGTAGGCCACAACGCATTTGCTCTGCATACCAACACATATGCCTAGAAAATTCCAACTTTCAGCCTTGAGACACATTTTTTGTGTAGAACAATGCATTTGCCTAGTAAATTCTAGCTTTCTACCCTATGATGCATTTGACTTGCAAAATGACGCATTTTCCTAGTAAAAATTTACTTTAAGGTTTTTGCAAAATTTTCTAGATTTCTTATTTCAGTTTAGTAACTTAGAGGTTTTTGAGGTTACTAATATTCTATTACAATATGTGGCAAGGAGTCTAACCTTTGTTTGTTGATTTTCATATCACTTTTTCAATTCCTTAATCAAGCAAGCAAACAACAAATGACTTGCATTCACATTTCATTGGCTAAAATGAACATGCATAGTCACTCATGGGCTTAAAATGAAATCAATCTTGCAATGAAACTCATAAGGTTAAAATGAACATGCATTTTCATGTCATGGGCTTAAAATGAACTTTGTTTGTTTCACATTAATTTAAATTTTTAAATGAACAAAGTGTTTTAGGTGTTTTCCTCACATTGCAATTTGGATAATTAAAATGAACAAGTGTCTCCAATTTGTGTAACCCTGATTCAATAATAGAAGTATCCTCTCCCCTTGTGCACTTGTGCAATCCTGGGTGCAAGAGAAACTATTATTAACTCTAGTAATTGGACCTTCCTTGGTGGAAAAATGTACTCACCCCAAGGCAACTCAAACCGGAAACAAAGCTCTTTAGCCGAGCTACTCCCAATCAGTATACAAATGTGAATCCTAATGGAAAACTTATGATTACAAGTACAGATGTGTCACACAGAAAAGTGAATTCCCAAAAACCCTATTGAGCATAACCTCTTCAAGATGGAATTCCTCCTTATCAGAGCTAATCTTGCTTGATGGGTGGCCACTCAAACAAGAGTCTCAAACTAAAAACCTTTGTGTATTTGCAAAAAACCCATCTATTTGTCGGTGCAACAACAATCGTTGCCAAGGCATCCACATTCTCACAGTTCTTAGTAGAGGTGAAAGGCCAGCCATGGGAGATTTATGGGGTCTTGAAACTTGGTTGACCTAAGAAGTGAGTGCAATGTAAAGGGTAGTTTGTGTGGCCAAGCTTCTAGATCACCCGCTAAGAATAAGTGCGGCTAGGGAAACCCACGTGGAATCCAGTGGATATAGTCCTTTCATAACCTAGGATTGTGCTTGTCTTCATTGTGCATATTTTCAAACATTCAAAGAAAACAAATTGTGTTTTCCAAGTTTTCTCTAAGACATTGAACAAATAAACACCTTTCACAGACTTAGAAACACTCATTCAAACTGAAATATTATTGAAAATTTTCCAAAATTGCAAACAAACTAGACCTTTATTCAGCCTGTAGCACATTTTCTATTCTATGCAACGCATTCACTATTCTGAATTGCATTTGAATTTTTTTGTGTTGCAATCGCTATGCTAAAATGCATTTTCTATCCTTTGCAACACATTTGACTGGTCTGAACCACATTTGATTTCCATAATGTCACATCTCAATCTTGATGCAGGTTACTTTCGGCTTTGTGTGGATTTGTTACATGCTTTGTTGTGCCTAGTAGAATAATGATTAATATGATGATGTTTTGGTGTGGGGATAAATGGAAGTGTTTATTTAAATTATGAAAAGTTGGATAGTATTGAATATGTTTTATTTTGAAAATGAAGCAAAATAGAGTAGAAACATTTTAATTAATGTAATGTATTGCTTTATTTATATCCTAATGTGATACTAATTTAATTATTGTTGTGTGCCTGAGTGCACTTGAGTTGTAGGAAGTAGAAGACCAAGGGTGTGATTAAGGAGACGTTGTTAGCTTCTTGATAGAACAAAATAGGAAGATCTCTCGATCACACACATGAGCACTTAGATTCATGTAGTTGCATTTAGGAATGTTAACTTTAGTGTGTTTGTTTTAAATTATTTGCGAATTAAATAATAATTAGTAAATTAAATAAATGAAGAAGTGAAAGCATGATAAAATAAAGGATTAATTTTTAATTAAAGTTAATTATAGATTTTGATTTACATGCTTATGCATTCCATTCTTCTTTTAATTTGTGTTAACCTTTGCATTAATCAGTTAACCATTAGTTATAAGATATTTATTCTTTTTATTATTGAGTAAATATTTTAAAAAGAAGATTTACATGCAATTAAATTGAAAATTATTATTATTTTAAAAATCCATTTTCAAGATTAGGGTAGAATGGAAAAAGGAAAAAGTAATTTTAAAAAGGGAAAAGAGTTCCCGAGAAGGTAACGGTTCTTGAAAAACTTTCTTGAAAATAAGCTCTGCAATCTTTGCTTTAATGGCTTCCAAGAAGATGTTGAATCTTTAAAATAGTGAGTTGAGAATTGTTCTTTGGAGGATAGTTGGAAAATAAAGAGCTGGAAAAACAACTAGAAAGAAGGAAAGAGAAGAAGCTCGCTCAGGAAAACCAAATCGAACAGGGGCAGAGGAAACAAGTGGTTTGAAGAGCAGTCCCAATTGGAAGCATAATCTCTAGGTTTTCTATTCTTTTTCCTCAATCTTGTTGAAATATGAAAATACTTCTGAAGAATTTGAATGCTAGTTCGAATTGTATGCAAAACTATAAAAAAACTCAGAAAGTATTTCATTCTTTGAGTGCATTGAAATAATTTTCCCAATTATGCTTCTTTCATATTGGGATTTATCTTTCTCTTCTTTATTCATTGTAGTTTATGAGTCTGCTTTTCAATATTTATACTATGGTTCTGTAAATAAATATACATATATATATATATATTTATATGCAGAAACATATATTTTTGTGAATATATATATATATAATATCAATACCCTGTGTCAATTCGAAGTCCGTGCAGTAGTTGTATGAATTTTAAATCTGGCATCGATATTTTGTTTGAATTGTAGATTCTTGTTTGGGGATTACACCCCAACCCCGTCCATAGAGGATAGGCGGCGTTGTAAGAGGGCAACACCCTCCATGTGCCAAGGCTTGTGGAGGAGGTGGTACCTCCTCACAGCTAGCGCCCTCCTCTATGGGGAGGCGTCAGCCCTCTATCATTGAAAATTAAGAAAACATAAATTCTAATTCTTCTATTTTTAACATGCAAATTCAATTCTTTCTTGGTTTGTGCGTTGGAAGCACAGTAAATAATATTTGTATGAGTTATATATATAAATTATAAATATATGTATATATGTATATATATAAATATATATATGTATATATATACATACAAATACATATTCACAAGCACACAGTCTATTTTTTTATATAAATTCTGTTTTCTTCCACTGAAACATGGCTCATTGCCAATGGAATATCACAGAAAAAATATATAAATAAAAACATATTAATATATAAGTATATTTATATATATATACACGCACAGGTATATATATATATACATAAATTTGGCACAAAAATCATTGTATTTCTACATAAAATATTACCTTTTGGCATTGGTATTACATAGAAAAACACAACTTTGCGTTCAATTTTCTTTATGTATTATCCATTATATGTCTACTATGCCTTTATATATACATGTAAATGTTGTAAACATAAATATATATACACACCAACACAAAAAATGTATATACAAACTTGTACGGGGAATTATTATATTTTCAGTTAAAACTCAGAAAACGTAGAATAGATTCATATAAATAATACTGTGCTTTGTAGCAAACTTGGAGTTATGTGCTAAACTAGAAATTTACATTGTTCTTCTTTTCTAAAACTGTTGTTTACTTTTTGAAAATCAATGCATTGAATGAGTCACCATATATCAATTCATAACTTAGTAGTATATACCCAAGGCTATATTAAGAGCTAAAAATGAATCTTAGAGCAAATGTATTCTATAGAAAATGCATTCAAACTAGTGAATTTTCTTAGAAGAGTATTTTTCTTTTCTTAGTTGAAACTATCAAAAATTACTTACTTGACCAAACTATTTTTTTTTTAGAGAATAAAACTGAGATTGATTTTCAAATAGCAATGTAACACTCATTTGCAAATTGTACATGAAACCTCATTTACTGAATGCATGCATGAAAGCTATTTTGACAATCTTTGTGTGAACATTGGAAAATGATGAAATCTCTTTGAAGTTAGAAATGTGTAAAAATTGACTGTGAACCTAGATGGAAAATATATCATTTACTGTATTTTGAGAAACTTCCAGGATAGGATGCCAAAGGTGGACCCACAGAGATGATAGTTTTAACCTTTCTAAAACTATCATCTTACTTTATTTATGCTTGGACAAGCACTTGCACCATTGAAATAGATGGAATTAAAAGCCTAGAACTAAATGAATATAGGTCTCTACCACCTCCTATTTGCAAGAAATATGTGATTCTCATGTTAGGAATGCACATAGGCATTAGGCTTGCATTGAGAGTTCCCTCCTGCGTTGTTGTTTCAGGTTGCTAGGCTCCTCGTGCAGGGCCGGGGATTTCTTCGAGCTAGGAAGAAACCCGGGGAAGTATTGTACTTCGTGGTTGGGTGGAAAAGGCACCTTAATCACACTCTTGGCCCTAGCTTGCAAGAAGACCAGTGCTGTCACGACAGTTGAGGTTCAAAGATTTATGTGCTATAAATGTAGTCATTTATTATTTGGAATGGCTTGTAAAACCCACTTGTAAATGTAACTTTATTTGTAATTCAATATTTTAACATTGAAACAGATGTATTGAAAAGAAAGATTTGATGTAACATTGAAATAGATGTACTGATTGAAAGTTAGTGGTGTAATTGAAACTTTAGTGAGTTTATGAAAACTTGTTGATATTCAAATGGAAATCATATATGTATCAATTCAATGATCCTTGTTGTTAATTAAATTTATTTATTTTGCATACATGGAATGAGATTTATTTTGAATTTTTTTTTTTAGCATTTATGGAAAGATCATGGCATATGCATCCTTTGTTTTACCATACTTGGAATGTATTAAGTTTGGTAATTTGTGTGGCTAAATGAACATCAATTTTTGAGCGTTACATTTTGGTATCAGAGCATCAAGGTTCAACTCTTGGACCTATGTCTAATTACACTCGATGTTCTATTTTTCCAGGGTAACCCTAATGGAGGGTAGGTATTATGAACATGAACGGGGGGAGGATCCCATGGTGATCCGAATGATAAGTTGGATCAGATTTTGGCCATACTAAGTAGGCAAGAGGCCAGGATTGATAACCTTGAGTAGGAAAGACAAACTGGACCAACAAGGTCTGAACCTGGTGAGAGTGAAAACATCACGAATGAACTTAATGGAGAAAACCCAAAAGCTAAAAAAAATAAAAGTAAGCTAACTAAGGTAGCTGAGGAATTGGGTAAGGACCTCAAGAAGGTGGTGCCACCCAGGTTTGATGGTAAATATTTTGGTGATGGGACAGAGGCTTGGATTATTGAAATGGAGAGGTATTTTTCCCTTCAGAACCTATTCGAGGAAACTAAAGCAGAATGGGGATCCTACCAGATCACTAGTGAAGCTGCTACATGGTGGGAGAATGAAAAGGCTGATAAATAATTTTTACCTGGTAAGGTAACATGGGAACAATTTTTGCAGATTTTCAGGAAGAGGTGGCTTCCACAGTCTTATTTTGATAAGAAAATGATAGAATTACAGGTGCTCATTCAGGGAGGAATGACAGTGATACAATATTGGGAGAAATTCTCTCAATTACTTAAGTACGTACCTTAGTACCAGCATGATGAGAGGTTTTGTATTCAAAAATTAATTCTAGGGCTTAGGCCTCAAATTGGAAATGAGGTGGATATGCATAGAATGACTACCATGGATGAAGCCTTTGAATTGGCACTCTTACAAGAACATAAAATGCAATAGGTTGCAAATTACAAGAAAAGTAGGGAAGCCAAGTATGGCAATAAGAAGTTCCAAGGAAATCACCAAGGTAACAATAACTAGGGCAATCAAAGCAATCAAGGAAACCAGGGAAATAATAAAAGGTAGATCAAAAATTTTAAAAGGGGTGGTAGTCCTCAAAATCGTAATGATGGAAACCAGAATAACAATAAGAGGGCTAATTTCAATAAAAAGAATGACAATAACAAGAGGGATTTTTTGACAGGCCTAAGGCACCTCGTGGGGGTTGTTATACTTGTGGTGGTGAGAATTATGCCAGTGTGTGCCCTCAGAGGGTTAATAGATAGAACAGCAAGAATCAACATCATATCCATGCAGCAGTTGACAATCACCAAACAGATTATCAATCCAATCCTATCCAGCTATCGGGTAAACTTTTTGGAACTCCTGTTTCTATTTTGATTGATACTGGTGCCACTGATAGTTTTGTGGATCCTCACGTTATATCTAAATTAGCAGTTAGACTGGGCTATATGGAAAATTAATGGAAAGTTCAATATGGGAACCATGTAGAGAGGAAGGTAGAGTAATTCTTGTTTTGTAGTGAACTTGAACTCCCTAGTCTCAAAACGCAAGTTAATTTGTATGTAGCACCATTGGGATCTTATGATGTGATTTTAGGGATAAATTGGCTTTCTGAACATAAGGCCCTTATGGATTGTGAAGAGAAATCAATAAGGTGTCTTGATGATCAAGGTAATCATGTGGAGATTAGTGGTTTAAAAAGGCCTCTGGAACTTAGGCAAGTTTCAGCCATGCAAATAAAGAAGGCAAGCTGAAGGGGATGTACTATTTATGCAATAAAGGTCAAGGACCTTGATGAGATAGAATCATCAGTTAATGATCATCCCATTCTAAAAGAATTTGAGGATGTATTTCCTGAGGAGCTAATTGAGCTACCGCCTAAGCGTGTATTCAATTTTTTAATTGATTTGATACCGGGTGTGGAACCTCAGTCCAAAGCCCCCTACAAGATGAACACAATGGAGTTATATGAGCTAAAAGCCCAATTGGAGGAATTGTTGAAACAAGGTTTCATTAGACTGAGTGTGTCACCTTGGGGAGCTCCTATTATATTTGTGAAGAAGAAGGATGGGACCTTGAGGTTATGTATAGATTATAGGATGCTTAACAAGGTTACTATCAAGAAAAAATACATGCTTCCCCATATTGATGATTTGTTTGACCAGTTAAAAGATGCCAAGGTATTCTCTAAAATAGATTTGAGGTCGAGGTATCATCAGTTGAGGCTAAAGGATGAAGATATTCACAAGACTAAATTCAGGACAAGGTACAGGCACTACGAATTCACAGTGCTTCCATTTGGGCCAACCAATGCCCCTACAACCTTCATGAATTTGATGAATAGTGTTTTTTGGGACTGCTTGGATAACTTTGTTTTAATCTTCCTTGATGACATCTTGATATATTCTAAGTCAGAGGAAGAACTTGAGAAGCATTTGAGGATAGTATTGCAGCGGTTGAGGGAACATAAGTTATATGGGAAAATGTCCAAATGTACCTTTTTTCCGATCTGAGGTGCATTACTTGGGACATGTTATTTTAGCAGAAGGGATAGCCGTGGACCCAGATAAGATTAAGGAAATCTTAGATTGGCAAGCACTATGGAATGTTTCAGAAGTCAGAAGCTTTATGGGACTTGCAGGGTATTACAAGAGCTTTGTGCAAGGGTTCTCAACAATAGCAGCACCCATTATCACACTCTAGAAGAAGGGAAAGAAATTTGAGTGGAGTGACAGGTGTGAAAAATATTTTCAATTACTAAAAGAGAAGCTTCTACACCTATTCTAGTTGTGCTTGATCCAAATGGTCATTTGACAGTGATTATTGATGCATCAGGAGAGGGGGTAGAAGCTGTTCTCATGCAGGAAGGACAAGTGGTGGCATATGAATCAAGAAAGTTGAAACAACATGAGTTAAATTACACACCACATAATTTAGAGTTGGCAGCCATAGTTCATGCCCTTTAGATGTGGAGACACTATCTCTTGGGTAAGCCCTTTGAATTAAAAATAGATCATGTTGGATTACAATACATCTTTACTCAACCCAACCTAAATGCTCGTCAAAGGCGATGGTTGGAGTTTTTGAGTGAATATGACTTTGCCATTGAGTACATTAAAGGGAAGGAAAACAAGGTAGCAGATTCCTTGAGTAGGAGAAGACATCTCAAAACCATGGTTACCATAAAATCTAGTTTCAGAGAGCAGGTGGTTCAGGCTTTATCTAGGGATGAGTAGTATGAAAGGGTGAAACAAGACCTAGAGTAGGATCCTTCAGATCGCAGATTTGCTGGATATGTATTTGATTCTAATAGACTCTTGAGGTTCCAAGGTCATATGTATATTCCTAACTCTGTAGGGTTGAGAGAGTTGGTGCTAGAGGAACTCCATAATGCGCCTTACTTAGGACACCCTGGTGTGACTAAAATGGTTGAGGGACTCAAGCCTCTATACTTTTGGCCAGGACTCAAAAGAGATGTTATTGCATTTATAGCCCGATGTTTGGAATTCGAGTGAGTTAAGGCTGAGCATGTCCATCTGGCAGGACTTTTATATCCACACAGGGTGCCAGAATATAAGTGGCAGGTGATAACTATGGACTTTATTTAGGGATTGCCAATGTCTAGGAATTGACATGATACCATCCTAGTTGTGGTGGATAAATTAACTAAGGTAGCCCATT
Source organism: Sequoia sempervirens (assembly GCA_007258455.2). Classification (NCBI taxonomy): domain Eukaryota; kingdom Viridiplantae; phylum Streptophyta; class Pinopsida; order Cupressales; family Cupressaceae; genus Sequoia; species Sequoia sempervirens. Next base: position 643,505,327 of record VDFB02000003.1, read on the forward strand.
TCATTCCTGGGAACCTCAAGGATGGTTCAATGGTATTAGTGAGAAAATTTGTGTAGGAAATATTTTGACTACATGGAGTTCCAGAGGTGATCATTTCAAATCGTGACACTTAGATGACTTCCATATTTTGGACTACTTTGAATTCTTCCCTAGGAATTAAATTAAATTTCAGTTTTGCATATCATCCTCAGACCGATGGTTAGATTGAGAGGGTGAACCAGATTGTGGAGGATCTCCTCCGAATGTATTGTATGGAGCAGCAACACAAATGGGAGGAGTATTTTCCATTGGTGGAGTTTGCGTACAACAACTCTGACCACGCCTCTTTAGTTATGGCACCATTCAAGGCTCTGTATGGACAGAAATTCTGAACACCCATCAGTTGGGATAGGGTTGAGGACAGGATTGTGATTGGTCCTAAAATGTTGAGGGAAATGGAAGACCAGATGAAGCTTATCAAAGAAAAGCTTCAGCAAGCTTCAGATCGACAGAAGAGTTTTGTGGATAAGAATAGAACTTTTAGACAATTCTCTGTAGGAGACAAGGTCTTTTTGAGAGTTTTGCTGCATAAGAGTTCAATCTCTTTCTACAAGAATTCAAAACTTTCCCCTAGGTTTGTTGGGCCTTTTGATGTCTTGGAGGTGATTAATCCAGTTGCTTATAGGCTTGCTCTGCCACCAGCTCTATCCCAGATCCATAATTTTTTCATGTTTCGGTGCTTAAGCCCTACCATCCAGATGTAGCTCATATTCTTGACTAGCATGCGTTACAGGTACAGGACCCAGGAGTGATGCAGGTGGAGCCCATCAGGATACTGGAAGAGCACAATGTTAAGTTGCGGAACGGGGACATTATGTAGTATAGGGTCCAGTGGGACCAATACTCCGAGGATAATGCCACTTGGGAGAATGCTAAGGACATTGATAGAGCTTTTCCCCATTTGAGATCTTAGTATGTTTTTCTTTTCTTGCTTTTAGAGACTTATGATACAGTGATGTTTTAGATTTTGTTGTGTGGATTTCTAATAAGACATCAAGATGATGTCTCTTCCTAGTGGAGAAGGATGTCACGTCTCAATCCTAATGTAAGTTACTCTCAACTTTGTGTGGATTTGTTACATGTTTTGTTGTGCCTAGTAGAATAATGATTAATATGATGATGTTTTGGTGTGGGGATAAATGAAAGTGTTTATTTAAATTATGAAAAGTTGGATAGTATTGAATATGTTTTATTTTGAAAATGAAGAAAAATAGAGTAGAAATATTTTAATTAATGTAATGTATTGCTTTATTTATATCCTAATGTGATACTAATTTAATTATTGTTGTGTGCCTGAGTGCACTTGAGTTGCAAGAAGTAGAAGACCAAGGGTGTGATTAAGGAGAGGTGGTTAGCTACTTGACAAAACAAAGTAGGAAGATCTCTCGATCACACACACGAGCACTTAGATTCATGTAGTTGCATTTAGGAATGTTAACTTTACTGTGTTTATTTTAAATTATTTGTGAATTAAATAATAATTAGTAAATTAAATAAATGATGAAGTGAAAGCATGATAAAATAAAGGATTAAAGTTTAATTAAAGTTAATTATAGATTTTGATTTACAAGCTTATGCATTCCATTCTTCTTTTAATTTGTGTTAACCTTTGCATTAATCAATTAACCATTAGTTATAAGATACTTATTCTTTTTATTATTGAGTAAATATTTTTAAAAGGAGATTTACATGCAATTAAATTGAAAATTATTATTATTTTAAAAATCCATTTTCAAGATTAGGGTAGAATGGAAAAAGGAAAAAGTAATTTTAAAAAGGGAAAAGAGTTCCTGAGAAGGTAACGGTTCTTGAAAAACTTTCTTGAAAATAAGCTCTGCAATCTTTGCTTTAATGGCTACCAAGAAGATGTCAAATCTTTAAAATAGTGAGTTGAGAATTGTTCTTTGGAGGATAGTTGGAAAATAAAGAGCTGGACAAACAACTGGAAAGAAGGAAAGAGAAGAAGTGTGCTCAGGAAAACCAAATCAAACAGGGGCAGAGGAAAGAAGTGGTTTGAAGAGCAGTCCTAGTTGGAAGTGTAATCTCCAGGTTTTGTATTATTTTTCCTCAATCTTGTTGAAATATGAAAATACTTCTGAAGAATTTGAATGCCAGTTTCAATTGTATGCAAAACTATAAAAAAAACTAAGTATTTCATTCTTTGAGTGCATTGAAAGAATTTTCCCAATTATACTTCTTTCAAATTGGGGTTTATCTTTCTCTTCTTTATTCATTGTAGTTCATGAGTTTGTTTTTCAATCTTTATACTATGGTTTTGTAAATAAATATACATATATATACCTACATATATATATTTTTATGCAGACACATATTTTTGTGCATATATATATAATATCAATACCATGTGTCTATTCGAAGTTCGCAGTACTTGTATGAATTTTAAATCTGGCATCGATATTTGTTTTGAACTATAGATTCTTGTTTGGAGATTACACCCTAGCCTCGTCCATAGAGGATGGGTGGCGCTATGAGAGGGAAGCGCCCTCCATAGGCCAAGGCCTGTGGAGGCCTCCTCACAACCAACGCCCTCCTCTATGGGGAGGCGTCAAACCTCTATCATTGAAAACTGAGAAAACATAAATTCTGATTCTTTTGTTTTTAACATGCTAATTTAGTTCTTTCTTGGTTTGTGCATTAGAAGCACAGTAAATAATCTTTGTATGAGTTATATATATAAATTATAAATATATGTATATATGTATGTATATAAATATATATATATATATATATACATATATATATACATACAAATACATATTCACAAGCACACAATCTCTTTTTTTTTATAAATTTGTTTTCTTCCACTGAAACATGGCTCATTTCCAACGGAGTTGCACAGAAAATATATATGAATAAAAACATATTAATATATAAGTATATATATATAAATGCACAGGTATATATATATGTATATATATACATAAATCTGGCACAAAAATCACTGTATTTCTACAGAAAATATTACCTTTTGGCATTGATATTACACAGAAAAACATAGCTTTGCATTCAAGTTTCTTTATGTATTATCCGTTATACGTCTACTATGTCTGTGTATATACACGTAAACGTTGTAAAAGTAAACATATATACACACCAACACAACAAATGTATATACAAACTCGTACGAGGAATTATTAAATTTTAAGTTAAAACTCAAAAAATGTAGAATAGATTCATATAAATAATACTGTGCTTTGTAACAAACTTGGAGTTATATGCTAAACTAGAAATTTACATTGTTCTTCTTTTCTAAAACTGTTGTTTATTTTTTGAAAATCAATGCATTGAATGAGTCACCATATATAAATTTAGAACTTAGTGGTATATACCCAAGGCTATATTAAGAGCTGAAAATGAATCTTAGAGCAAATGTATTCTATAGAAAATGCATTCAAACTAGTGAATTTTCTAAGAAGAGTATTTTGCTTTTCTTAGTTGAAACTATCAAAAATTACTTACTTGACAAAACTATTTTATTTTAGAGAATAAAACTGAGACTAATTTTCAAATAGCAATGTAACACTCATTTGCAAATTGTACATGAAACCTCATTTACTGAATGCATGCATGAAAGCTATTTTGAAAATCTTTGTGTGAACATTGGAAAATGATGAAATCTCTTTGAAGTTAGAAATATGTAAAAATTGACTGTGAACTTAGATGGAAAATATATCATTTACTATATTTTGAGAAACTTCCGGGATAGGATGTCGAAGGTGGACCCACAAAGACGGTAGTTTTACCTTTTCTAAAACTATCATCTTACTTTATTTATGCTTGGCCAAGCACTTGCACCATTGAAATAGATGGAATTAAAATCCCAGAACTAAATGAATATAGGTCTCTGCCACCTCATGTTTGCAAGAAATATGTGATTCTCATGTTAGGAATGCATATAGGCATCGGGCTTGCATCAAGAGTTCCCTCCTGCGTTGTTGTTTCAGGTTGCTAGGCTCCTCGTGTAGGGCCGGGGATTTCTTCGAGCTAGGAAGAAACCCGGGGAAGTATTGTACTTCGTGGTTGGGTGGAAAAGGCGCCTTAATCACACTCTTGGCCCCAACTTGCAAGAAGACCAGTGGTGTCACGGCGGTTGAAGTTCAGAGATTTATGTGCTATAAATGTATTCATTTATTATTTTGAATGGCTTGTAAAGCCCACTTGTAATGTAACTTTATTTGTAATTCAGTATTGTAACATTGAAACAAATGTATTGAAAAGAAAGATTTGATGTAACATTGAAATAGATGTATTGATTGAAAGTTAGGGGTGTAATTGAAACTTGAGTGAATATATGAAAACTCGTTGATATGAAAATGTCAATCATATATGTATCAATACAATGATCCTTGTTGTTAATTAGATTTATTTATTTTGCATACATGGAATGAGATTTATTCTGATTTTTTTTTTAAGCATTTATGGAAAGATCATGACATATGCATCCTTTGTTTTACCATACTTGGAATGTATTAAGTTTGGTCAATTGTGTGGCTAAATGAACATCAAATTTTGAGTGTTACATAGAATGATGTAATTGCTTTCCTGAGCCGCATCTGTGACCTATAATGACACATTCGTTGAACCTGCGATGCATTTGACATCCTACAACACATCTGTGACCTGAAATGATGCAATTGCCTATCATTAAGAAAAACACTATTACTGTCCAAAGCTCGAGTCCAAAGATTTTCAATCTGCTATCAAACATCTTTTTCTAGTAGCCTCTATTAAAAACCAGACAAGGAATTTCTCAAATCCTTTATTCTTTACATCTTTTAGCTTGCATTCTCCCATAGGTCCATCCTTGCAAATTTTTAGTTGCACCCTTAGAGTTCATCAACATCATTTTTGGAAATATACCAATCTTTAAGTCCTCATTTTTTTAGACTTTGGAAGAGGAAAACTTACTGCACCTTGCAAAAAAATTTCCTTCAAAAGTAGGTTATCATTGGACTTAATCAAAATCATTTTCTTTAGTCATTGTCCTTTTGTGAGACCTTTCCAACTCAAAAGTCTAGTTAGGAAACCTCACTTTGTCATCTTGTCATTGTCATTTAGTCATACCAACAAGTCCTTTGATGATCTAAATTGAGACATAAACCAAGCTTTGAGTGGTTGAGTAAAACTTGTTTTTTAAATTCCATCAAAATTCCTTATACCTTTGCATATTTTAGTCATTTTAGTCCTCATTTTGCATCCCCTATCTTAAAAATCAAAATCCAAAACAATATATATATATATAGTGTCATACCTTTCATCTTAGTCTTCATTTTCCTTTTGCATTTGACTTTTACTTTAGACAACATTGTCATATTGCATTCCTTATTGCCAAAAATCCCAAAAATACAGTTGCATTTTGCATCCCTTATTCAAAAATCCAAAAACATAGTGTCTTATCATTCCCATTCACATGCTTACTTGTCATTATCATCCTTTCCTCATTTGAGAAAATCCTTATATGGTTGAGGCTAGGCTCCAAAGGAAAAGAAGACAAATGGAACCTTTTGGACAAGACACCAACCTCTATAATTTCTCTAATGACATGAACCACAACACAGACTTGGGGGCACCTTTCATCAATCCTTTTAGTGACATGAACATGCCATCTTCTTCACACAACCCCTTTGAACCATTCATACGTAGAGATAAAAATGTACATGTATTTATGGAAGACTTAGAAGCTGTCACACAAAACCCCAACATAGCCTCCTTTGTGGAAAAACTTATCTTGCAAGATTGAGACAAATATCTAGCCATGCTTTTAGACCAAGGGGCCAAATTACCAAGTGGGTTTGGCATTAATACCTTAAGAGAAACCTCTCCTAATCACAACACAAAAAATAATGCAAATAATACCTCCAACACCAACCAACCTCTTTTGACACCACAACATAATGCCAACAATACTTTCATTGGTGCCACCACACAAAAATGTGACAAAAATCATCAATGCTACCTCTAATGGCACCTTCTCTCAAAATATTTCTAACATGGTCAACACAACATTCATTGGAGGAACATCAACATGTCACAAGCCACATCACAATCAATGCCTCTAATATCAACAATGTCCTCACAATCAATTGGAGCTACCTTTGGATCCTCAACAATGGGGAAAATTTTTTCAAACCTATTATTTCGAGCTTCATCTAGCACCATGGGAACAACATTTCCAAATCCTTTAATTGGGTGTTCAAATAATGCCATGGGAATGAACTCATTGAACCCCTTTGGGAGAAATAAATGATGAATTACCATTTCAGGACCCCAACCTAATGTCAACACTTCATCACAACTCAATACCAACACTAATATCCCCCAAAGGCAAAACACCAACATTCCCTATGGTCAGATTTATCAATTTGGACAAGGAAATCACATTGCACAACACATGAGTTCATTTGGAAAACAAAACACTCAAGGTCAACATATTTTGCAAATACAGACTAATACTGTTGGAGTGCACATTCCCACATATGCATCACACATCCATACACAACAACACATTCGTAATCAAAATTTGCAATACCAAAAAGTTCCAAATCAAAATACGTCACACATTCCACAACAATACATCCCAAATATGAACACATCCTCACAACAAGTGGGAACTCATGGAATACCTATCACTAGCATGTGTGATGCTATGAACAACCCCATAATTGATCCACTCACAACTCAAATTGCGACCTTGCAAAAATAGATGGAGAACATACAAATGCAATATAAAAAGACTCACACATCATATGACCTATGTCCATACCCTTTTGACATGAGTCTACACATGCCACATTTCCATCCTAAATACGTGGTGCCAAACTTTACTAAATACAAAGGAAAGACAAATCCCCTTGAACACGTTTGAGAATTTACAACCAATTGTATGGATGTTGCCTATGAACATACTTATTTGATGAGACTCTTCCCTAGGAGTTTTGTAGGTCCTACACTTGAATTGTTTGCCACCTTGCCTAAGGGAATAAAAACATGGGAGGAACTTGTAGAAAAATTTGTACGAAATTACGCCTATAACATTGACACCAATGTCACCATTACCAATTTATGTATGCTTACTCAAGAAGAAACTAGTGAGACCTTTATCCCATTCTTCCAAGGATGGAGAAGTTTAGCAAGTCAATGCCATGTTGAGATACCAAAAAAATAAAAGGTAGACATTTTTTTCCAAAACCTCCTGGGCCCATTGAAATACAATTTGCAAGTTCATTACTGCCCTACTTTCACAGACATAGTCAAAAATGGAGTCCAACTCGAAAAGGCCCTTATTGCTAAAGGAGAACTCAAATATGGCAACAAGAACATGAACAAAAACCTACCTACTAACAAAAATAAATATTGGGTCAAGAATAAATGCATCACTAAGGTGGTAAACACAATGGGTCTTGTACTCACCCTCAAAGGAGCTCAATTATAAAATGAACCATTGGCCACACTGACACCTACTGCAAATGCCATCCAAAATAATCAAAGCAATCAAAACAATCAAAGCCAAGGGCAGCCACATCAAACCAGGAAATTTCCAAAGATATGTACATACACTTCCTTGGGTGAACCAATTGAAGAGGTACTTAAGAAACTTCTCCAAAATAGTGTCATCACATTACAGGACCCTAAGCCATATGACCCAAGACAATTCAAGCCATCATGGTGGGATGACAATGATTTCTATGATTACCACCATGCAAAAGGGCATAAAACTTCTTGTCGAAAATTAAGAAACCTTGTATAAGATCTCATTGAAAATTGCACCATTGAATTAGGTAGACAACAATTTTCTTCAAACGTGGACCATACTAACTCATAAAAACCCACTGTAGGACCATGGTTCAAATAATCCCTCTACATTAGGTCCAAAGAATAATAATAATTGAGCCAATTACACTTGCAACACCTTCAACTATTTTGGTGGGCCCATTATTAATCACCTCTAAGCTGCCAACGAATATGTCAATACAATTACCATCAAGAAAACACCCGAGTGTAATGTCACTACCCTTGGAGGCAAAGTCACCATAGCTAGTCCTCCTCCTCCTAGACAGCTGAAGATCACATTACCTGGTCCATCTTCCAAATAGTCATAACCTAAGGGATAGTTCAATCTAATTGACCAATTGGGAAAAACACCTACTCAAATCTCTATACTTGAGTTGCTACACATCTTTCCTGCACACAAGGCCATACTTGACAAAACTTTATAGGAGTCTTCTATTCCTCATGACATTGATGTCAACCAATTCGAAGCCATGGTGGGATACCTAACCACTCCCCATCACATAACATTTTCAGACCAAGACTATTCATCACCAAAATCCTCTCATAATGATGCATTGCATATCAAAGTCTTTATCCATAAACATAAGGTTAGACAGTCTTAGTAGATTATAGAGCAGGACTGAACATATGCTCCCTAAAAATGGTTAAAGCTCTAGGCTTCTCTGATGCTTGTGTAGACACTACCAAGAGCATTGTTATAAAGGCATATGATGATGAGGAACCTCGTCTCGGGGTATTATCACACTTCCTATCCGAGTTGGGCCAGTCATTGTAGATACAACATGCCAAGTCCTAGATCTTGAGCTACCATATAACATCTTGCTTGGTCGACCTTGGATCAATTCCTTAAAAGTTGTTCCATCCACTTACCATCAATGCTAGAAGTTTCCTTTTGACGACCCCAAAATCACCATTTGTGGAGACCTCGATCCCTTCCAATATTGCACCAATCTAAGGGGTATTTCAGAACATCACGTTCCAATTAACTGAGAAGCTTTGTCCTCCTCTTCTTCCAAATACATCAATCCTTCCACACTCACCAAATCATCCACATCCACTCCTTCGACTTCCACCATACCATCTCCCACCATCCCAAAGGTTGATCCTAATATCAAGATCTAGGACCAAGGTTACAGAGAATAGAAATTGAACACAGCCTACTGCATCACTAAAATACCCAAGTCGTCAAAGGCTTATGGTCGACCTTGTTTTAGAATGGAGCCTACAAAATTTTTTAAAGTTCCCCCAACAAGGATTTTTATAAAATGGGGTGACATGAGAAAAGAAGACATCAAGGACATATTAGTGTGGATTTACAATGACCTAGAAGACCCATCCCAATTACCAGTCTAGATATACGGTAAAGGCTATGACATGGTGAAGGTACAAGGCTATGACGAAACTAGTGCCCTTAGTAAAAAAAACTGGAATGTGAGAACCTACAATTCCTTCCCAAAGACCAAAGCTTCTTGGGTTAGGGTTTGGGCTACCCAAAACTAATGATCAGCGTACCAATGTAATTTCAGGTGAGAGTGTGAATGTTTCCAAAAGTGTCGACTATCGAAGATTCCCTTATTGAAACTGACTCACATGAATGGGAAATTGGTTCCCAAAGATCCCTGAGTGACTGTTGCCTTGATGATATTTCTAGAACTTGGTGAACTTTCTTTTGATGAATGATTCAGATAGATGTTCAAAGCTGACCTTCCTAAAGACACTCCCAGAGTCCCGTTGAAAAGAGAAGAATGAGTAGGACTCTTTTGGCCTCACAATGATGATAAATTGACACTGTCATTTGATCATCATTCTGATATACTTGTCTAGCCATTTGACCCTAACAACCATCATTTAGATTCATCTGACTCACCACATGACACTATTGACCGTGATTCCAATCCACTTGTTCCCTATTTTTCCAATGAGTTTGATTTGTCTGAATCAAGTGAAGAAGAATAATCGATAGAATCCAAATGGGAGTTGGAGGATGAAAATTTCATCTTTACCCCTTTTGAATCCCTCTACATGCTTTCTGCATCCTCCCCACCATTTTCCAATAACAATGATGGTATATCCCTTGTCTACCAACAACTAATTGGCTAGGATCAACAAGGTCCACCAACTATGGACATATTTCAAAATGACAAAGCTATTACAGAATTCATGGGACTCCTTGAGGGCATACCAATTGGGGACCACAAAGCTAGATTTGCTATAGACATAGATTGTGCCACATACTTTGGGGAGACTGTGCAATCCTCTAGTCACAAAAATAAAAATAAAAATAAAACAAAAAAAGACATCTTTAGGTGAAAACTGAAAGGCAACTTCTAACGATACAAAAGTAAAAATAAAGGACGTATCCAAGGGTCAAAACCTCTTTGAGGTGCCTAAGGATGGAGGATTGGAATTTCTCCTCGTCACACAAGAAAAATCATCAATGCTCATTGAGGACACTATGGAAGTCAACATAGCCACAATAGAAGATCCTAAAATTGTTCTCTTTGCAACATCTTTGATAGAGGAAGAAAAAATTGAATTTCAAAAATTCTTTGCAAAACACAAGATTAACTTCACAAAACACAAGATTAACTTCACATGGTCCTATGTCGATATGCCTAGATTGGATCCAACGTTAGTATTGCACCATCTTCCCTTACTTCTAGATGCCAAGCCATTAAAATAGAATCTATAAAAGATGCACCCACAGATCGCCTTGTTAGTGAAAGTTGAGCTCAAGAAATTGTTAGATGTGGGATTCATAAGATTGATAAACTATGCTGAATGGATTTCAAATCTTGTACCTATCACCAATCCAAATGGTCAAATATGCATTTGCACATACTTTTAGGATCTAAATAAGGCATGCCTAAAGGATGAATTTCCATTACCCAACATTGACATCATAGTTGATCTTACAACAGGGAAAGAGATGTTGTCCCTCATGGATGGTTTCTCGGGTTATAATCAGATTAGAATTTCCCCTGAAGATCAGCAAAAAACAACATTTACATGTCCCTAGGGTACATACTATTGGAACATCATGCCTTTTGGCCTCAAGAATGTAGGTGCCACATATCAATGAGCTATGACAACAATATTTCATGACCTCATGCACACTTTAATGGAATATTATGTGGATGGACTTTTGGAAAAGTATTTGACATGCAAGGATCACCTTAATGTGCTAGAAATTTTTTTCAAAAGATTAGAAGAGTTCAAGGTCCGCCTGAATCCTAAGAAGTGTGTCTTTGGTGTGACATTAGGAAATTTTTTGGGATATATAGTTTCTTGCAGAGGCATTGAAGTTGATCCCACCAAATTAACAACCATATTAGACATGCCTCCACCAAAAGGAATAAGTGAGCTAAGGACATTTCAAGGCATATTATAATAGTCTATTTGATGCTTCATTGCACAACTAGCAGATAAGTGCCAACCATTTCAATAACTCCTATGCAAAGGCATCCCCTTTGTATGGACTCATAAATGTCAAGAGGCCTTTAAATAAATAAAATACTATCTATTGTCACCACCTGTCTTAATGCAACCTATTAAAGGAAAATGTTTGATTCTATATATTTCTGTAACTTTAGCACTAGGGGCATTGCTTGCACAAAATGGTCATGATGAAAAGGAAAGGGAAATATACAACATCAGTTGCACATTGGTTGGATATGAACTCAACTATACACCTATTGAATGTGCTTTCCTTGCATTTATCTTCGCCACCTAGAAGTTAAGACATTACATGCTAAATCACAAGACACAACTTGTAGCAAAGATTGATCCCTTGAAGTATCTCCTAAGTCAAGCAACATTGACAGGTCGCTTGGAAAAATGGGTTATGATATTGAGTGAGTATGACATACAATATGTGGAGTGAAAGGCCATAAAAGGACAAGTAATAGTAGATTAACTTGTAGATGCACCTATACAAGGCGATCATCTATTGGTAGCATATTTTCCTGATGATTCTATATTTCATATAGAGCCTAAATCACCTTGGAAACTTTATTTTGATGGATCTCATACTAGTCATGGCTCAGGAGTAGGAATATTATTTATCACACCACAAGAAGACTCCATCCCTAAGTCATTTCACATTTCTTTTCCATGTACAAACAATGCTGCAGAATATGAGGAACTTGTCACACGACTCTGAATGGCCATCAAATGGAAAATCAAAACACTTCTAGTCTTCAAATATTCTCATTTGGTCATTAACTAGGTCAACGACGAATATGACACCAAGGATGAAAATTTAATGCCATACAAATGCATGGTTGACATTTTTCAGTCATATTTCCACATGCTTGCTTTGAACAAGTTCCTAGGGCACAAAATAAGGTAGTGAATGCAATGGCCACAATTGGATCTCTCCTAAAAATTCCCAACAATGTGCTACAATTTGAGTTCTTGGTGGAACAACTATTGGTTCCTGCATATGAAATTCTAGAGTTAGAAAAGGTTTGCAAGCTTGTTGGTCCTAACTCCCCATGGTACCAAGACAAATACGATTATCTCCAGTCCTAGACCCTTCCCCTGAACCTATCCAATAACCAACGAAAATCCTTTATCCACAAATTTTCCTGATACACCATCGTCAGTGACACCTTATACCATCATAGCTTCGACAATACCATTTTTCGATGTCTTGACATTGACGAAGCATGAAAAAAATTATGAGAGGTACATGATGGTATATGTGTATCTCATTTGAGTGGCCCTACCTTAGTTAAGAAGATCACAAGACTTGGGTATTACTGGATGACAATGGAAAAAAAATCACTTGAGTTTGTCAGGACATGTTGCCAATGTCAAATACATAGTGATTTGATTCATGCACCAACATAGGAACTTTGGTTGATTACTTATCCTTGGCCCTTCACATAATGGGGACTTGACCTTGTGGGAAAAATCCATCCTACCTCTTCCAATGGCCATAAATTCATTATCACCGCCACTTAGTACTTCACTAAGTGGATTGAAGCTATCCCCCTCACATACATAACCAACAAGCAGATTTCCAAATTCATCCTCAACTACATCATCTACTAGTATGGTGTCCCACAGTCCATCATCACAGACAATAGTCATCCCTTCAAAAACTCAAGATGTCCATGAGCTTTGTGAACACTTCCACATCCAACATCATTTCTCCATGTCATACTACCCACATGTAGGAAATGGTCAAGTTGAGGCATCTAATAAGACAATTATCAAAATTCTTAAGAAGACCATCAATGATGTTGGCCATGACTAGAACTTATGACTTAACCCTAGTTTGTGGGCTTACCACACCAGCATCTGCACACCTACAGGATCCACTCCATTCACCTTGTTCTTTGGAGTTGAAGGCATCTTTCCCATCAAGGTTGAAATTCCATCTTTAAGAATCTGCATGAAAGGCCTGATTGATGATGAAGAGTATAGACAGTCACGACTGCATGAGCTGGAAATATTAGAGGAACACAGACAAAAAGCCTTAAATCATTTACAAGCATATTAGGATCACCTTTTCCATAGTTATAACAAGAGAGTCATGGTATGAAAGTTTGACATTGGTGACCTGGTCCTAATGGAAAATCCTAAGAATTAGTTTGATAGAGAGAAACTCAGAAAGTTCAAGCCTAATTGGCTAGGCCCTTACATCATCACAGCCTCATTTGGTTTTGGATTTTACTAGCTAGCTACTCTAGATGGTGAACAATTGACAAAACCCATCAAAAACCTACTTTTCCAAAAATTCTATGCATAGCATCAGAGAGCTAGGCTGAAAACCATCAAAATACAAAAAAATTGAAAAATATAAAAAATCATCACCTTGATGAAAACCCAAGAAACAAGCATCTTGGTGACACCAAAAAAAATTAAAAATTAAAAAAATGACAAAAATAGTAAAGAGAAATAATTCGTCCAATAGTGAACCTAGTAAACAAGTGCTTTAGATAGGTACCATGGTGAAAACCTAGAAAACAGGCGCCATGTGTAGTTAGTTTTTGCTTCACCATCTATTGTCACTCTATCTATCTTAGTCCATAATAAACACCCACTCTTCTAACAACATCATGATATCTTGTCACAAAACCTTGCCATTCCTTTCCATGGTTTACAATGGTCAACATTAGGTCTTGCATACTATTCATCTATCACCCCAAGCACACCCTTTTTCACATCCTTCAAACTTGGCTAGTCCTGGACTTGACTGGGGTCAATCCTTTATCACCTGACTGCAGTGGGTATCGTACATGGTCTTGTCAATCAAAAATGTCCTGAAAAAAGACAAAAATATCATAAAATGTCCTAATAAAGACAAAAAAATCATAAAATGTCCTAAGAAAGATAAAAAAATCATAAAATATCCTTAAAAAAGATTTAAAAAATCATAAAATTTCCTTAAAAAAGACAAAAAAAAATCATAAAATGTCTTGCAAAAAGACAAAAGAATCATAAAATGTCTTAAAAAAGATTAAAAAAAATCATAAAATGTCCTAAATAAAGACCTAAAAATCATAAAATATTATGAGAAAAGCCAAAAAAAAAGAAAATATGGAAAAAACACAAAAACATCCAAATAACACTTGAAAATCCCCCCCCAAAAAAAAAGAGTCATAACTTGTCAAGTTAGTCATGTTAGTTAGTCCATGTCATTGTCAAACTACATTGTCTCTATGCATTTGCTACGTAGGCAAGGCTCATCTTTGGGCCCCCGAGACATTAGGTCATTCCTTCTAGGTTTGTCCAAATAAAATCATGACTCAATCTGTTTTCATCAAGACAAAGTCATTGGTCATGTTGAACTACAAGGTCTTTGAGTGTATAACGTAGGCAAGACCATCAATCGATGAGCCCCCGAGGCTGCACTAGGTCAGTCCAGTGGGTTTCATGACAATGCACTGGCACACACATCAAATGTCTTCAAGACAAACAAATTATTCTAAAACAGACAACTCCTAAAACAAACTTTGGCAATCATTTAATCAAACATGTCAATTACATTAGCATGTCAACGTCAGCATGTGGTCAATCTTGTCATCTAGTCAACTTTGGTCAAACTCAGTCAAAACTAGTCAAACTATCAACTCTTTGTTATTCTTCACATGTGTCCTTCTGAAGAACAACCCATGTCATTTATGTATGCCTTAAGATGTGTCCTTCCTAGGAATCATCATTGGCATCGAACATTTTGAGGGATTCTAATGACATTTGTGGATCGATCCTCTTGACATCAACATCATTTAAGATGTGTCTTTCTTGAATTTTGCATTACCTAGCATTCATCACCTAGACATCATCAAACCTGGCCTTTTAACATCAAAAAACTTGACATTCAGACACTTAGAAAATACTTGGCAAACATTGTCCTATCATTTTGTCCTTTGATTTTTCATCATGATACTAGTTCCTCGAGGATGTCCTAACAATAGGATTTAGAGGAGCAACAATGTATCATGATGATTGTCTTTTCTTGTCTTTTTCAAATAAGTCATGTTGCTAGTTCCCCGAGGATGTCCTGGCAATAGGATTTAGAGGAGTAATGATTTTTCATGGCTTGTCTTTCTTGTCTTTCTTATTTGTGGTTGGTTGTGACAAAAAGACTGGGGCAATTGTGCTCTTAGTATGAGTCATGATCATCCTTTTTTGTGACTTCTTGTTTAATGTGATGGTACAACCTTGCACACCATTAATCTATGTCATATCATGGTGTTTGTTGGCCATTAAAATAATTCATCCAATGATGATTAGAGAAAAAACTATTAGTTATTTGGCAATATATTGAAGGATTATTTCTTTGCACTAACATCCATCTCCTTCTATTTGGTTGCTTCTCTTCTTCCATCTCCTGATGATATCCTGTGACATACAAAAATATAATTGCATACATGCTAACCTATATTTTTACCTTAGTTCATTACGCATTCACATACATTCATTAAAACATCCATTCACATATTTACATCCACATCATTAGCATAAAAGGACATCATTTTCATTTTCATCCATTTACATTTACATAACATATAAAGTTCATTAAGCATCTTCATACATTGTCCATATCATTAATGCATACACATCATAACATAAGGCATCACATGTCACATTATCCATACATATATAGTCATACATCAATGCATCCATAATCATAAACATGACATTCATTAGAATCAAAACATTACACATACATATAGAACATAATTATCATCATCATATAACCATCATACATTATATAGTATCACCATGGAATATAATCATAAATAACCATCATAAATGCATACATCACATAACATATAAAATGCATCATCATAATCATCATCATAAATGCATATATCACATATACATAATCAAATCATAATGCATCATCACATAACACTAGCATATAGTCTGCGCCAAAACTGCATCCTATATATAATCTCAAAAATCATGTCATAGGATAGAGTCACGAGGTATCCCAAAAATAGAGCTCACAGGCTCAATGGTCAAAATATAAATGTCATAACATAATGTATCAAACATAATAACAAGACAACAATAACATGGCCCTAGGCTATGCTCTCCTCATCCCCTCAAGGAGAAGACCGAGGTGACTGATGCTCTATAATAGGAACTAATGGAATCATTGACATGGTAGGCTAAGTCTGTGATGCTGAAGGATCTGTGACTGGTGGTTGGCTATGCTCTGACTTGCGCCCTAAAGTAGATGATCCATGGCTATGACTGGATCTATGGCCTAAAGAGTTCCTATGACTGTGATGATGAGATCTATGCCCTGAGGAATGCCCTAAGGAGGTAGACCCACCCACACTGCTCTAACTCTGGCTACTATGGCTCCTGCTACTGTTGCCTAAACCACTACCTATCCTAGTATGAGACTGAGATAAACGAGGATCTTGTTGCTTTGTTGGTACTGCTCTCTCATACAACATCATGTATTGTCCCTGGCTCTCACTCATCCTAGCCAACTCCTTGGAAATCTCTCCAACTAGTCTTGTGCATAATTGAACAAACTCAGAACACCAGCTATGCACATCCTATTGATGGATCACAGCCTAATCCCACTCTACTCGTGTCACCTCTAGCTCTGCCTACAAGGACCTGATATGCGTTGATGCCTCATCTAATCTCTACTGCATATTAGCTAGTCTTTGATCAATTGTGGAATCATGTGGCAAAGGTGGTCCCCTGGATATGTCCTCCTTTCCATCCACCATGCACTCTCACAGCTATCTCTTTGCCTCATCCATGTCATCATCCCCACCAATATCCAACTCCTTGTCATCACCTCTGATCTCCTCCTTGCCACCAACTACCTCATGACCTCTGTCGACATCTAGGGTCTCCTCTCCTATATGCATCTTTGCCTTTGGCTACTCCACCTCTACTCTAACCTCTGCCTCCAGCTGCTCCTCCTATCTTCAACTCCATCCGCTCTCTCCTCCTTTTCCACCTCTGGGATCACATCTAATGGCATCCTCTCAACACGATATCATACCCTCCTACCTTGCCTCTGCCATCTCCTCCTCTCCTCCTCCTCCTTCCACCCCCACCATCTCCTCCATCTCCTCCATCATCCCCTCTCTCATCTCGTCCTCCCCTCCCCTATCTCATCTCCCTCCATCTCCTCGACCTCCATCTCTCCCTCTACCCCTACTTCCATCTCTTCCTCATCGGCCTCCTCATTGTACCCATGGTATAACTGACCGTCAATCAACTGGTGCTGACCCATTTAGGTCTATCAAAGGCTATGGCCTATGAGTCTACCACCATGTATCCAACTTTGTAGTAGTACCAGGATTTGTTGGACCCCCACTCCACACCCACTATTGTGCTACCAGTCCATCTATCTACTACTTGACCAACAAAACTGATATAGCTAGTCCCCACATCTTCTCTCATGAAGATATCACATACACCATTGTCCCCACCAACACATCTTGTTGCTCGCCAAACTAACATAATACTCACTGGGGTAGGTACATATCAATAATGTGTTGCGACTAAATAGTGCGACCAATCAGATATTGGAGTTGTCCTCAGAATTCCAAATGATCACCCTCTCTTGCCCGTTGTGCACAGTCCCTATAGGGCCTCTAGATGAATTCCATCAGTGTATCAATCTAATGTTGCCAAAATCTTGTCTCCCCAACTCTATTCTATTGTAAGGCACCCACATACAAGTAAACATATGGCATCCCCTCAACAATTTGTGGTCTCTGAATTAGAGGATGAAAGACAGGAATATGCTCCCATGCCTAGATCATCAACAATGTATTGCTACAGCTAATACTATGTGCACCTCTGTATGCCACCTCATGCAACTAATGATAAAGCATACCTAGTAGACATGCCCCCCAAGTGAAAATGGTCCTATCTCACCTCATCCTCACGAGAACATCTCCCCATCCGATAGGGAACCCATGTCCCTGACGATCTAGAATGAGAACACCAAAAATCAAGGTACATAACATCACATCCCATTGAGGATAATGCTCAGCCATAAACTCCCATCAAATATTGTATCCCTCAATTCCTAGCCCCACACCATTATCAGCCTCATAGTACTCTGTAGTCACCTATTGTCCCCAGTGTGGATCATAAACCACTCATTCTCCTCTGATCGTGAGGCACAAAATCTTGTACACATCCTCAAGCATGACAATGGCCTATCCTGTCGGCAAGTGGAATGAAGAAATCTCCACGTGTCATCTCTCTGCCAATGTTGTCAATAGTCCCCTATTTTCCTAGATAATGGGCATATAGGTCACATACTATAGTCCAAGTTGCATTAGTTGTCTTCACTCCCTATCTCACAGTTGATCTCTAAATGCATATGTCGATGGCTTGAACTCGCACATGTATATAGGTGGTAATCATTTCTACACATGCATAAACAAGAGTTAGCACATCATTTAGAATCATTGTTACCATCTATCTAATAAAAAATAAGCAGAAACTGAGCCTAAAACTAAGTCAACCCTAGTTAAATTCAAATGCATCATGCCAAGTCAATTGTGTCATTTGGCACTTCATTTGTGTCTCAACAGAGCACATGCATCATCTCATTTGGTAGTTGCATCTAAGTATGGCGATTGCATCACAAAAACTCAAAAATGTGTCATCCTTCAACACTTGCATCACTCCCTCCATCATATGTGTCATTGTAAAAAAATTATGTCGAATGGCCTCGCGTTTGTGCTCCAACATGGCAATTGTGTCAGTAGATCTATCATTTGCATTGTGAAATGGCAATTGTGTCTCACTGGTTTGCAAATGCATCACTTTAAACCTAAACCTACCGAAACCCTTCCATTTGCATCGAGATGCATCAAATGCATGCAACATGAATGTGAATGCATCTTTCATGAACACACATGTGTCGCGACATATTTGTTAACCTAACTTTAAACCATAAAAAAGCATGCAAAATGAGAAAATTATGAAGTGGTTATGAGGTAATTATTGGTGGCTTTGCACCCTTTGGCTATCTAAAGATTCTCACAATGTAGCCGCGATGCTTGGTCACTGGAATCACCATCATTGTGAAGTCTCCTCTCTCTTTGAGCTTTCAAATTTCAAAAGGTAAAAGTGAAAATGAATTGAATTTTTACCCAATTTGGACCTATTTATAGGCTAAAAGTGGGATTTTCTTGAAAATTTTATAATTGGAGGTTCTTTTGACCAACTTTGACCAACCCGTTGACTGTCCTAAACACATCGAAATCCAAAACTGGTTGTGCCACTGATTTTTTGGACATCAAATTAACTTATTGGGACACTTCCCAAATTTTTTTATCGTCAGGCCAAAATTTGAAAATTTTCCCAAGGGAGCATAGATACTCCATACCTTCATTGGGGCATGTTTTTGACTGAATTTTCTTTCTCACAATGCGACAAGCTACATTATGACTAAGAGGGGCAACATGTAGACACATAAAATTGACCTAGGCCTGCAAGTTCTCTTTTCTCCATATTTCTTCCTAACATAATTAAAATATTTAATTATGTCCTATGGTTCGATTTCAACTATTAATTAAATAATTCTCAATTATTTAATTAATTCATGTCTTTTATTCCTCCTCACTATTTAAATAAATAAATTTTATTTATTTATTTAAATGTGTCACTAATTTTCTAATGTCACTCTATGATTAAATAAATTCTTAAATTTATTTAATTATCTTTTTTCCATTATTTCCTCATAATTATTTAAATAAATGTCTTCTTATAATTAAATTTATTTATTTATTTATTTAATTATTGTCCACCTTGGCCTTTTCCTAATTTTAAATAAAATTATTTATTTAAAATTGTCCTACTTTCTAATTTTCTTTCTCCAAGTAAATAATTTAAATTATTATTTACTATCACATGGCCACACTTTTGAATTAAATTAATTTTAAATTCAAAATGACAACTTTCCTCCATAAATCAAATAATTTTAAATTATTATTTGATTTTCCAGCAATCTCTTTTTTCGTGCCTAATATCTCCTTGTCACATGCAACCTTGTCCATTGATTTTTTTTTCTAAAATCAAATCTCAACCATTCATTTCAAATTTTAACCTAATTTTTCCCTAACCCTAATCGTGGGTTGTCACGTTCAATTTCAACCATTGATCTTAGGGCATTTGTCAATCTTCAATCTTTTCCATTCATTGAAAATTGACTTTTCTATAAAATGGAAATTTTGGCCTCATTTGACACATCTTATGCACACTTCATACATCTTGGCATTTCTTGAATTCATGATTTAGACATTTTCATGCTTTAGGCTTGCATCATAGTTGCTTCATAGTTGCATTGTGTAGCATTTTGATAGAATCCTTTAACATTTTCTTAGGACATTAGCATAACCATAGGTTGCTCATCATAAATCTGAGGGAAATTATCTACTTGCAGCAAATAGAGAAGGTGCAATGAAGGTGATGCATGGACATTGAAGACATTTGGTGAGATCTTTCCTTGTTTTCATGTTTTGTACTCCTTTGTTCTTCACTACTTTGCTTTGAATTATTTTGTTTAAGCTATAATCTGCTAACCTGGTATTTTCCCTAAGCTACACCAATAATCAAATACATTATTTAAACATGCACACAATTGAATAATTGGATCACTCAAACAATACCCAAAATTGAACACAAAGTTCAGAATGAATTATCAAAAAACCATTTAATCCAATAATCAAGACATGATCAATCAATTAGTCATGACCAAGAAGACAATTGCACCTACGCAATAGAACTTAATAGTTTAGCACTTACCCATTTGGATTGCATAATGTTTATATCATCTCAAGTTGATCTACAGATCTCTCAAACCATTAGTATATACCATAGTAACGCTCACATCTGAGAGATAGATATAAATCTAGTAAGTTTTCCCATCATAAAAATAAAATATCAAATTCAAACATATTTTCCATAATTCCAATTAAATTAATAATCTATCCCACATAACTTTTACTTACATAATATAAAACAATTTTGAAATAAAAAAAATGACCACAATACCAACATACATTAACAAATCATTGATTAAGTAAATACAAGGTAGACATCGTTTAAAGGAGCATCACATTTATCTATTCTAATTATTTCTCCATGTAATAATTTCAATATCTTTTCCTTCCTTCAATTTAATTTCCCTTTCCATTCACATGTTTAATTATACATAAACATATATGATTATATACATATATATATATATATATATATATGTGTGTGTGTGTGTATTCCCAAAAATCATGAGATATATTTATATGTATACATATATAAATATATGTGTATATGAATGAATACAATTAAAACAACAACTTCTATTTTTAATTTGATAAATAAACATACACATGAATATAAAACCACATATATATATATATTTAAGTTTTGTATTTTTATAACAACAGATGAATGTTTACAAGACAACACTTCATGTTTTATTAGAATATCATTTAAATATACATGTACTTATACACACACATACGATAGACTTATATTTAAATAAAACCCGAATGCTCATTACACTATAAGCATTGAATGCCTATGATCAAAGGTAGTGTTCTAAATGCTATCACTTCTTACAACTAAATGCCATACATGCAAGCTACTAGGACTAATCCTGTAACAAAACCTAGATGGTGATTTAGACTCATGCCTAACTGGTTACCATAATGATTTCATTCAAGGGATAAGAGGAGATTCCAGATCTACCAATCTACCACACAAAGAGATAATATTATAAAAGTGACTAACAAACTAGTATATGAGATTCCAAAGAATGCATCATTTTATGCTTTCAATATTATGGGAAGAAGGATTTAAATTTGTCATCATTAGAGATAGGAACACTCCCCACATTGATGTAATAAATTTGTGAGATCAATACAATTAATGCATTGTATGGTTCACATAACTTCTAAGGAGAAATGGTATATAAAGGAGAAGGAAAGATTATTATGTATAAAATAAATAATACTATGAGTGAAGTCAAATGATTTGATGATGCAGATCAAGGTGCGAAGACTCTCAACAATAAGGATCAATCAACTTTGGTCAAAGTAACTTTTCACCTAGGTTCTAATTCAAAAGGCATCAACTCACCCTCAAGTTCACCAATCAACCAAGTTTGCAAAATTGGCAACAAAAATCCACAAGACCCCTTTCAAAGTTCTCAACATTCATACAAATGACAATTGAAAGAACCTCAAACAACCACCAAGTAGGATTCCTTGAACTTCATGAAAATCACCATTTTACACCCTAGTTCCCCTTGTAGTACTTGGAAATTTGTTTTTTAGTCTTTTCACAAAATTCTTCCAAAACACCAAGGAAATTAATTATGGATTCAGGGTTACACAATGTACTAAAAATCTAGACTCACTTCCTTTGGACTGAATGCTTCAAAATCTTCTTTTTCACTGTTTTAAGCCCCAAATTAGGCCAACTTTTCAAAGGGACTACCCTTAAAATTTCATACCAGACTACCAAACCCAAAAATATTCTTTGTTTAGGTCTCAAAACAAAAAAAAAAAATCCTGGTCTTAGGGCCCTATTTGCTCAATTTGACCCCCAACACAAAAACCCTCCATTTGCTCATAAACTCTTAGGGTTTTATAGTTTTCACTATTCCCAGGCCTTTCAAGCCTTCCCAAAGCATCAAAAAAGTTTGAAAAATTCTTTACAAGGACAAAAAATCCTTACATTGACCATTCTTCTGACAGTTCTTTAAATCACCATCATGGCACATCAAATTCACATGATAAAATGCTTATTTTTTATCAAACTCCAACTCGCCAGACCTAAACTCATCCTACAATGGTCAAGATAACAAATAAAACCTATTTTAACATACACCAATCCATCCCACTGAGCAACATGACACAACAGTAGGTGGGATGGTCATTTCATGGCCTAAATCACTCACAAACCCTCACTTCCACAAAACATAGCAGTTTTGGTAAAATGAAGATTTCACATACAAAACAGTGTTTTAAAGCTTCAAATCAAAATAAAATAATGATTAGACACATAAAAATTCAGGTATTGATGATATTAGACCATGGAAGGCTTGTACGGTTCCGTACAGGTCTAGAAAATAGTAAAAAACATAGAAATTCTATAAATTTTCTAGTGTTTTATTGATTGTTCATTTCAAATCTTCCACCAACCTCTGAAAATGAGATCCTCAAGCCTTTAAAAGGGTTTCCCAACCTAACCATTGGATAACTACCTTACAACTGAATTTTTAAATCATCCATGACCGATGGAGGATTAATTACCTCTTTTTACATAATTTTTCATACTTACAAGCATATTGAAATCTTTGTGCAATGTTTGTAACCTATAACTCCTAAAACTATACCAAAGGCTTGGAAATAGCCTTATTACCTCCTCAAGACACTAATATTGTACACTTTACTTGAAGATTTAAAATTTTCCTTCAAAAGGCTACACAACATTTTAGTGCAAATATCACCATTTTTCCACATTTTGACAACAAAACTTCAAAACTCAACCTAGAACATGACTAATTTGGTCTTGAGTGACCTTATTCACAACAAAAAATTCTTGAAATGCCTAAACCAACCTATTGACCACCCTAGTTACCATCACATGATGAAGTATAGAAGATGAGGTGTAGGTGCTCCTGAACCATTTGAAGAATGAGAAAAAGGGGGATATTACGATACTTATTCATTATTATTTTTTAGCATGTAACTAGAGAGATATGAAACATTCTATATCACGATTCTCCATTCTTTGAGCCTACTTGAGTACCTACCATTCCTTTCACGTTGGGAAAATAGGTGAGTATAGAGTACTTTCCCTTGAGCCTCCCAGCAGTGATAATCGAGCGTGACAAAAACTCACTGGAATGAATTCAAAGCCCTCTCGAATAAATCTACTGCTTACACTGTCTCATTATCTCTCTAAAATAATTTCCTAATAGATCAAATACATATTGTACAAGATTGAGTAAATGCACTACAAGCTTGGTGGAATGCAAATCAAATCCCTCTCCCTTCCACGTACACCTTACGTTGTCAGGTAATTTTATTTTCTTCTATCCACCCTTTTTCCCCCCAATTAGACTTATGAAAGGGAATCAGAGCTATTTTTTCCTACCATTCTAAGAAAAATTCGAAACAATCATCCTATCTAAAAGTGGAGAGGATTAATAGCAACATTTATCTCACCTAGGTACATTGCAGGATTTTTAACAATCAAGGTGCGCGAATTGTTTGACAAAAAGCCTCAAAAGATATGGTCTCATGAAATGCCACGTTAGTAGGATAAGGATTTATAAAATAATATGAACCACATATTATATCACAAACCCTAAATTAGCTGAAGCCAAGTGCAATCCTTAACAGGACAGTGTTTTCTTTGAGCAAATGCTACTAAAATAGGGAGATATATATAATATTCATGATTAGACATCTATGTCTATTGGTAGTGAATGAGAGGATATACTTTTGTGCTATTCTAAGCTTCGCAAAGTATAGAGAATCAACATGTAATAAGGTTGATGAGGCAAAGTATATACTTTTGTGATATACTTGGCTTGGTGTCTCTCCTTTGTGGTCCAAATTCCTTAATGGAGTCTGTGCACTCAAGGAAAGATTGGGGCGACACAAGGGTTCAAGCAATAGCATAAAAGGTTTAGAATTCTCTGAACAAGATTTCCCACCACTGATTTCTCTTTTTAATTTGGCCTAGCACTATTACAGGGTCCCCTTTTTGAGAAACTTCAAACATAGATTACTTTTACCCCCCTTGCTGAGCGGTTACAAAACCATTACAAGCAATAGTCTAAATTTAGATCCTTCTTAAAACTAACCTCCTAATGCATTGCATTTTCATTTATTTATCATACGTTTATTTATTACTTTCACTCTAATTTTTATTTTATTTTATTATTTCTCTATTAAATCCTTAATTTCAATTTATTTAAATCAAATTAAGACATTTTAATATTTATTTAATCAATACCTCAATTTCATAAAAGATTTTATTTTTAATTATTATGATGTCTTTTAAATTTCAATAACTTTATTTTAACATAATAATTAATCAAGTACTAATTAACTCAATTTAAATTAGATGCACAACATACTAAGCAATACCACATCACACAGCGAAATAGAGGATAATATTGTGACAAAAGAGATGAACCAACTCACAATGAACAACCAGGGTGAAACGCAGAGGGGCACTACAATAAAATCTACCCTCGTGCACTACAATTTTTTTTAAAACAATGCACAACTACCAACTTAACTAACCCAAACATATTTCATCTAAAATAGGAGAGTTAATTTTAATACCTCTTCATTCACCATGGTGGCATCAACCCATCATCGCCAATTATATGCTTGCACAAAAGTGTGGTATGATCCCAAGGTTAAGGTCTTTCCTAGACCTATAACCTAAGCTTTGAAGGTTCACATTGACCCTACCTATGTATCCCCTCATGGAAATTAGAGGCATCATAGTTCACCCATAATGTTAGAGGGAGTTCAATATCTCATCTTGTATGAGATATATGATCTCACCTTTAACTCATAACTATTAATGAAGTACATGTAAGCTATCAACTTATCCAATTATAATATAATGATAATAACTTTTCCTTCAAGTGTTGGGTCCATACCAAACATTACCAAGAATTAGTGTACAAATATTCACAATATACACAAGGGGTCATTCATACCATAATCTCAAAGATCACACACAATGGTTGTCACAAGCAATCCTCCATGTACATATAACAAGTACAAAAGTGTTTGATCATATAGAGATCACAAGTACAATGTTTGGATCATAAATAGATCACAAGTATGTAATGGTGATTAGTTTATATGTACATCACAAGTACAACAGTGATTGTCTCATATGAATATCACATTTACATTAGTGAAAAGGTCCATCATATATCACAAATACATAGTGACAAGCTCTAACATACATCACATATACATAATGATGAGCCCCACCATACTTCAAAACTAAACAATAATGAGTTGAAACATACATATCAAATACATAGTTACGAGCTCCAACATACATTCCATACATAATGGCAAGCTCCAACATACATCACATACACATAGTGATGAGATCCAAAATAAATCACATCCACAATGGTTGATTAACAAATCACAATGGCTAACACATGTCCATAATGCATCCTAGATAGAAATAATATTGGTGCATTGCATAGTACACCGTGGGTCCTATCCTTTCCTCCAATCTTCTATGCCATTGGACAAATGGTAAGAGGATTTAATGCATCCTATACTTGGTGCAAGAGCACCATGACCATTTTATGCCTCCATGAGGAAAATCTTGGATTTTTATTCAATTTTGTTTCTTCTACATTGTAATGAGGTAATTTAAGTCATTTTTCATATGTTGAAGTCTTTAGGGGGGTTAAGGTTTAAGTTTGGTGTCAATTTTTGAAAGGATGTAAAAGTTGTCACAAATGCAAAATTGTGAAATTGCAAAAAGATGTAAAATGTGGAAGGTGAAGAGTCATGTTTGGAAATGTTGGAAATTCCTTTAAAAGTCCTTGTAAATTTTTTTAAAGGTGTGGGTGATTGTAGTTTTGAAATTGAATAATGAAAGCACTATTTTCTTGCATTTTTCTTCAGAAATTTGTTGTTCTTATGCACTGTATGGCCATGTACGAGGAGGAGTTTAATTATAAATGGTTTTATGTGTAAGTAATTTAAATCACCTTCCTTATGTAGTTGGTTTCATGTAAATTGATGAGGTTTTAAAAAAGATATTGTAATTTCTCTGAAAAACAGTCAAAAACCCTGATCTAGGGTAAACAATGGTAAAGAAAATTGTGAACATTCTTTCTATTTGGCCAATGGAAAATTCTAGTTTTTGGTGGTAAGGATTATTTTTGCATATATTTTCATATTAAAAAGTTACAGACCTAAAGATGAAGGTTAACATAAGAAGAAATGGTGCCCTAGGACTAAATTACTGTGCAAAAGACTGGTAAAAATAGAGTACAATGAAGTATGAGCATTGGTGGATATTCCTCTTGGGTAAACTTGTTTGAAAAAGGTTTCTAAATGTATTTTGATCTAATTTCAGATAGGATTGGGTGAGATTATAAATGTTAGAGTCCATTTTTTCATTGTCTTGTTAAGGTATTCTTATGACAGTCATATTTTGGAGTCAAAAATGAAAGTTTACGATAGGTATTTGATGTAATATCATGAATAAAGTATGGGGGATGGTTTAATTAGGTTGTGTAGGTATATTTGAACATGTTTGTGGCATTGGTAAAGAGAAATGGGCTTGGTAATTTGGATTTTTTTTGTTGATGAGGCCAATTGGGACTAGTTGCTATTAGGACAGTCTAATAAGGAAGTTCTAAAGATTGAGATGTTCAAGTTGATGGTAGGATTCTATGTGAATGTATATGTTAACATCTTCTTGAGAAGATTTTTTCAAAGATTAGATAAAGTGTTATGTGGTTGATTTCTTATGTTTTGGTTGTTTCCAAGAGTGTTTCAAAGATGACAATGAATTTGAATTGTGAGACTGTTGCAGGTATGTGCAAGATCATCATGGAAAAAATAGGCCCTTAAGTGGCAAAAAATTCAGAAAAATAAGAGTTAGGCAACTTGACATAAAAATTTGAATATGTTATCTATATTATTTCAAAAATATGTAAGAACCAAATCTATAGAAAATTGAATGTAGTTTCTAAACTACTAGGTTTGTTTAAAAAAAAAAATCTATTTGCTAAAAATTTGAAATTTCAATGCAGTGGTACTTAAATTTCAGGGAAAAAATAAGAAGTAGGTGTCTGTCTGACCACCCTAACCACAATAAAATGATAATATTTTTTTAATATTTTAGATATAAGTAGAGGAATCATGCCCGATGTGATGCATATTTTTTTGTAATTTGTTTCCAAGTAAATAATTAATTATGATTTTTTTATTACAAATTTTTAAAAAATATAAAAACTCGTACATCTGACCACCTTAACTTGGTCAAAAATTCATGAAATTCAAATTTTTTTTTAATCCTATAGTATGTGAAGCATAGAATGTGACACATGTTTTGGATTCAAAAAATGTGATACCGTTTGAAAGTTATAGATGTTTTTCAATCAGCCTATCAATCAACACTTTAGTCATAATCTAAATAGAAAATGAATAATAATTACTTATTAAATTTAAAGTAAAGCATAATTTATATTGGTGGAAAGTTGAGAATCTCCTTTAAAAACCCTTTCCGTTTCATCAATTTTGGGTAAAAAAATAGTCGTTAGCCACATACCCATCATATTGCCACTTTTTGGCCCATCAAGATCTTGCACATACCCTTGCCTTGAGTTACTGTGGAATTTGGATATTTGCATTTTGAACCCCTGTATTGCATCAATACTACATCAGGAGTTTGTCCTCAACCCCACAATGATAAGTATACATTCTAACAACTAGGACGGGGATTTGGTGCATCCCATACTACATTGGGAGTTCATCCACCATCCCAAGGGTTTCCCCAAGTAATGAACCTACCAAACCTAACGGATTCTAAATTCAAACACCTATAGGCCACTGATGAAAAGTTTATCTACCCAAGAAGAAGTAGGTCCCAACATATACCACCTTGTGACCTTAGTGATATTGTCAGCTATCTTATTCACAATCTTGGGAACATTAGCATTGGTCACTTTTGTTCCTACAGTGACAACCAATGAACCCACTCAAAACAATAGCTAGCCTTAGATTACTGTTTCCTACACAGATGGGTCCCTACCTGTGCAACCATTACCATATCTTAATCATAACCAGGGTAGCCCATAGCAACCTTCACCTCTGTGAACTAGGTGAATGTAGGCTAGTCCCTAGCAATAGCCTGCACATCAGTCATTGACATGGTCTAATGACTGTCTACCACCGCTCAAATATTACAGAGGTTCACTCTTGTGTGGGTCATACATAACATGAATCACAAATCATAATCAACAGATACACATTCCTATACATAGAGACCTCTAGATATGGCATTAGTTTTCACAACACATAAAAATCACATGGAGCCAACACGAGATGGACTTTACCCAACATATACATATATTCAATTACCAATTATAACTAGTTATATCACTTAATTTATTCATTTAATATTCAAAACACATCAAGAATTAAATACAAGTTATTAGATTCCCTTAAATAATTTCATACCCATTTGATACCCATTTCAACCTCAAACTGAAGCTTATGGAGGAGGAAAGGTCAAACCAATTAGGAAAAACCCCAACCCTTGGAGTTATCCCCCTAAAACCTCTCCCTAAGGACTTGAGGTCATAGGGACATCCTTCACCCAAGGACCGCCTACGTACCTACTTCCAAATGGATCAAAGGCACATGTAGTTCTCCTAACGAGGTTTCTATCAAGGATACCTACACATTGATTCCCCAATTTAGTGAACCTATACCATGACACATCCATCATCACATAAAAAAATATCAAATTAAACCTTACCATAGTTATCATTCCTCATTCAATATGAACATCCCTAAATCCCTTACAATTTCCTATCAAGGATATTGTACCATATTTGGTATCCTGGTGTTAATACCATATAGTTTTCAACATAAGGTTCTATACATATTAATATTATCTTACATAGGAGCATAAGGATACATTATGTTTTGATAAGAATATTGTTATTGCACATTAAATATACATAAGTCTTGATGAGGGCCAAAGTGAGGTTTCCCACACATGATATGGTTCTATAAAGTCAAGTATCATAATTGAATAGGAATTTCTCCTGAGTGGAGAACAACATGCATCAACAAGGCCATGTAGAGTTATCAAATACCTTGAAGGCTTACAACAATACTTATAAAATTTCCTCATGCATAATCAATACATATTCCATATTGAGGACACTAGAGCTAGTGTATCTATTAGATCCTCATATAAATATATACACCTAATGATTTTCAGAATAGTCATATTCTTAAACTTTTGATTTCATTTTTCTTAGGGTGTGTTCCGATATTTTCATAATGGTCTACTTCACTAGATAGACAATATTTGTGCTTTCCATTTATATAATTTGTATGTCCTCAAGGTTTAATAGTAAGGTATTAAGGGATGCTACATTATGATTACATAGGGTTTATTTCTTAACTCAATCTCAAAATGGTCAAATTAAATAGTAATTGTCTTCTATTTAGTACACACTCATATTGTGATTTACTATAGCTATAATATCCCTTTTTATTCACATGATGATTCCAATATCATGGTTCTCATAGTTAGGATGTTAATAGGCTTCATGTAGTCATAATAAACCTTTATCCATCAATCGAAGTGGATTTCCAAAAGTACCATCTTGTAACATTAAAATATGAATACAATATATAGTTTTAGTTACAATGATGAAGTCATTGTCTCCTATATTGTTAAGTTATCATAAGCCTAAGCTCCTATTAATTGAGTATTGAACAAAATGATGCTAATATGATGTTATATAGGAACATAAAATTCTAAGAAGCATACATGAGCACACTCCTATTAATAATAATTACACTATAAATTATTTCTAGTGCCACTAAATGAAGTTCTTATCACTTATATTATTATGCAACCATAAAAAAAAGTCCTTATTATATCTCTAATTTATTTTAAGAATTCAATACATGTTTATATTCACATTTATTTTGTCAACTTCCACTTAAGTCTAGTTAATATAGTCACAACATGGGTTTACAAGGTATATCACAATATCCTATTAAACCAAGATTTGGTTTAAACCTCTTGCCTTCTCCACCTTACTTTTGTGCTTTGATTTTAGTTTCTTTTAATAACCTAAGGTTTTTAACCACAACCATTTGTCTTTATAGCTTTTTTTTGTATTTTATGAATCCCGTTAACTATTTTACACTATTCATGGACACTAATATAAATTCTTTCTTTTCTTTAGTCCAAATATGTTAAAAAAAAAACTATCAAAATGTTTTAAAGTTAGGGAACCGATATAAGAAAATAGGAAAATTATCAAAAATTGTCTTTTATTTAACCAAGTTCTTTTCCTAAGCATAGACAAGTCCTCTCAATTTATCATTTTGAGATTAAGGAGCTGATAGTATTAAGAATATTAATAGTGCCTCTTTACATTTTTTTTCCCAACCATTAGGGATATTATCAAAAAAATTATGCATTTTGCATCTTTTCATCATCCCACTCCCTATCTCACTTTTGATTAATAGAAAACAACATTTTATTTGCAAGAAACAAATAAATCCTAATATCTTCATTGTGCATACCTATATATGTAAATGGACTCCATCAAGTCATCATAGAAATGGAAAATCATTGCCACTCTTAAGAAAATACCCTCTTTTCCTCTTTCATCTGTCATCTCCACTGAGCTCTCATGCTCCTGTCAATTGCATTTTCTTGAATGTTTCTGAAGCCTTTCAAGGTGGGGGGGAGGCAATAGGGGATAGTTGGCATTTAGTTTAGTTTAGTCTAGTCTAGTTTAGAGTAGGGCGCCAATCACGTTCGTTCCTTAGTTGCAAAAGGTATACAATGACAAAGGTGATGATTCCAGTTGGCCCTTGGACAAGCACTTCAGATGTAGAACCGGGTCGCATTGCGAGAAAGGTCTCTTTCTCATGAGTTAGGTGGGGCGAGACTCTCATCTGCATGTTTGATACAGCTGCCCTTTGTGCATATGAAATCCTCTCTTCACCCATTTTCCTCTTTATTATCTATTTTCCTCACACCATTATCTTCCTTTCCTCTATTTCTTTTCTTCTATTTGACCTAGTTGTCTTTGCTACCTTAAATTACCCAACTCATGTTTTTAAGGTTATTGCTCACCTCTTTTTCACTGCACGTCTTCATTCTTCATTTTCTTCTATTCTTTTTCCCACACCTTTCAAATTCTTCATTCACTTATCTTTCTACCTTTTTTTGTTCTCCATGCATAATTTTTCCTTCCTTTCCCCATGCACTCTCTCTCCTCTCATGCTATTCTTTCCAAACACTCATGAATCTCCTCTAGTTAAAATATTTTGTCTATTGTGATTTCATGGGTGTCCATAACCATGTTCCAAAGCTCTCATTCTAGATTGAGTAGGGAGAAAAATGGCCATTATTGTGGACTCTTTGACTTACTCCACGCTTTCTTAATTTCATTCTTTTGCATTCCTCTTTCCCATGCATTATTAGCCTCTACCATCTAAACTAGACCTTAATGAGCAAGTATGGGAGTGATGGGGAGGGTTGGATGAGATGTCCACTCACTGTCCCATGCTTTGGGTCTCACCTTGGCAAACCCTTTGGTGTCACTCTCCACCTTATTAACCTATAGGCCCTAATTCTTGTTAGGCACCCTTGGTTCTCCTGGCCAACGCTACTACCATCTCCATTTCCCTAACCAAGCCAATCTTGGTGCTCACTCTACCATTCTCTCCTTAGCCCTTAATCTTCCTAAAGGCTAACTAAAACTCCAAGCTTCACTAACTTGATGCAGGGGTGTGTGATGTCTTCCATGGCCTCAAAACCATCCCTCTAGGGTTCTTGAACATCCACCAACCACCAATTCTCCATCGCTCTCTCCAAAACCTACTCTAGGGTTTAAAAAGGGCTACTAGCCCTTGAGCCCCAATTAGGCCTCCTAACCCGAGAAAATAGGCTTAAACCCAAATCTTTCTAAAGAATGTCACAAACTTCCTTTGGAGACCCTGGTTCATTTTCCTACCTCTCCAATATTTTTGAGGTTTTAGGCTCTCACTGTCCGTACACAGGTGTAACCCTCATTTTGTAAGAATTAGGGCTTTTTTTAGGCCATTTCCTAACCTCACAGTGAACTGTTAGCGTTTTCCCATCACCAAATGGACTAGTGAAGCCTCTTCCTTCCTGCCAAACCTTTGTAAGGCCTCTTGCATCCACCACACACCTTGGGTTGCCAGGGAATTGACACCCCTGCAACATTAGGGCTTGGTTTTCACTGTCTTTCCTAACCAAGCACAGTCAAGCTCGCCTAGGAGAAGACTTTTCCCATGACACCTTGCCTCCTACAGTCTTCTAAACCTAATATATTTATAGGAATGTAGCTTAGCCTCATCCCCCATGGACTATACACCAGGTATAGTGGAAGACAGAGGTCTAAGACTCCATGAACAACAATCTATTGGACTGATCGGAAAGAAACAAAACCTACAAAGAACAAAGCTAGGAAATGATGCAACAACACCAAAAATGACCACAAAAATCTGGTAAATTAAATACCACACGTGCCACACACTGCTCAATGCCTGGAACCCTCCATTAAAACACTAATAAGAACTAAAAACCAGAAAATTGAAAGAATTTCATTGCTTTTCCATATGCACAGTAAACTCCAAAAGATACAAAGCTTCTTCCAACCTCAATTCCAATTCGAGGTCCCTCTTTTAAAGGTTCATAAGTGGTTACATCTTCACTTGGTCGGACATAACCACCCCATTAGACCAAAATTGCACAAATGCAACATTTTGGCTTTATTTCCCAAATCCTAGTGATTCCTAGTGGAAACAAATTGTGCAACTCATTCAATCTACCATAAGCTACTGATCAACCATCACCCTAACATCTTCTAACACCTCTAACTCAAAATTAATGGTCAACATGACCTTAAAGTATTAAAAACACAAAATTTCATCCTAGGCTTCCAAATTTTCCTAGTGCTACCTAATGCTTCCTTCCTAGGTTCTCCTGCACCATTCTCCCCCTCTCAGCCCAAACACTAAGGAATGGAAGGAGAGATCAATGACAGATCAATACCAAACTTCTTGAACTGATCTTCTTGTACCCATGTGGCTTATGATTCATGCTTTTTCTTCCACTTGATAAGGTGCTCCATGTACACCTTATGCCTTGTAGACTTTTGCACTCTGGACTCAAAGATCTTCTCTGCCTGAGGCTTGTCTTGATTAGGTAAGGATATATTGCTGATGTCTTTGAAGATCTCCTTACTATTTTGTTCCACATCATTGACTGGTCCCTTGTACTTGATCAAGTCAGCTATATTGAAAACTAGGGAGATCCCTAGATCGGTAGGTAACTCCACCTCATATGCATTCTTGCCATACTTGGCCAATACCTTGCATGGACCCACTCTCTTCATCTGCAACTTGTTTGACATTCCCTTCTACAACCTTGACTTGTTAAGGTGGACCATAACATAGTCTCCTACTATAAATTGCACATCCTTCCTTGACATATCTGCCTTCTCCTTCAACTTTTGTGTAGCATCAGTGACTGTCCTCTTTACCTGCTCCTGTATCTCCTTCATGGTCTGACTAAATTCTTCTACATGTCCACTTCTTTGTTCCATAGCTCCAAGATCTCTGAGCTCACATATTCCTCTTGGGTGCATCCCATACACAATCTCAAAAGGACTCTTCCATGTGGTTCGGTTCACACTATCATTGTAAGCATACTCAGCTTGTGAGATAACCATATCCCATGTCTATCCATACTCCTTAGTTAGGCACCTTAGA
This sequence comes from Sequoia sempervirens, assembly GCA_007258455.2. Lineage (NCBI taxonomy): Eukaryota > Viridiplantae > Streptophyta > Pinopsida > Cupressales > Cupressaceae > Sequoia > Sequoia sempervirens. The sequence continues at coordinate 643,540,216 of VDFB02000003.1, forward strand.
AGGTTACCTAGCACCTTGTTAACCACCTTTGTTTGACCATCGATCTGAGGATGGTAAGCTGATCCAAATGACAGATTGGTACCCAATCTACTCAATAGAGTCTTCCAAAAATGACTCATGAACTTCACATCCCTGTCTAAAACAATGCTTAAAGGTTGTCCATGGATCCTTACAACTTCCTTGAAGAAGAGATGAGCTATGTAGCTAGCATCATGAGTAGTTTTGCAGGGAATAAAATGACTCATTTTGCTAAATCTGTCCACTACTACATAGACACTGTCAAAACTAGTCTTGGTCTTAGGAAGGCCTACCAAAAAATCCATGCTCACACACTCCCATGGTCTGTTAGGAATGGGTAGGGGTTGATATAGACCAGCATTACTTTAGCCTTCATACACACAACACATTGTTCCACATACTTTCTAACATCTCTTGCCAACTTAGGCCAATAATAGAATCTTTGCACTAGTTCTAAAGTCTTGTTGATGCCAAATGTCCACTAAGACTTCCATTATGCTTTTCCTAAATGAGATTTTCCCTCATTGACCGTCTTGGAACACATAACTGATTTCCCTTGAACAATAGCCCACTTTGTAATGTATACTCTGAGTATTGGCTATGGAAATGGTTCTCAAAGTTAGAACATACCTTGTAGGCCTCTGAAAATTCTTCATCTTCACCATAGAGATCTTTGAAACTGTCAATCCCTATGCTCTTCACTTGAATCTCTTGCACTGTCAACAACCTCCTGCTCAATGCATCTGCTACTTTGTTTAGCTATCCCTTCTTGTGCTTGATGGTGAAGGTAAAAGCTTGGATGTATTCCATCCACTTCAAATTCCTATTACTCAACTTCTCTTGAGTGTTGATAAAACTAAGTGTCTGATTGTCAGTAAAAACTACAAACTCCCTGGGTAGAAGGTAATGCCTCCACTTCCTAAGTGACTAAACCAAAGCATAAAGTTCTAAGTCATAGGTTGAATACTTCTTCTTAGCTTCATTGAGCTTCTCACTAAAGAAGGCTATAGGCTTGCCCTCTTGACTTAGCACTCCTCCTACTGCCACTCCACTTGCATCACATTCAACAGTGAACAACTTGTCAAAACTAGGTAACAAAAGAATAGGTTGGGTTGCCACTTCTTGTTTCAGTTTCGCAAACCCTTTCTCAGCTTCTTGAGTCCACACAAACTTAGTTTTTAAACCACCCTTGATTGTGTCTAGAACTGGTGCACATATGCCACTAAAGTTCCTTATGAATTTCCTATAAAATTGAGCCAATCCATGAAAACTTCTTACCTATGTCCCTGTGGTTGGTGTAGGCCAGTTTATGATAGCTTCCACCTTGCTTGGCTCCATCTTCAATGATCCTTGGGATACTACAAACCAAAAATATACAAGCTCTTGCTTAAAGAACTCACACTTCTCTAGATTGATTGCCAACTTCTCCTCTTGCAACCTTCTGAGAACCAACTCCACATGTGTCAAATGCTCTTCTGCTGTCTTGTTGAATATGAGGATGTCATCAAGATACACTACCACAAATATCCCTGTAAAATCCTTGAGCACTTCATTCATGAGCCTCATGAATGTGCTAGGGGCATTAGAGAGGCCAAATGGCATCACTCTCCACTCATACAGCCCATCATTTTTCTTAAAGGTTGTTTTCCACTCATCTCCATCCTTGATTCTGATCTGATGGTATCCACTCTTGAGATCCAACTTTGTGTAGTATTGAGCTCCTCCAAGACAATCCATCAAGTCTTCAATTCTAGGAATAGGGAATCTATATCTAATTGTAATTATGTTTATAGCTCTAGAGTCAGTGCAAAGTCTCCACCTACCACCTTTCTTGGTTGCTAAGACCACTAGTACTGCACATGGGCTGATGCTCTTTTGAATCAATCCTTGATCCAACAACTCTTGCACTTGCCTAGCTACCTCTAGATTCTGATCCGGTGTAAGCTTATAAGCTGCTTTGTTAGGAAATGAGGATTCAGGTATGAAGTCAATTTGATGACTTATGGCTCTCTTTCGTGGTAGAGTTGTAGGTGCACCATCACTTACAATGTCCTTGAACTGATCTAACAACTTTAGGACTGCTCCGGGTATGACTATCTTTTCAGCCTTGTCTTCTTCTTTAGGTTGTAACACAACCACATATCCTTCAACCCCTTGATGTAGGTTGTTAAGGAACTGCTTCCCACTACTCAACATGATGCTTGGTGTCTTTGACTGTCCCTCTTCTTCTTCTGACAGTGACTGCAACTTAAAAGTCTTTCCATCCTTCTTGAATGAGATGGTGTTCTCTTTCCCATCATATATGGCACCTCTGTCATATTTCCATGGTCTGCCCAATAGTAGATGGTAGGAATCCATGGGTAACACATCACAAACTAACTTGTCCTTGTACCCTCCAATGGAAAACTCCATCGTTACTTGCTCATTCACTAGAACACTCTGCCCTTTGTTTAGCCATGTGACCTTGTAGGGGTTAGTGTGGGGTATCTTCTCCAATTTCAGTTTCATTACTGCCTCCTCTAAGATAATATTGTCTATTGAACCTGAATCTACTATGACCTTGCATACTTTACCAAGTATCTTGCACCTTACTCTAAATAGAGCTCTTCTCTGTTTTGGCTCTTCCTTGGCCGGTTGTCTGATCAAAACTCTATTGAACATCAGATTCTCTCCTACCTCAGATTCAATGTGACTGACCTTAGATGATTTAGGACTCATGGTGTCCTCTTGTGCATAAGCCACTCTCTTCTCATTGCTTGATGAAGATGCTTTCTTCAGGCACCTATAAGCTAGATGACCTACTTGACCACAATGGTAGCATTTCATGTTTGCAAAGTATGAATTGCTCATGCCTGCTCCTCTTCCTCTATTTGAACCTCCTTGAGGACCTCTGCCTCTATTATATCCTCCTCTAGAAGATGTTTCACCTCCATGCTCTGTGAGTTTGGAATCTCCTTGGTTTCTTTGGTCATTTCCTCTACCTTGGTAGCCACCTCGCTGTCCTCTTTGATCTCTTTGATCTTTGCCTTTGCCTCTGCCCTTAGAAGCCTGGTCTTGCTTCCTCTTGCTTCTTTCCTCAATCTTTATGGCCAATTGATAGCATTGGTGCACTGTCTTGGGACTTAGAAGAGTCATCTCCTCTTGAATGTTCCACTTCAAACTGTTAAGGTATCAAGCCACCTTGAGACTCTCATCCTCTATCACATTAGACCTCATGCAAAGTTTTTGAAACTCCCCAGTGTAAGTGTTTACATCTTGGTCTCTTTGCCTTAGGCTTTGTCTCTTCTTGTGTAACTGAATCCCATAATCATCAGGCATGTATGCTTCTCTCACTTTGGTAACCATTCCTTTCCAAGTTGAAATAGGCTACTTGCCTTCCTTTTCCCTCTCTATCTGAATGAACTTCCACCATGTCAAGGAAAAACCTCATAGTCTTGACTTGGCCACCTTTACCTTCTGTGCTTCAGTGACTCCATCACATTCAAAATGGTTTTCCATTCCCTCTATCCAATCAATAACTAAATCAACTTCCATTTTTCCACTAAATAGTGGTATGCCTTCAAGTTCCTTCCCACTCAAATCCTTCAATTCCTTCAAGAAAGGCTCCTCTTTCAAAACAGGGTCAGGTTCAGGGGTCTTGTCTTCCTCTGCAACCTCTTCTTCCTTTGGTATCCTTCCTTCAAATTGCGCGCTCCTCACTGCTTGTTCAAGTTGGGTTATTCTTTCCCTCAATAGTTTATTGTCTTCCTCCTGCTCTTCAACCATCTTGGCCAATTCTGCATTTGTCACCATGATGGTAGAACCACTAGATTCTAGGTCTGACATGCAAGATTCTATCCCAAATCTTTTACTTGCTCTAATACCAATCTGATGGGGAGGGTTGGATGAGACACTCACTGTCCCATGCTCTAGGTCTCACCTTGGAAAACCCTTTGGTGCCACTCTCCACCTTCTTAACCTATAGGCCCTAATGCTTGTTAGGCACCCCTGGTTCTCCTGGCCAACCCTACTACCATCTCCATTTCCCTAACCAAGCCAATCTTGGTGCTCACTCTACCATTCTCTCCTTAGCCCTTAATCTTCCTAAAGGCTAACTAAAACTCCAAGCTTCACTAACTTGATGCAGGGGTGTGTGATGTCTTCCATGGCCTCAAAACCATCCCTCTAGGGTTCTTGAACATCCACCAACCACCAATTCTCCATCGCTCTCTCCAAATCCTACTCTAGGGTTTAAAAAGGGCTACTAGCCCTTGAGCCCCAATTAGGCCTCCTAACCTGAGAAAATAGGCTTAAACCCAAATCTTTCTAAAGAACGTCACAAAATTCCTTTGGAGACCCTGGTTCGCTTTCCTACCTCTCCAAGGTTTTTGAGGTTTTAGGCTCTCACTATCCGTACACATGCGTAAACCTCATTTTGTAAGAATTAGGGCTTTTTTTAGGCCATTTCCTGACCTCACAGTGAGCTGGCAACGTTTTCCCATCACCAAATGGACTGGTGAAGCCTCTTCCTTCCTGCCAAACCTTTGTAAGGCCTCCTGCATCCACCACACACCTTGGGTTGCCAGGGAGTTGACACCCCTACAATGTTAGGGCTTGGTTTTCACTGTCTTTCCTAACCGGGCACAGTCAAGCTCGCCTAGGAGAAGACTTTTCCCATGACACCTTGCCTCCTACAGACTTCTAAACCTAATATATTTACATGCATGGAGCTTAGCCTCATCCCCCATGGACTATACACCAGGTATAGTGGAACACAAAGGTCTAAGACTCCATGAACAACAATCTATTGGACTGATCAGCAATGGAAAGAAACAAAACCTACAAAGAACAAAGCTAGGAAACGATGCAAAAACACCAAAAATGACCACAAAAAGCTTGTAAAGTAAATACCACACATGCCACACACTGCTCAGTGCCTGGAACCCTCCATTAACACACTAATAAGAACTAAAAACCAGAAAATTGAAAGAATTTCATTGCTTTTCCATATGCACAGTAAACTCCAAAAGATACAAAGCTTCTTCCAACCTCAATTCTAGTTCGAGGTCCCTCTTTTAAAGGTTCATAAGTGGTTACATCTTCCCTTGGTCGGACATAACCACCCCATTAGGCCAAAATTGCACAAATGCAACATTTTGGCTTTATTTCCCAAATCCTAGTGATTCCTAGTGGAAACAAATTGTGGAACTCATTCAATCTACCATAAGCTACTGATCAACCTTCACCCTAACATCTTCTAACACCTCTAACTCAACATTAAATGGTCAATGTGACCTTAAAGTATTAAAAACACAAAATTTCATCCTAGGCTTCCAAATTTTCCTAGTGCTACCTAATGCTTCCTTCCTAGGTGCTCCTACACCAGGGAGCCATGGGAGTTTTTAATGGATGGTCATGATTTTCCTCTAAAATATCATTGGTATTCCCAAAGAAGGGGATCATGAGGGTTTTCAAATATTTCCCACATGCCTCTTTCCCTACGACCTGACATTTTGGACAGTCAAGAGACTAGAATGCCATATTGATTTAATAGCATGATAAGAACTATCTACTCCCAACATCTACATTCCCATACCTATGATTTAATGTGTTGATGGATGGCCCTTTTTTTCTCCCTTCCATTTCTCCTATCATTTCTAATTTAATACACTTGAACCTACTTTTTACTAGAGTCGTGGGAGGGGGGTTGATGAATATACTGAGTACTCGTATCCATGGTTTGTACGTTTTTTTCTTCTAGACAAGGAGGGATGTCATGAATCTTAATGATGTGGATGACTCCCTTACTTTCCTACACCATTCTTCTTTAATGAAATTTGTCTCCTTGGTATTCTCTTTGTCCTTTTTATGGGGATGTGATAGCCACCAACCTACCAGCACTACTAGCCAAATTGTGCAACTTATTTCGAGGGAGCATAACTTTCGCCCAAGGTGTTTGTTTTTAACTTCTTGTACTCATTGGAAAGGTGGTTCCATGATATATGAATGGATATCAATGGTTTTTTCATATTTATTTTTTAAAAATGAAATACGTGTTGGAAGTCAAATGTTCCTTTTGAGCTTGGAGAGGTCATACATTGTGCATACAAAGTCATATTTTGGACTTCTTATAGTCGATGGAAAGCTTGTTTAGAGAACTATATAGTGGATCAAGTTTGGAGATGTTTTGGAATGATTTATTTGCTTCTTATTTTTATCTAAGCGGTTTATGGTTTCTTTTAACTATGGTGATTTGATGTTTGAGTCATTGTATACTCATATGTACATCTCTTATGATTCTCATTTGATATGGTTATTAATATATTATTGAATTTGTATGTTGCATCTACAAGTTTTGTTGTGTTATAATTTTTCTATGCTTACAAGTTGAATTTATGATGGATATATTGGTTGTCTATGCCCATAGATGCTTCAATGTTGATGAAAATTCAGATTGGTGACTTGGTTTAGTGACTTGTTTTGCTAGTTTTGTTTTCATGTTGAGGAGGAGAGATGGTATTACCATGTGAAGTCATGATGTGGGACCTATGTAGTTGACTATGTTATTCAGACATGTGTGACATGATTGGAGTGTGTTTTTGGTAAATTTTGTGGTTTTAATGGTGTTATGGATTATCATTATGCTTTAATTACTTTGGCATGACATTATTTTTTATGAAGGTGCTTTGTTAGTGGTTTTGAATTGATTCTAGTAATAGTTTGGTGGTGTTGTATCTTCATGGTTTGTATCTTCCCTTTGGGAGCTTAGTGTTGAGTTCTTTGATCATTTTGGGGCCATGGAGGATCTTCATTTAGAGGATGGTTATCATGTTGTTGAGAGATTGGTATCATGGTTCAATGGGAGCTTGTGATGATGATGTAGATTCACCTTTTGATGGTGGATGATCTTCTATAGTGTTTTTTGGTGTTATGGATAGAATCTTGGATTTTTTTTCTTCTATGCAATGAGGGTTCTTTAACATATTTGGTTCATTGATAGGATATAGTTATCTTCATGTGGTATGTATATGTTTACATATTGGATAGCCATGGAGGAATCTTTAGTCTTTGGTTGAGGTGTCATGATTTTTCATTTGACATGTGATCTTTATTAGATAGGATGGTTATATATTATGTCATGATGTACTCTTGATTACTATTTTAGAGTTTTGGCATGATACAGGTATATGATTTGTTTATTGGAGCATATGATCTTCTTTTGAGGAGATTGAAGATCATGATGTTGTGGTCTATTCCTAATTCCATAATTGGGATATGAATTTGATCTTGGTTTGTTAAATTGGTTTTGATTACATTGATCATTTTCTTGGGAGCTTCATGATGGCTCTTTATTTCATTTGGAGTTTGGAATGGATTGATAAATTACATGTAATCATGGATACTTAGAGACATAGGTAAGGTTAGAAGATCTCTTGTGATTAGAGACATTTATTGAGACAATTACTCATTAATGAGGTTTCAGCTAGAAGTCATAGGAGCCTACACCTTGGTTGGAAGCGAGTTTAACATAGACCTATGAGGATATTGTTCTTAGATTCAAGTCATGGTGAATTGGATATCTTGGAGGAGAATTCTCATTGCCAACTCTTGATCTAATCAACATTTATCATCTAAGAGGTATTTCCCATTACTAATTTCAAATGCATTATGGTTTATGCTTTTCTTATGCATATCAATCTTCAGGTATGGATAGTTAGTTTTGGATGGTTCACTTGAGGAGTGTTGGTATGTTTATCTCCTTATGCATTATGTGATTATTCATTGATGTTGAGTTTAAGAGATGTTATTGGCCATATTCCCTTCATTTAGTAATTGATTCAATTTGACTCCCTTTGGTTTGAGATGCATACATCTTGGTTATGTTTAGATGTGGATAGTTTTATTATCTTTTGGGTTTTATGGAGGATATCATACTTATCGTAGCTTAGCAGGTAGAGGTGTGTGTAGAAGGACATGCTACAAGTTTTTATTTGTGCATTCTCTCTTTGGTCTTGTTCTACTTCCTAGATATTTGTATTCACATTATATTGGATTTGAGATCTTGTGTGGAGCTATGGTGATTATTATTTTTGTGGCCATGTGTTATTCATTATTCTTTGGTGATGACATGGAGGTTCATTTATCTTTTTCCTTTATTGAAGTGTAGAGAAATGGGGAGAGCTATGGAGACTTGTGGTGAGAGTTGTATTACAACATACTAGTTTGCATGATTTGTATATCTTTGTGTATGTTCCTTGGTACTAATGATAATGGTTACACTTTTATGTTGCTATCGGTGGATCATTAGATTCCTTGATCATTTTCAGATTTGACATTACCTATGCAATGGGATTTCCTAGATACGTACGTTCATCATATGATAGGTTTGGTAATTGGAGCTTGTGATTGCATGTTATGGGTTGTATATGTTTATGGAATGAGGTTCACTTGTTGTGATTTGTATACCTTTGACGTATGGATAGTTGGATGTGTTAGCATTTTCTATGGATGCTATTAAAAGCTATGGTGATTATATCTTGAAAACTACTGATCCATACTTGTTACCTTTGGATTGAGTGTTTTTGGATTGGGATATTGGTTGGAGTTTTACAATTATTTGTGATAGATAGTGTGGCATCTCTTTGGATGGTTTCTTATCTTTATGCATTGGCATTATGGAGGATTAGATCATTCATGCTTGAGTTGGTGGTCACCTTGATTCTCGTTTCAAGTATCTTTATGGAGAGCATGAAGCACTTTGATTTCTTGATGGTATATGTGGCTAGAGGGATTGTTCCCTTGCCCATCTTTGAGTTTACTTGTTTACCCATTATGCAATGTATACAAAAAGTATGAGAATGTTAAGGAAAAGGTGTGTTATATGTCTTGTATAATGTTATAATGTTATATTTTATTATTATGTGATGCACCTAGGGAGTCTAGGGATATGTGCATCACATGGGTCTAGCATTCTAGCTTGGCTAATTTATGTGTTGTATGTAACATTGGATTAAATATTTAATGTGGGATTACACATGGGAAGAATATTTAATGTTGGGAAAATTTAGTACCAAGTTTTAAATATGAGGGGGATAATGGTTTTGTAAATGCATGTATTAGTTGCATGGTTTTATGTAATACCACTTGGTGGTTTTGTGTGAGCTTGTTTCTATAAAATCAAACACATGGGTAGTTGTCTAAGGTTTCCTAGTTTGCTTGTTGGCTTGGCTATTTGGCTAAGGGGTTGAGAGAATCTCTTGGTTGGAATTCATGTGGTTTGAAGCATGGCATGGGATGTGTGGTTACATGCTTTTTCACATGGAGTTCTTGTAGAGGGCTTGATGTTTCAAAGGTATTCATGGAGAACTCTAAAGATGTATTGTAATATATATTTCTCAATAACATGTGAGTGATGGACTCTTTTGGAGGCTAGGGTTTCCCTCTTCAACATCTTCCCAGGGTATATCTTGTGTCATATTCGATGGTATGTTGTCTATTCTTTTGCATATGGATTTTGAATACTTGTTTGCATATATTTCTCTATTTGGGTTACATGGAAATTGTTTTAGGTGGACACGTATTTCCTTTCATTTTTTATATTAACATGCATCATGTTCCATGGTGTGCCAATAATATCCTATTATTTAAAATCTCTTAGCTAGGAGCATGTACTAGTAGTGTGTGCTCCAAAAATGCTATCATGAACTTCTTTGATAACCAATTTTGCTTCCTATGAATCTAATCATTATAACAAGGTGTTATCATAACCTCAATGACAAGGTGTGATACTTAGGAAGGTGAAATGATATGTATGGTGAATGAATAATTTATATTTGTTAAATAAAAGGTTTGATGGAAGGGACTAATTTTGGAGGAAAGTATGAATGTTATGATAACATGGGAGTTGAGACTAACAATTTTAAATATTATTTATAATTTGAGGATGAATAATTTTGACAAGGTAAAAAAAATATTATTTATTTTATATGTTTAACTATGAATGTGATCATTTTCACTACACAAAAAATATATCTAAAAGACCGCATCTTAACAAAGGCAATAGATAATGGGAGTGGTAGTTCTAATAGTTTTGACTAACAATATATAATGTGTATTTTTTTTTTTTCAAACACATCATATGAAAATTAATACTTGATGTGTTCTCCTCCATACAAAAAGATTCTAAAATAAACTGTGTAGACTCTAATAGAATGGACATGTTGCAACAACCATTATTTGAATTATCTGAAGAATATAAAAAATCTTCATTTCATACACAAAATTTGTAACAAGTGTAGTTACCATTAGGTTGCAACATAGAAAAATATGGGAATTAAAATATTTGGAACAAGTTATGACAATTCCAAAAAATACGTGGAGATCTTCCAATATATATAATACTCATCACTCTTATTTTATGCTAAATGAGTGGATTGGTTTTTTTTCTTGATTTTCTATTTTTTTTATCTTTTCTAAATTTCTTACCATTTCATACTTTTCAAATGAGTTTCAATGATCTCATTTATCTTTAGATGTTTGTGCTACTTATTATGATTTTTAAATTCTGCACTTTTCTAATCTTATAATAATCCTTCAAAATCAAGCTTGAAAAAAATGAAGCTTCCTCTTGATAATAAGGGGTTAAAATTATGTCACATTACTCCAACTCTATTTATTAATTTTATTAAAATATTTTAAAATCATATATTTTAATGTGTGAGTATCAGGGTAATTAATACTTTGGTGTAGTCATCTAGATAAATTCATTCTTCATTTCATTCTATTCTTTCAAAACTCATGGATAAATTTTAGGGTATTCAATATATATTTTAATGAGTTCCAAACACAATAAGTCCCATTTTTTGTATGAAAGTTCATAGTTGTTGTAATTGGGACAATGTTTCCTCTTGTAATCCATTACCATTGCTTTCTAGGTTTGATTCCATTTTTCAAACATTTTTCACACTTTTTTTAATCTTTTGCAAAAACCTCCTTCTCTAATAGGGTATACATTTTATTCGTGTGGTCCCAAATAACTATTTTTATTTCTCTATTTAGGTGTGTTTATTATCAACTAATCATGTTTCATGTTTTAACTCGATGATTTCATAAGTTTTTTGTATGTGTTTGATTTATCTCCTTATAGTAATATGCATCCATGTTTGTATATTTTCTTCTAGTTTTTTAAATTCAATAAAGAAAAATAATAAGCTTCACAAAGTTTTCTTGTGTTTCTATAATGTTAGAAATTACATACCTTATAATTTATATTTTATAAGTTGCATGCACTTTGGTATCCACTCTTGTATCACATCTGTTGATGGGTATTTTTACACTTCTTAACACGGAAAAAACACGTGTTGTTAGCAACATAAAGGAAAACAACTAAGAGGAGGGGGTGAATCAGTTATCACAGAAATTATACATATTAAACTTATTCTTAGATATGATAAATAAACATGAAAGCATAAACCATCACCACATCAAAACACACATAACACTAAGATTTTTATGTGGAAACCCTTTAGGGGAAAAACCACAGCGGAGGTTAATCCACAAGATTATACCTTGTTAAAAGTATTACAAATGGGGAATACACACACATTCAAGAACACTTCCTAGAGCACACTACTCAAATACAAAAGGATTACTGCCCAAAGGAAGACTCACTATCTTACAGTCACATTCAGATTACATATGGAATATTTTGAACTAAGAAAATAGCATCTTCTAATGCTTGATTACAGTTTCGATTAAGCACATAAACACTTTCATTTGCTCACTCTTCTTCACACTTTACTCCTACCTTTTAAATATTAGAACATTATTTTCACTTGGCACACAACATGCATTGCACACCATACCATAAAATGGTATAAACAATCAATCATATATATTTGCAACTAAGGATAACATCAACTACATGTCGGCCCAACAAAATATGAAATGTGTACAAACTGTCAGCCCAAATCAATAAACAAGTTATCAATGTGGAAAAAAAAATGTCTGAAAAAATATAGTAAGGACCCAAAAAAACATCCTCAAATAAGGAACACCTTCAGAAATTATTCCTCGAGTATCCACAACATGCTACAATCACCATGTCGGCCATGATCATGAAAAACATGAACTCACAGAAGAAAATCACCAATTGCGAGCACAATGATAAATGCGGACCAACAATACAAATAGAGAATGATCTAGAAACATCCACAAGCATCATGAATCACCATAGAAGCATCCGTAACAACTCAAATTACTAGAATCACATCATCTTCTTTTAGGAACACCAACTAAAGCAACATAACAATTGTCAGAACACAAATACTCATAACTCAATCAAATCTTCATGTGAACCTTTTAAACTTCATGTGGATAAACTATATATACTTGTCAATGAACCCTTTAATCTACAACCTCTTATCATCAATATACTGAGATAGCCACCATACTAAACTTCACTACTTCACCGACAACCGGTAACTTATTTTATTACAATTTTCTCAATATCTTCAACATATACAACCTTAAAGACATTAATGGAAATAGTTTTGACATCAATGAGAACCACATATCAGCAATATCCAACAATCTCCCCCTTTGGCATTGATGGCAACACATTATGTGAAAAACACCATCAACGATACTTTCTCTTAGCACTTTCCCCCCTTATATTTTGACTCTTTTCTCCTTAACTCTTTCATAGTTTTTCACATTACTCTTCTCCCCCTTTGACATCAATGACAAAGGTACAAATTATCTTTCTCCACACAAGCTTTGAACCACATTTCTAAACATTTGACTACTCCCCCTAATAGCAGCCACCACAACATCAATCCGGATCACAAGATATGACTATGAAATGCACAGAATGATGCAAATCAATGCATCTTAATTCTTATTAGGAGGGGTAATAACCCATAGCTTCCCTCTGAGATACTCAAAAGTATCCATAAATCCAAGCTTCAACAAATACATGTCCAATCTGGCATACCATGCTCTTGGGGCTTGCTTAAGTCCGTACAATTCTTTCTTCAACCAACAAACCATATACACTTCTTCCAATTCAATGGAAATCCATCAGGTTTCTCAATATACACTTCTTATTCCAATTCACCATTTAGAAATGCTAAGTTGACATCCATCTAATAAACCTTGAAGTTTTTGTAAGCAACATAAGCAAGAAATAGTCTCATAGCTTCAATCCTAGCAACAGGAGCAAAAGTTTCTTCAAAGTCAATTCCTTCCATCTGAGAATATCCTTTACACACAAGTCTTGCTTTGTTTCTAACTTCACCTTTCTCATTCAGTTTGTTCTAAAAGACCCATTTAGTTCCAATTACATTTTTATCCTTAGGTCTAGGAATAAGAATCCATGTCTGATTCTTCTCAATTTGTAGTAGTTCTTCTTTCATTGCTTCCACCCAATGTTCATCTTTACATTCTTCATTAACACTATTAGGCTCAGTCTTTGAGATCAAACAATATTCTTCTGCAATTCTTCTCCTAGTTTGAACACCTTTGTTCTCATCACCTATAATATGATCTTCTAAATGATTTAGTCTTACATACCTTGGAGTCTTAGGTTATTCTTTAACTTTAGGCTCTTGTGATCTCACTTCTACACTTTCACTAGTTTCTTCCTCTTGATTTTCCAGATTCACAAGAATGATTTGAACTTGATTTAGAGTCTGAACTTTCTTTCCTTTATCTGAAATGTCATTTTGATTATCTGAATCATATTTGTAGGTTCTGGATGGTCTAACCATGTCTTCATCAACCTTGATGTTAGCACTTTCAATTACTTTCCTCAATCTCTTATTGTAGCACCAGTAAGCTTTAATTTTAGTAGAATAAATAAGAAATATTCCTTCAACACTTCTAGCATCAAAATTTCCTATGTCTTCATCTCTTTTGATATAGCATTCACTCCCAAAGATTTTGAAGTATCTAACAGTAGGCTTATGACCAAACCATAGCTCATAAGTAGTCTTATCGGTATCACCTTTGACATGTACCCGATTGAGAGTGTAAACGATAGTACTCATAGCTTCTCTCTAGTAGATATGTGGAACATTTCCTTCCAGAATCATGGTCCTAACAAATTCTTGAATTGTCATGTTCTTCCTTTCCACAACTCCATTTTGTTGAGGGGTCCACGGGGTAGATAATTGTCTCTTTATCCCATGCTCTTCAAAAAAAAATTAAACTCATGGGAAGTGAATTCACCACCTCTATCTAATCTCAGACATTTAATCTTTAGACTTTCTTTTTTGTCAACCATAGCCTTAAAAATATTGAATTTCTCTAGAGCTTCATATTTTTCCCTTAAGAAAGAAACCCACATCAATCTAGAATAATCATCAATAAGTAACATGAAATACCTATCTCCTTGTAAAATTTTGACTCTAGAAGGACCAAACAAGTCAGTATGCACAAGCTCCAACACTTCATTTGAACAATGTTGTTTTCTCCAAGATGAAACTCTAGTTTTCTTCCCTAACTGACATTCCTTGCATACAACATTAGTAGGTTTTATCAACTTAAGAAGATCTCTCACTGCCGGAGTAGAACTTATTTTGATAATATTGTCAAATTTTACATGACACAATCTCCTATTCCACAACCAACTTTCATCAACTTGAGCAATCAAACAACTTTTACCAATAGCACCTAGGTGAAAGATATTACCTTTTGTTTTTGTACCAGATGCAATCACATTTCTGGAACTCCCCAATATTCTACACTTTCCATCCTTGAATTGAAGATTGTATCCCTTGTCAACCATTTTTCCAACACTTAATATATTATGCTTCAAACCTTCCACATATAGAACATCATCAATATTATGCTTACCATCAAGAGAAAAGGATCCTCTGCCACAGATTACACCAGCTTTGTCATCACCAAATATTACAACACCACCATCATACTTTTCCAATCTCACAAATTTACTTTTATCACTTGTCATGTGATGAGAGCATCCACTATCAATCACCCATTCATCTTTTTCTTCAACACTGGAAGCTAAAGATTTCTCCACATTTATGCAACTAGTAGATTCAGTAGATACTGAATCATTTTCCTTGATAGCAATAAATACCCATTCATCCTCACTTAAATTCCCATTATCAGATTCATTATCTGTCACACCTTCATTAGTAGCATAATGACACTTTGTTTGAAATCTAGGCTTGTTAGGTCTTGGCTTAGGAACTCTTTTCAGACACCTTGAGGAAAAATGGCCTATCTTATTACATGAAAAAAATTTAAGAGGAAATTTCCCTTTATACTTACCTTCTCCTCTAGCTACCCTCTTGACAATAAGTGCTTCAAGCTCATCTTATTTTCTCTCTTCTTCTTCAATCTCTTTCATTTCTTGCTCATACTTGGAAATTTTTCTAGAAGAAGTTTCTCCCAGATCATATCTCTTCTTATCTTTTATGGAGATAGTAGATTTTAATGCAAATTCTATCTTAGGAAGAGATTCAAAAAACTCACTTAACTCAAAAGTAGCAAGCTTACCAATCAACATGTCTTTGATTACATTTTTCACAGTCTGAATCCCCTCAATAGCAACAATTTTGTGTTTGTATGCAGCAGGAAAGGATCTGAGCACTTTAGAAATAATCTCTAATTCTTCCAATGTTCCACTAACACATCTAATACTACACACAAGTTCATTCACTCTTTGCATAAAAGAAGTAATATTCTCATCATCACCCATTCTCAACATTTCATATTTCCCTTTCAGGCTTGGCAGATTGGCAATCTTCACATGGGTATCACCTTCATACAAAATTTCCAAATTTTTTCAGATCTCATAAGTAGTCTTCAACTCCATTACATTTGTCATCTTGAAATCAATTAGAGCACTCAAAAATGCTTCCTTAGCCCTGATATTGTACTCGACTTCCTTAATCTCACATGTAGTAGAAGGACCATTATGTGGGATGATACACCTATTCTTTGTAATTGTCTAGTAAGGTTCACCAATGCATCTTAGATGACACTCCATTTGATTCTTCCATAGAGAATAATTAGTTCCATCAAATCTCGGACTATCTTTCTTATATGTCACCATCCTAGATCACCTCAAGTGGTCAAGCTTCTCTGGAGGAACATGCTCTAATACCAATTGTTGGAAACACAAGGGTAGACAACTCAGAGGGAGGGTGAATCAGTTGTCACATAAATTATACATATTAAACTTATTCTCACATCTAATAAATAAACATGAAAGCATAAACCATCACCACATCAAAACACACAACACCAAGATTTTTACATGGAAACCCTATTAGGGGAAAAACCACAATGGAGGTTAATCCACAAGATTATACCCTCTTAAAATTATTACAAATGGGGAATGCACATGCATTCAGGCATAGTGCCTAGAGCACACTACTCAAATACAAAAGACTTATTTCTCAAAGGAAGGCTCACTATCTTACAATCACATTCGGATTACATCCAAAAGATTTTGAACTGAGAAAATAACATCTTCTAATGCCTAATTACAGTTCTAGTTAAGCACATAAACACTTTCATCTGCTCACTCTTCTTCACACTTTACTTATACCTTTGAAAGATCATAACATTATTCGCACTTAGAACACAACATACATCACACACCATACCATCAAATGGTATAAAAAATTGATCATATATATCTGCAAATAAGGATAACATCAACTACATGTCGGCCCAACAAAATATGAAATGTGTACAAATTGTTGCCCCAAATCAATAAAAAAATTATCAATGTGGACCAAACAATGTTGGCCAAAACATCGTAAGGACCCGAAACAACATCTATAATATGGAACACCTTCAAAAATTATGCCTCAAAGATCCGCAACACGCTACAATCACCCTGTCGGCCATGATCATGAAAAACATGAACTCACAGAAGAAAATCACCAATTGTGAGCACAACGATCAATGCAGACCAAAAAAATAGATAAATCACAATCTAGAAACATCCACAAGCATCATGAATCACTACAAAAGCATCTGTAACAACTCAAATTACTAGAATCACATCATCTTCCTTCAGGAACACCAACTAAAGAAATATAACAACTGTTAGAACAAAAATACTTACAACTCAATCAAATCTTCATGCAAGCCTCTAAAAATTCATGTGGATAAACTAGATATACTTTTCAACAAACCCTTTAATCCACAACCTCTTATCATCAATATATTGAGCTATCCACCATACTGAACTTCACTATGGCACATCACCAACAACTTGCAACTTATTTTATTACAATTTTCTCAATATCCTCGACATATACAACCTTAAAGAAATTAATTCCAATAGTGTTGACATCAATGACAACCACATATCAACAATATCTAACATGTGTTATGTCTATCTTGAAAGGTAATAATCTACAACTAAGTCTCAAAAATCACCCCAAGGTCTCTCGGATGTCAGGTCATGACAGTGCATAAAACTACTCAGTTGATGATGTGTGATATGTTGGTAATCACAAGGGGCCTTTATGGTTCACAAAGCACAAAATTTTTAGGTCTATGATGAAGTTTCAAAATTTTGGAAATAGTGGACTGTAGCAACAAATTTTAGAACAATAGTCTGAAACTCATCCCGTTCATCAAATTTGACATTGTTATGATACTAGGAACTTAAATTTAACTTAGATTTGAAAGAAAATTCAAAAGGATTTAAGGGTTTAGCAAGTTATCCTAAGTCTAAAAACTATGAACAATAGTAATAATGGCCAACATTATAGTAGATAGACTCCCAAAAAACCAAGTTTTGCTTAACCCAGAGTGATCTACAATATCACAAATCTAGTGCCATCTTCTAAGGTTAACTTCATATTTTTAGACTGTAACATTCACCCATTAAGCATGAACATATAGTTGAACTTGAGTGCAACAAATAAATAAGCTCAAAATAGCGTTACATAATGATCTATCATCAATAAATCATAAAAAAGCATGAGCTAGAAGTGCATCAAATACTGCAACATTCAATCACCATTAAATTTGTCCACTAACTAACAAGCTGAAAATGAAACTTAAACAGTAAGCGATTAAGCTAAAATAAACTATGAAGGCTGAATCATACACACATTGAGAGCAACACAAGGAAAACACCAAACTTCAATGCTTTCTTATATATTTATGCAAAATGTCTTTTACAACAACTCATCTCCCTTTACAAAGGAGGGAGAAGCCTCTATTTATAGTTTTCCAAAACCCAAATGAATGGATAAGATTTATTTACAATGAATGGCCCAGATTCATTACATCTTAGGGTTTCCACATCATCCAATACAAGTGCAATATTTCACAATATAAAATTGGCAACTATTTTGTCTTCTAGCTAATTTTGTCCTGTAGCTTATTTGTCTTGTAGCTGGGAATTATAAATATTTATCTTCTATTAGATTGTTTTCAACCTCCTTTTGTATAATAGCATATTCATGAACTTCTTTGTAACCTCCAAAAGCTTAGCATGTTGCAGGAATTCTAACTTGCTAGTAAATAAGGCTTGCATGAATCCATATACATGTTCATCTTGTCCATTTAATTCATTTACTCCTCCCTCTTATATATGGCATGGTTTCATATGTTGGTCCTTCAATTAATTGATCCCTTATCCCTCCAAACATCTTGAGAAGCACCTGCATCATAAAATATCATGATTTAAACCTCCAAAAATATTAAAGTTTATCAATTTATAGTCCATTAAGAAAACTTCATATTTTGAAAAAACTTTCCATTTTTCGAAATTGTCCAATTCAAGAAATTTTCCTATTTTAGGAAGAAAAAACAATTTTGGGAAAAATTTGCATTTGAAGAAAATTTTCCATTTTGGAAAAATCTATTTCAGAAACATTTCCATTTTGGAAAAATTTCCCATTTTGGAAAAAATTATTTTTGGAAAACTTTCATTTCAAGACAATTTCCTTTTCGACATTTTGAGAAACTTTTCTTTTCGGGAAATTAAATTTTGAGGAGATTTCACTTTTGAGGGCCAGAGCAATGCAAAAACCGGAGGGTTAGACATCAGTGAAATGGCATTTCACAAATGGCATTCCACCAACGATATCCCGCAATGAAATTTCTACAAAGCCTTAGCACCAAGCAAATTTGAGTTTTATCGATTTTGGCATGTGGGGAAATGATATTTTTGAGACCTAGATTACAAAACACCTTAAACTTTCAAGGAAAGATCAATGCGAAAAACAAAATGCAGAAACTGCAATGTGGGAAGGCAAACAAGTCTGCACTATAAAAATGACACCGAAGGCCCTGGCATTCACATGACGGCTTCCCACATGAAAAATTCCACAAAGCTAAAACTCTTAGAAATTTAGGGTTTTATCAAATTAAGCATATGGAAAGATGCACTAAAAGAGTTCCAAGACATATTTCTCAATGATTCGACCCTTTTTGAAAAATGCAAAAAATTAGAATACAAAAGCCAAAGGGTCCAATGCCATTGCAAAAACACTCCAAAAATGGCATTTCACGGATGGCTTCCTAAAATGAAATTTCCGCAAAGCCCTAAAACTTAGTAAATTTGAGTTTTTTCAATTTTAGCACATGGAAAAAGGGGTAGGAGGAGTGCCTAGACCTATACCTTGATGATTTGGCCCCTTTTGAAAATGCCAAAATTTGGAATGTGGAAGCTAGAGGGTCTAGCATCGTTGCAATGAAATTCCACAAACGACATTCCATGAATGACATTCTGCAGATGACTTCCCGTAGTGAAATTTCTACAAATCCTTAAAACTTAGCAATTTTTCTCAACCCCTTTAGGTTTATGGAGACATGCATTTTATAGGCACTAGATGTTGAAAACTTGAAGTTTTCACTTTTTTTTGGAAATGTGGAGATTTGGATTGTGGAAGCCGCAGGGACCAGCATTGGTGAGACAAC
The DNA here is from genome assembly GCA_007258455.2 of Sequoia sempervirens. Lineage (NCBI taxonomy): Eukaryota > Viridiplantae > Streptophyta > Pinopsida > Cupressales > Cupressaceae > Sequoia > Sequoia sempervirens. The sequence continues at coordinate 643,560,136 of VDFB02000003.1, forward strand.
ATTCTACAAATGACATCTTGTGAACAACATCCTGCGAGCGACTTCCCGCGGGCAACTTCCCACAAAGAATTTTCGGCAACTCTTCCAAACTCAATGAAACATTGGCAGTTCACTTAGGCATCATGGAAACATCCTAGATCCAAAGAAAAATTGTCCCCCAAGTAAAAAAATGATGATGAAAGTGAAGCAAAAAATAGAAAAGGGGGGTCCCCTCCTTCAGCAGGGCGTGTTTGCAAAACATTACAACAATATCTTTGGTTATACTTAGTAAAATGCATAGCCTTACACTCAATCTAAAATGTGTCAAACTATGTTTAAATTTATTATACTAACTCTTATATTTTCAACTCAATTTTATCATTTTTCAAATTTCAAACTAAATTAAAAAAATCTCAATCCTAAGACTAGCACAACCATACTAATGTCTCTACATGACCATGCTAGCATTCCCATGTAAAAAACAATTAACATCCAAAAAAGGGTCATAATAATATTTTGATGAGCTACAAATTTATCCATTAGGAAAATTTTAAGTGAATTCCTAAGGTATATTCCTATTGGCCTCTCCCTTAGCAACAATTAATCTCTAATTATTCTTCTACAATACAAATTTTGTCTTTAAACAAATAATTGACATTTCTAAAAGAGAGAATAATTGTTGATTGGGTTTTGTTGTTCCCCTTCTCCTATTATTTATCCTTTGACCCCTAAGGTTTCTGAGAAATTTTGTGAGTGGAAGGATTATCAGGCTGGGAGTATAGGTGCTCCTACAGTTGTTTTTTCTTCCTCTCTTATGGTTGTCCCTACTTCAAAACCTAGGGTATTGGAGGAGCTTTGTGGGAAAGAAGTGTGTGGCATGTCTAACATGTAGTTAGGTAATGACTATGAGGTTACAATTGATGTTATGGAGGATGGTTAGGTTTAAATTGATATTCCTGATTCTCTTCTTTCTGAGTCATTGGATTAGATTAAGAGCTCACTAGTTGGGAGATTTTGTGGCAATCATCCCAATATCAATATTGTTAGAAGATGGGTTCTTTGAGTATGGAAGATTAGAGGCCAGGTTGAGGTAACTACTATGTTGAATAGTTTCTTTCCTTTTCCTTTTCCCTATGTGGAAGACTACTCAAGGGTCCTTCTAGATGGCCCTAGTTTCTTGGCTTGAATGACCATTGTCTTCAAAAGTGGTTTCCTAGTTTCAACCCAGTGATAGACACTTTCAAGTTTCCTATTTGTGTTTGTTTGCCAGGGCTTCCTTTAGAGTTTTGGCATGAAAAGATTTTTGTCAATATTGCTAATTATTTTGGGAAATACTATACTATTAATAAGATCACCAAATCTATGAAGTGTTTGTTGTTTTCTATGTTTTTGTGTTCATGGAGAATAACCTTGTTCTCGTCATGAAGATTACCTTATCTTGAAAATTTGGTAAGTGGGTGCAACAAATTGAATATGAAGACTCTCTGATTATTTTCCATTCTTGTGGTAAAGTGGGTCATGCCTCCACTACTTTCTTGAGTAATAAGAAATAGCACGTAGTTTGTAAGAAGAAGGAAAAGAAGCTAGCTTTTGTGGAGGATTATACTACTCCCTTCAAGGAGTTACAAAATGAAGTTTTTAATGGGAATTCCTCTTTATCGATGTTGGAATCCTCTGTTGAAAATTTGAGGTTAGAAGTTGGATCTATAATTGGTCTTGTGTTTTCTCCCTATAAAAAAAGAAGAAGAAAATATTTGTGGATATGAATCCTTGTATTACGATATGGAAAAAAACTTCAAAAAAACTTTTTAAATCACCATGACTTAGTGATAGTTGGGTTATGTTTCAAGCTTTGTATTTTTTATTTTCTATAGTATTTTCATAGTTTTTCTTAGTTAATCTTTGATGTATGGCTATTCTTAATGCTCTATCTTTCTCATTGTACAAGGGTCGAGGCCCTTTCAAATCCCTCCTTATAAAAAACAAATTATAATTTTTGAATCTATAATTCTATTTTCTGGAAGAAATTAAAAGTGGGTTCTTGCATTTTTTTGTGTTATTATCTATTGTGTTTTTGTGGGTGTTGGGTGGAGTAGTCCCTTGCCACTTTTCTATAGTGTCATATTTTATTGGTAACTTACAACCTCAACACCATCGTCCACAAAAAATAATCTACTTTAAAATCATAATTCCTAAACCATGGATATTTCGGATCCCAAAAGATTTTGATGCCAAAGCTAAAACTGAGAAATCTAACATACCTCCCATCTAACTAGGAGAAACCTATCTCTAAGGAAAAGTTACTAGTTTAGTGTTACTTAATGAAATACTTGAGCCTCAATCAAATTCTTCATAACTTCTAATGCACCTTCACATATTCCTAAAGGAATCAACTATATCTCACTTGCAACAAACCTCTAATGGAATAAAGCCATTGCAGGGATGAAAATCCTCATTCTATTCCATCCTCTTGATGGATTAAAACCACCAAATAAATAAGACCATGAAAAACATGTAGCATCAGTCTTCACTCCATTAATAGAAACTTGAATTATTTATAAAATGAAGTAGAAAATGGATCAATTATATTATCCCTACTAGATCAATATGTAACACTCCTTAAGTCTAAATTTTCTCCCTCATACATGGATAGACAAATAAATAGCCCAAAAAATTATTCAATGCTACACCCATGCATTAATTTGGCTCTATCACTCACTTTAATTCTAACTTTGGCTTTGGATATTGACACTCACTATATCATTATCTCTTGGCTATGGCCCTTTGAACCTCTATGTATCCTCTCCTTTTCCTTTTTTCTATACCTTGTAGCTAACTATAAAAAACCTCTACATACAAATCAATTTTAGTAAGAGATTAAGCACAAAACATAGACTAAATTCATACCACTTATCTCAAGTCTTAGAGAAGGAACCCTTAATACCACCTAATATATAAACTCAAGTTATCTATACTACATTATAGTACATCACAAATTTATTTGAAATTAATCACTTCCCTTTTCTTTACATGCAATCAACCACCACCAATGACTATCTAAAATGTATATTAAATGACTAAGAAAACTATTGAACACCCAAAATACTGAGAGGGGGGTGAATTAGCATTCTCTTAAACCATTCAAACATTAAACATTCAATCACTAATGCATATTCAACTGCAACTTAAGGAAAGAAAGCATGAAACATTCACAACATCACATAACACATGAACACCAAAATTTTTACCTGGAAAACCCAAAATGGGAAAAAACCATGGTGAGGGTTAGCTCACAATATATTATAACCAGTTATAGTATATTACATAAATGCTCATTGCAAGTGGATGCACTGTCTAAGTGGACTCATTGTCCATAGAGAAAAAGATAGAAGAGATATGGTGGATCACAACCTATTTTTGAACTATTACAATTTGCATCTTACATGTGCATGAATAAAATTCTTTTGAAGCGTAGTAACAATATTTATCTAATTATGATTCAAAACTCAACCTCACTCTTCATTTGAACAATTTTGATCTTTAACTTAACATTCGTAACTTAACTTCACACTACTCTGCTCAAATTCACATCACACATAATACATGCCACATTTTTTTCTTCCAAAACATCGAAAACAATCAAACATATATATACACACCAAGTATAACATCAATTAGGTCAGCCTAATTAGATCTAATACCCAAAATGTAACTTGTCATCCAAAAACATTTCATCCACACAACATGCCATAATTCAAAACTCAAAATATATTAAGATAGGCCATAATGGACCTATAATAGATCCCACATAAGATAGCAGTACATATTTATCCTTCACATAGCATCAAACGTGTTAGGTCAGCTCCATTTAACACCTAAAAGAAAGAACCTTCATTTGTGTATCCACATCTTGACACATGGACCTCAAAACTTGATGCCATATGGAACTCATTCTCTACTGACATCTGGTAGCTTATCTCCAAAACCGCAAGGACAAACACTCATCCATGGAGAAGTGGTAATTCTCCCACACAAACACAATGTATAGACAATAACTATGAATTGCTAGGATGAAATTTGTTATTCATATCTCTTGATTGATCCACTTGTTCAAACATGATTAAATATTGGAATTATATATATTTAAAATATATGAAAATGATGTTAGAAGTGCAAAGTGAAATATTTATTTGGAGAGTGGTGTGGACCCAAAAGCCAGTGCACTATTACATAGAACTAGTAGATTTGACACTCAGTCAAATTTCCACACAACTAAACTTTTTGGATAAAACCATTATGCAATAATGTATTCCTTATCAACTCCAAAATCCTACTAAGAATAATCAAAATGATTCGCAACAATGTTGACATCAACATTTGACAACACTGTAACACACCGTTATGTACTTTCCATACCAACCATGCTCATGTTGCCAAGAAACATCATCAATGACAAACTCTCTAATATTCCAACAATCTCCCCCTTTTCTATTGATGGAAACATTCCAAAAATCTTGAAAAATACTCTACCCCTTTGACATCAAGGGAAAAGGGCTCCCTATATAAACTATCTTGACTCTTAATGGAACTCCCTCTAGAAGATGTATTCATATGTACAATTGGTAATTAATAAATTGACTCCCCCTAAGTCATGTACCAAAGCAATAACCAAAAAGGTATTGAAAAATTTCTTGATATTGTTTGCATATTTACAAAGATTTTGAACATAAATGCATAAAAATATAAAGAATGAGTCAACTAGAGGTGGTTGATGCCTACAACTTGTTCAAGTGATCTTCCTAGGCTTTTCTTCCATTATTACATTCTCTTTTAGCCTCTAGAAGCAACTTGTTCTACATTTCAAGCTTTAACAAAAGTTCTTCTCCCTCTTCTAGAGTAGCAGGTACTAGATTCATCTTCTTTGTTGTATCGAAAGTAAGAAGAGATTTTAAAATGAGTAAGAATTTTGGATTTACCAAATCCCTTACCTTTCCAAACTGCAAAATAATGTGTTCTTTTTGTGCCTGTAGCTAGAAGAACTTCTCCTGCATGTCTTCAATGTCATTCCATTTTGCACCTATGAGGTCAAGTGCCAGATCATAGGCACTTGAGGCAACATTAATCTGAGACTCAATAGATTCCATCTCCTTTCTTATGCTTTGTGTGGCTCTGGGCCACTTCATGCCATATTGGTATAAAGCCTTTACTTCATCAATACATCCTTTTGCATCCTTTAACAGATCTAAAATATTTCTTGTGTGCAATGACACATCTATTAGTTATCTCTATAATTTTCTTATCATTCATTCTTTACTTCACTTCTTTCTCATATTCTTCCTTTAATCCAGATGCATGTCTTAAAATAATCGATCAACAGTTTGAAGTTTTCCATACCAGATAGTGTGGTGTCCATATTTGATTTGGGTATGATCTCTTGGAATGCTTTGATTGCTTCTTCCATCAATTCTCTACTCTTATGATTTGTTTCAATTATTTATTTTCTAGTGGATGCATGAAACATATCTATCAATTAAAGCTTGTGGATGGGAGATATTTTCTTCAAATCAACATTTACTTGATGCATTGGTAATTGTAACAATTGTGAGGACACAATTTTTTGAAAACTAGGTTGTACTCTCAGTAATTTCTTTAGAGAATCTTTAGAGGATCCAAAAGATTTAGCGAGAGTATTTGTTGCTTCTACAACCTTTCCCTTATCATCTACAATACCAGAGTCAATTGGTTTGACTTTTTCTGCATCTCCAGATGCATCCTTGTTATTGTCTTCATCTTCCTCTTCATGCTCTTCTTCTTTTTCCTCATAAATATTTTCTTCTTCATTCTCTGCACCATCATCAGCCTTGTTTGTGTTCTCTTCCTCTGTAATGTCTTCAATTTTTTTCAGAGGAGTAACTTCATGTTTTTGTACTACAGGAGGAATGGTGGTATTTTCATTTGAAATGTCTTCTCTAATCATTTCCTCCTCAACATTTGTCTCTTTCATGCCACTAGTTCTAGAGTGTGTTATCCTATGCAACTTCCTCATTTATATCATGCTCATTTTTAGCATCATCTATCTACACTTATTCCTCTACATTAGGTTCCAGAGCAATGGTATCATCATTCACTTATTTTTCCATTAGTGACATCCCCAATTTTTGAGCTATTTCCTCTTCTTTATCATTTATCTCCTTTTGAATCCTTTCAAGGTCATCTTGATCCTTTCAATTTGACCTAATTCCACATTGAATGATTCAACACATAAAACTGTTGAATAGGACAACTGAGAGGGAGGGTGAATCAATTGTCACCAAACTGAACAATTTAATAATTTACTAGAACAAGATCTTGATACTGCTTAATTGATTAAGCATTAAGTGTAAAACTGAAAGTCATCACATAAAAAAAGTAACACTAGATTTACGTGGAAAAACCAATGAGGGAAAAACCACAATGACGATTAACTCACACTCTAGAGAATATAAAAACTGATTATAAAAAGGCTCACTGCCAAAAACAAGGCTCACTGCCTAAGATAAGGCTCATTGCCTAGAACAAGGACTCACTATCCAACATGGCTACAACCAAGAGCACTCACTACCATAGAGATACAAAAGATGGCTAACTTCCAAAATACAAAAGTTATCACTTACCGCCAAAAGTATGAACTGATAGTTTACACCTTCCTTATGCTGAGTTCAATTCCGAATGAAGCTCTATATAAGTAGTATTGCATTTTAATAGTTGCTCAATAATTTTGTTCTAATCTTTAGTTGATAACTCAATTAAACTCACATCATGGACATACACTTTATTATATTCGCCAGCTTCACTCACTCTACTTTGCTCTTTTCCACACACACTTCTCTATATTCCTTTTTCCAAAGAGTCTCATATATATATAATTCATTAATTAGGTCGGCATCGTATAAGGTTAACACATTTATTATGTCATCAAAACATCCATAAAACATAATTAGTCCACATAATATATTGCACACACAAGGTTGACCAACATCTTTGAATATCAAAATCATAGTTTGTCTCATGATAGAATCTAGACCTAAAAACCAAAACACCAGACCAACCAACATACCGGACCACATATAACAATCATCTTCAATAGGGAATACCTTCTAGTAACCATCTCATACATTGAGTATTGTGTTGACATCAATGATAACTTGTTGACATTAATGAAAACCATTTGATGAAATTCAATTAAAATCTCCCCCTTTGTCTTTGATGGAAACACAAGATGTGAAAATCCAACAACATCCTTTGTAATTCTTTCCCTTTTGACGAGCTGAAATGATTTTCTTTCTTTTCACATGCTTTATCTCCCTAGCTTTCTTTCCTTTTCACATACTTTCTCCCCCCCTTTGATATCAATGGAAAAGAAAGAAGAGCTATCTCCCCCTTCAAAAAAATTTTACAAAAAATTCATCAAAAATGATATAAAAAATGGTTCTTTACCTCAATCCTTCTTCCCTTAAAATATCTCCTTGAATTTTTATTTTAATTGAAGAAGAAATGTCTTCCAAGAATCCACTGCCAACCTGATGTTTAAACAAATACTGTTGTTCTTTTCCATCAAATCAATTGTTCTAGAAGAGTATATGGGATAGTGATATTTTGTTCATTTTTCTCAGCTTCCACTAGGAGACCGGAAAATTGTTCTAATCTCAACTCAATTATCTCTTTAACTTTCCAAAAAGTCTTCACAATACCATCCCTCTTCACCACAAAGACTACAAGTTTAGACTACAAGGAATTCATCCTTTTCTTCTATGCTCCATCCTTTTCATTAAGGATATCATATGTTTTTCCAATAGAATCCAGCTCAAGCTCAATAGCATTGATTTTTTCTCTATAGTTTCCAATAGCTGTAGGCCACTAGAGACAATACCTATACACACTGTTTACATTCTTGATGCATGTTTTCAATTAATTCATGCATGCATTTTTGCATCTTCCTTCCATGGCCAATTGAATCTCATTTTTTTCTTTTGTTTCACTAGGTGATTGTGCCTTTAGTCTACAATCTACTCAATCAATACTTTTGGTAAAACACACGTCAATTTTCTTAGATCAATATCATTATGATTTATGTAAATAGCCAAGATGTCTATAATCTCATCATGTTCATATGATGTTCATAACAACCAAACACCTCCAATCTTCTTCAGTCCATCAGATTGCTCAAGAATCTTCAACACCTTATCCTTAGTGAAATCTTCTTCATCATCATCCGTTGATGCTAGATCAATTTACACTATAATATTTTCTTCATTTTCTTCTTTCTTATCCTTTGTCTTCAGTTTCTCTATTTTTAGAGGAGAACTTCAGATAATTCTTCTTTCTTTCCTCTTTCTGGAGGAGGATCCTACTTTAGATATTCCAAATGGATTGGAAACCATGCCAAAACACCATACATTTAATTTTTGTACAAAGTATTCTTTAAAAATCTTTTCCCTTTTTTCTAGACATTCCAGATACCAATAGACTTGCTTCCCAACTGGTATAACTAACTTCCACACAACATTCTCTTTCAATGGCAATGATTTCAGAAAATACATCATCAAATATTTAACTAGAGATCCAAAACAAAAAGGGTAATTGTCGTTCTTTGTCATAGTAATATTCTCCATTAATTGATTCCTCAGTAACTCACACAAATTGAAATCCTCATTATTTTCAACCATTTGATGCACAACACAAACAAGAATCATCGAAGTAGAGCCTTCCCTATTTCTAAACTAGATCTTGTATGAAATGCCATATATCACATACCATATCATAGGGTTGATTATAGTATGAATTAGAAGTTCCCTTTGATCTCCTATCACCCCAATTAGGGGTTCAACTTCTTTGTTCTTCACTGACTTCTTTACTGGAATGGGTCCAGTATTGCATAATCTTGTTATTGTTGCAATTGCTTCCTTTGTGATCTCATAGGGTTTGTCGAAGACCATTTGATCACCTTGAATTAAGCTTAGGACAAGCTGAACAAAGTCCAAATCTGAAAAGTATGGAAATTCACTCCAAATATGTAAACCCTTGTGCCCTAAATTCTTGACCTTTTGTATTTTCTCAACTAAAAGAAAACCCTTGATATTTTAAATCTTTTCATGATTAAATTCATTGATTTATAACTTACTTCATTTCTATAACTCGTTGTTGCATAGATTAAATACCAACATTGCCTTCGAATCCATTATTTCAACCTTGTTCTCCATACTTTCACTTGCCAACTACCCTAACTCCTTATTTCTCAACTGCACTTTACTCCTTAGCTCATTCAATTCATAATGTGAAAAGTGACCACTCAAGCATCCTTATTTAACTTGTCACTTTTAGGGTTTCATTATAAAAAGCTAATTTATTGCTTATGGCATCATCATCTATACTTCACTTTGCCAGTACCTCCTTCTCAACCAATGCTACTGGATCAACTTTATCCTAATTTTGCATTTATTGCTTTCTCAACTTTTAAATTGACAACTATTTTGAGAAACATTATCAGCCAAGAAGGGCTCCACAAACTTCCTGATTTGGATCTTTTCTGCCAGAATTTTCTTCAATGCTTTCAAACTAGAGATTCACATCACATATCCATGTGTCCTTGCATGAAACCTCATATATCAGGGGTTTTCTAGATTTTTCTGTGACTGCTCCCCTTGAAACCATTACTGGGTTTAGTTCTTAGAAGAGGTATCTACACTAGATGTAGATACAAGGTTATTTGATTCATCCTTATTCTCAGGTTCTTCCTTATTTCTCTAAATTTTTACCATTTCTCTCCTTATTTATTTTGGATCTACCTTGTTCATAGGCTTGTTCTTTTTTTCCAGATTAGGTTTATTCCCAACTTTACAAAATTTTGAGATATGTCCTAATTTGTTGTAAGTTTAGCACATAACATATCCAAGATCAAATGAATTTTTCTTTATCTTTATCCTACACTGATTAGTCTTGTGTCCAAAGATATTGCATGTGTAACAATAGCCTTGAAAAGATTAAATTATTCTATTTGTATCAAATCTATTCATCATCATTTGGCTTCTACATTATATTGCTCTATGTCCAAACTTGTTGCAAACATAACATTTTCCAGCAAAGACTCCAACATTCTAACTCATTCTATTCTAGTTCATCCTACTTCTTCATTTTTTTGCTCTATGGGTACCTTTGAGCAAAAGGTTTTTGGATATGGGTATCCTTCTGATATTGATCCTTTGGTTCTTGTTTTGAAATTTCATTTGTTTTTTCATCTTGTTGAAAGTGGTTTTAGTCCTTGAGCTTTGTCCTTCTTCAAGTCCTAGACCACCTTTATCCTTTGTAGGTTTCTGAGATGAAATAAAATCATCAAGCATTGTAGAACTTGTCTTGAACCTTTCTGCATTAGCTTTGAATTTTTCTAGATCAGGTTTTATGGATACTACTTCTTGTTCAAGCTTATCACATTTTCATGTCTTTTGATTGATAATTTTTTTCAACCATCCTTCCTCTACCTTGCCTTGTTCAATTTTTGATTTTAGATTCTCTTCCATCCTCTTTATTTCTTCAAGTTTCATTATGATATTTTCAATAGTCTCCTTTGCTTCCTTTAGTTCCTAATTAACTTCCGTATGTTTCAACTTAAACTTTCAGATCTAATTCCTTAGTTTCTAAATGCATTCACCTGCTTGCTTGAAATTTTCTTTCAGATCTTCATTTTCAGCCTCTGTATCCTCTGTTCTTACTTCTTCATCTAAGTCAGATCCCTTCACCATTTAGTTCAACCTACCAAGATCTCCTTCAAGTTGTTAAAATTATTCCAAAGGACTAAGCTATGATACCAATTGTTGAATAGGACAATTGAGAGGAGGGGTGAATCAATTGTCACCAAACTAAACACTTTAATCATTTATTAGAACAAGATCTTGATACTACTTAATTGATGAAAAATTAAGTGCAAAACTAAAATTCATCACATAAACATAGTAACACCAGATTTATGTGGAAAACATAATGAGGGAAAAACCATAGTGAGATTAACTCACACTATAGAGAATATCAAAACCGATTACAAAAAGGCTCATGACCTAAAACAAGGACTCACTTTCCAATAGGGCTACAACCCAGAGGGCTCACTACCACAAAGATACAAATGATGGCTAATTTCCAAAATACAAAAGTTATGGCTTACTGCCAAAAGTATGAATTGATCATTTACACCTTCCTTGTGTTGAGTTCAATTCTAAATGAAGCTCTATATAAGTAGTACTGCATTTTAGTAGTCACTCAATAATTTTATTCTAATCTTCAGTTGATAACTCAATTAAAATCACATCATGCACATACACTTTATTATCTTTGTTAGCTTTGCTCACTCTACTTTTCTCTTTTCCATACACACTTCTCTATATTCCTTTTTCCAGAGAGTCTCATATATGTATATATATATATAATTCATTAATTAGGTCGGATTCATATAAGGTTAATGCATTTCTTATGTCGAAAAAACATCCATAAAACATAATTAGTCCACATAATATATTGCACATGATAGGTCATCCAAGATCTTTGAATATCATAATCATAGCTTGTCTCACGGTAGAAACCGGACCTAAAAACTGACACATCGGACCAACCAACATATCATACCACATATAACAATCATCTTCAATGGGGAATACCTTTTGTTAACCATCTCATACATTCAGTACTATGTGGACATCAATGACAACCATTTGATACAATTCAATTTCCAACAATCTCCCCCTTTGTCATTCATTGCAACAAGAGATGTGAAAATCGAACAACAACATCCTTTGTAATTCTTTCCCTTTTGATGAGCTGAAATGATTTTCTTTCTTTTCACATGCTTTATCTCCCTAGCTTTCTTTCCTTTTCACATGATTTCTCCCCCCCTTTGAAATTATTGGAAAAGAAATAAGATCTATCTCCCCCTTCAATTTTATTTACAAAAGCAGTCTTCAAAAATGATATAAAAAATGGCTCTTTACCTCAATCCTTCTTCCCTTAAAATATCTCCTTGTGTTTTTCTTTTAGTTTCAGAAGAAATGCCTTCTAGGTATCCACTACCAACCTGATGTTTAAACAAATACTGTTGTTCTTTGCTATCAAATCAATTGTTTCTAGAAGAGTATATGGGATAGTGATATTTTGTTCATTTTTATTAGCTTCCACCAGAAGACCGAAAATCTATTCCAATCTCAACTCAATTATCTCTTTAACTTTCAAAAAAGTCTTCACAATACCATCCCTCTGTACCACAAAGACTGCAAGTTTATATTGTAAGGAATTGATCCTTTTCTTCTATGCTCCATTCTTGTCATTAAGGATATCATATGTTTTTCCAATAGAATCTAGCTTGAGCTCAATAACATCAATTTTTTCTCTATAGTTTTCAATAGCAGTAGGCCACCAGAGAAAATACCTATACACATTGTTTAAATTTTTTATGCATGTTTTCAATTCATTTATGCTCTCAGTCAATATCTTCTATGCATTTTTTCATCACTCTTCAATGGAAAATTGAATCCCATCTTTTTCTTCTACTTCACTAGGTGATTGTGCCTTTAGTCTGTCTTCAATCTGCTCAATCAATACTTTTGGTAAAACACTTTTCAATTTGATTAGATTAATATCAATATGAATCATTTAAATAGCCAAGGCATCTATAATATCATCTTGTTCATATGATGGTCGTGACAACCAAATATATCCAATCTTCTTCAGTCCATCAGATTGCTCAAGAATCTTCAACACCTTATCCTTAGTGAAATCTTCTTCATCATCATCCATTGATTCCAGATCAATTTCCTCTGTAATCTTTTCTTCCTTTTCTTCTTTCTTCTCCTCTATCTTCAACTTCTTTTTTTCTAGAGAACTTGAGATGATTCTTCTTGCTTTCCTCTTTTTAGAGGAGGATCCTGCTTCAGTTATTCCAAATAGATTGGAAACCATGCCAAAACACCATTCATTTTCTTTTTTACAAAGTATTCTTTATAAATATTTTCCTTTTTTGCTTGACATTCCAGATACTAATAGACCTACTTCCCAACTAGTATAACCGACTTCTACACAACATTCTCTTTCAATGGTAATGATTTCAGAAAATACATCATCAAACATATAACCAGAGATTCAAAACAAAAAGGGTAATTTTCTTTCTTTTTCATAGTAATATTCTCCATTAATTGATTCCTCAATAACTCACACAAATCAAAATCCTCATTATTTTCAACCATTTGATGTGCAACATAAATAGAAATTACCAAAGTAGAGCCTTCCCTATTTCTAAAATAAATATTATATGAAATGCCATATATTGCATACCTTATCATAGGGTCGATTATAGTATGAATTGGAAGTTCCCTTTGATCTCCTATTACCCTAGTTAGGGCTTCAACTTGTTTTTTCTTCATTGACTTCTTTACTCAAATGGGTCCATTATTGCATAATCCAGTTATTGTTGCAATTGCTTTCTTTTTGATCTCAAAGGGTTTGTTGAAGATCATCTAATAACCTTGAATTCTACATAGGACAAGTCGAACAATTTCCACATCCAAAAATTATGGAAATTCGCTCCAAATATCTAAACCCTTGTTCCCTAAATTCTTGACCTTTTGCATTTTCTCAACTAAAAGGGAACCCTTGATATTTTGAATCTTTTGATGATTAAATTCATCAATTTGTAACTTACTTAATTTTTGTAATTCGTTGTTACGTAGATTAAATACCACCATTGCCTTCAACTCCATTATTTCAACCTTGTTCTTCGTACTTTCACTTTCCAACAACCCTAACTCCTTATTTCTTAGCTACACTTTACTCCTTAGCTCATTCGTTTCATAATGTGAAAAGTGACCACTCAAGCATCCTTATTTAACTTATCGCTTTTAGGGTTTCATCATAAAAAGGTAATTTATTGCTTATGACATCATCATCTATACTTCACTCTATCAGTACCTCCTTCTCATCCAATGCTTCTAGATCAACTTTACCCTACTTTTGCATTTATTGCTTTTTCAACTTTTAAATTGACAACTATTTTTAAAAACACTATCAGCCAAGAAGGGCTCCACAAATTTCCTGATTTTCATCTTTTCTGCCAAAATTTTCTTCAATGATTTCAAAATAGAGATTCACATCACATATCCATGTTTCCTCACATGACACCTCATATATTAGCGGTTTTCTAGATTTTTCTATGATTGCTCCTCCTAAAACCATTAGTGGGTTCAGTTCTTAGAAGAGGTATCTGCACTAGATGTATATACAGGGTTATTTGATTCATCCTTGTTCTTAAGTTCTCCCTTATTTCTCCAAAAAATTTCCATTTCTCTCCTTACTTCTTTTGGATCTACCTTGTTCATAGGCTTTTTCTTTTTTTCTAGATTAGGTTTCTTCCCAACTTTGCAAAATTTTGAGATATGTCTTGATTTGTTGCAAGTGTAGCACATAACATATCCAAGATCAAAAGAATTTTCTTTTAGATTTATCTTGCATTGATTAGCCTTGTGTCCAAAGATATTGCATGTGTAAGAGTATCCTAGAAAGGATTGAACTCTTCTATTTGTATCAAATCTATTCATCATCATTTGGCTTCTACATTCTATTTCTCCATGTTCAAACTTGTTACAAATATAATATTTTCTAGCAAACACTCCAACATTCTAATGCATTCTATTCTAGTTCATCCTACTTGTGCATTTTGTTGCTCTATGTCCGAATTTATTACATGAGAAACAAAATCCATTACAAGATGGGTACCTTTGAGCATTAGGTTGTTGGATGGGTATCCTTCTGATTTGGTACTTTAGTTCTTGTTTTGAAATTTCCTTTGATTGTCCATCTTGTTGAAAGCGGTTTTAGTCCTTGAGCTTTGTCCTTCTTCTAGTCCTAGACCACCTTTATCCTTTGTAGGTTTCTAAGATGAAATACTCATCAAGCATTGTAGAGCTTGTCTTGAACCTTTCTTCATGAGATTTCACTTTTTCCATATCAGCTTTTAGGGTTACTACTTCTTGTTCAAGCTTATCACATTTTTCTATCTTTTGATTGATAATTTCTTTCAAGCATCATTCCTCTACCTTTCCTTGTTCAATTTTTGATTTTAGATTCTCTTCCATCCTCTTGCTTTCTTCAAGTTTCATTCTTAGATTTTCAATAGTCTCATTTGCTTCCTTTAGTTCCTGGTTAACTTCCTTATGTTTCAACTTGCACTTCCAGATTTGATTCCTTAGTTTTTAAATGCATTCACCTGCTTGCTTGACATTTTCTTTTAGATCTTCATTTTTAGACTTTGTATCCTCTGTTCTTACTTCTTCATCCAAGTTAGATCCCTTCACCATTTAGTTTAACCTACCAAGATCTCCTTCAAGCTATTAAAATTATTCCAAAGGACCGAGCTTTGATACTAATTGTTGAATAGGATAACTAAGAGGGGGGGTGAATCAGTTGTCACCAAACTAAACACTTTAATCATTTAACAGAACAAGATCTTGATACTCCTTAATTGATTAAACATTAAGTGTACAACTAAAATTCATCACATAAACACAGTAACACCAGATTTACATGGAAAACCCAATGAGAGAAAAACCACAGTGAGGATTAACTCATACTATAGAGAATATCAAAACCAATTACAAAAAGGCATTTCCTGAAACAAGGCTCACTACCTGAGATAAGGCTCATTTCCTAAAACAAGGACTCACTATCCAATAGGGCTACAACTCGGAGGGCTCAGTGCCACTGAGATACAAAAGATGGCTAACTGCCAAAATACAAAAGTTATGGCTTACTGCCAAAAGTATGAACTAATATTTTACACCTTCCTCGTGTTGAGTTTAGTTCTGAATGAAGCTCTATATAAGTAGTACTGCATTTTAGTAGTTACTCAATAATTCTATTCTAATCTTCATCTGATAACTCAATTAAACTCATATCATGCACATACACTTTATTATCTTTGCCAGCTTCATGCACTCTGCTTTGTTGTTTTCCACACACACTTCTCTATATTCCTTTTTCCGAAGAGTCTCATATATATATGTATATTTAATTCATTAATTAGGTCGGCACCATATAAGGTGAACACATTTATTATGATGAAAAAAAATCCATAAAACATAATTAGTCCACATAATATATTGCACACGTTAGGTCGGCCAAGATCTCCAAATATCATAATCATAGCTTGTCTCACTGTAGAAACTGAACCTAAAAATCAACACACCAAAACAACCAACATACCAGATTAAATATAAAAATCATCTTCAATAGGGAATACCTTCTAGTAAACATCTCATACAATCAGTACTATGTTGACATCAATGAAAACCATTTGATGCAATTCAATTTCCAACAAAAACTAGAAGCACTTTATTTATATGCATAGATAACTTCCACATCGACATATTTTCTTCTGCAATCTTCACCAATAGATCAAGTATGTTGATCTACATCACATATCTTCATGTTGTAGCATTAGCACCTCTTTTTTGGTAGGGGATAAAATATATTCATTAAATCTCCCCCTAAGACATAGCTCTTGGCTTAGTTTCTGGAGGAAACATCTACACCAGAGGATGGTATAGATTCTCCCTTGTCTTCTATCTCTTCCTTCTTTCTCCAAATTTTCTCCATTTCCTTCTATACTTCAGTTGGATCAACCATTTAAAATTGTTCATTCCTTTTTACCAGATTATGTTTTCTTGTATTTCTACATTTCCAAAATTTAGCAATATGTTTAGGTCTACTATAATTGTGACATGTGATATTATTTTGAATAGTATTTCTTCCATTCATTCTTTCAGATCTCCATTGATTATCTTTGTGTTTAAATTCATAACATGTATAATAGTAACCATTGAAAGATTGAATCGCTCTACCATTATTATAGCCATTCATCATTTTGTTGCAAGAATCAACAAGTTTGGTGGTGTTGTCATTAATTTTTTCATTGATGTCAACATAGTTCAGAATGTTGTAGATTGTGCATGTATAGTTGAGATGTTGCTGAGATGTTATGAGTACATGGAGCTATCCTTATGATGTTGTAGATGTGTTGAATGATGGGCTACCAAGTGCATTTGAGAAAATTAATAAAGAGTGAAGTCAAAGTCATGTATGTGTTCAGAATGTGCTTCACGTTTCTTCTGTGTTGATCCTATGCATGTGTGGATTTGAAGGGTTGTTTTTGGGGATCTGTTAGTGACATCTCTTAATTTGTAGCTTTTGGTTTGATGGACTGTGAAAGTTTTGTTCACCAGTGTGTAAACTGGTTTGGCAGAATTGTTTGTCTATGGACTAGAGAAATGTTTCTACTCTATAGTCCTCTGCTAATTTGTTTTAGGTCTTATGGATCTGGAACATGTCTTGTAATGGTGGTCCCTATGTTCTAACAAAGGTGTTCATGGTTTTGTTCTCTAGAAGACGAGTTCCAGAGCTTCTATGTGTATCTATGTAGTCTGGATGGACTGTTGGAAGGTGTTCTATGTTAAAAGGTTGTTGCAAATGATGTAGATGTATCTGAAGGTATCTGAGATGTGTTCTCATGCTTGATAAATCATTTTACATCATCCATGTGTTATCTTCTTGCTAGGAAGTGTGTACTTCAATGTTCATTTGTGTTTTCATTAGGTTTGGCTAACCTGGTGTTTACACTTCATATGAAGAATTAAAAATTTAATTAAGGAAGCATGTGTTTGATCCAATACATTGTTTTGGGTCATAGTTAAGTATTGGTGTGGTCTACTCTCATTCCTTTCCACCACGGGAATGTTGAGTTGCTGACCTAATTTGAATTTATGAAATGAAGCGTATGTAGCTGACCTTGGAGAAAGTTTCTAAGGTTGAAGATGGTATAAATGCAAGTCAAGATGTGAAGGATTAAATTATACAAAGTAATGAAGTAAGCCACAAGTGAAAAGAAAAGTTGTGTGAAAGTGAGTTGAGGCAAAGGAAGCAGTACTTCATTGTGTTAGATTCCTAAAAGAAGTGAGTTGAAGGTTTCTGCAATCTTCTAATCAAGGATGCGAATGTGTGTATTTTTTTATGGTGGATATTTCATTTATCTTTTGTATCTGTAGGTAGTAAGCCTCCCTATTGGATAGTGAGTCCTTTCTGTAGGCAGTGAGCCCTTGGTAGTGAGCCTCTTGTATTTAGATTTTCTATTACTTTATATTGTGAGTTAATCCTCACCCTGGTTTTTCCCTCATTGGGTTTTCCACGTAAAAATCTGGTGTTCATTATGCTGATTTTTCTTTTTGTTATCTGCATTGCATGTTCATACTTAATAACAAAATTGTGTGGCTATGAAGTTGATAAGTGTGTGCAGTTTTGTATTTGAATTTGGTGACAACTGATTCACCCCCCCTCTTAGTTGTCCTATAAATTTTAACATTTGGTATCAGAGCTTTAGTTCCTTGGTGAAGAGATTAACCACTTAAGGTAGATCCGATGGCACATAAGTTGGTGGTCCCTATGTTTAATGGATCTGATTATAGTGATTGGAAAGTGTAGATGAGAGATTACATAATCTCTCTTGGTTACAAGACCTGAAAGGATATTCAGATGAAGTATGTTGCTCTGGCAAGTGGTCCTACTACTACAGATGAGGTATCTTCTT
Source organism: Sequoia sempervirens (assembly GCA_007258455.2). Classification (NCBI taxonomy): domain Eukaryota; kingdom Viridiplantae; phylum Streptophyta; class Pinopsida; order Cupressales; family Cupressaceae; genus Sequoia; species Sequoia sempervirens. The sequence continues at coordinate 643,578,761 of VDFB02000003.1, forward strand.
ATGAGGAGAATTAAAAAGTGAGGTATGTGATTTACAATTCTCTATCTAAGATTGAGCAAACTAAAGTTATTTCTTTGGGCACTGCTTATGAAATTTGGAAGAAGTTGGAAGATATTTATGAAGGAAATGATAGAGTGAAATTGACAAGGAAGCTAACAACAAAACATAGATATGGAAATTTGAAAATGGAAGAAAATGAAGATATTGCAATCTATTTCCAGAGGGTTGATCTTACAACAAATGAAGTTAGGAATCAAGGGGACACTCTGAAAAATGAATATATAATTGAGAAGATTCTAATGACCTTACTAGAGTGTTATAGTGATAAGGTTTCAATTATTGAGGAAATGTATGATCCTAAGAAATATACTAAAGAACAACTATTTGGCACCTTGAATACATTTGAGATGAGAAAGTTTGGAAAGAAAGAGGAGAAGACAAAAACAACATTTAAAGCAACAAAGACTGAAGATGATCTGGATAGTGATGGTTCAAATGAATTGGAAGAAAATTTTACAATTAAGTTGAAGAAAGATACCGACAAGTATAAATGTATGTTTCCCTTTAAATGTTTCAGTTGTGGTAATATTGATCATTATGCTTCAAGATGTCTGAATAGAGTTGTACATAAGAAGAAAAAAGATCATAAAGATAGAAAGGATAAGAAATTCAAGTTGTATTATGTTAGAGAAGAAGATGGAATCTCTAATGATGAATCTAATTTTTAGGGTGATGATAGTGAATGCTTATTCTTAGCTTTGGAGAGTAAATCTGTGTCTGCTAACTCTAGAAGATATGCAAGAGAAAGTGATTCAAAAAATAAGAAGGAAGGTACTTTGGTCACCGCCTTTCATGCTAGACAAGACAAAGACTATTGGGTGATTGATAGTAGATGTTCTAATCACATGAATGAAGATAAAAGTAAGTTCACTAAAATTGAAAAATATGATGGTGGTTTGGTCATGTTTGGTGATGATTCTAGAGCAAAGATTGTTGGGAAAGGTACAATTAGTTTTGATGGAATACACAACACTGATGATGTATATTATGTAAAGGGACTAAGGAATAACCTTTTGAGTGTTGGAAAGATGTGTAGCAAAGGTTTCAAACTTGTGTTTCAAGATAATACTTGTGAGATCAGAAAATGATCCAAAGCTATGATTGCATCAGGAAGGAGAACTCATGGAAACATCTATTAGATTAAGGATTTGGATGATCAGTGCCTTGTATCTCAAGTTAATGAAAGTTGGTTGTGGCACTAGAGAATGGAACATGTAAACTTTGATAATCTAGTCTGAGTTAGTTCAAGAGAGGTTTTCCAAGGTCTTCCTAAAATCATAAATTCTGCTAATACTATTTGTAGAAGTTGTCAGTTAGGGAAAAATACAAGATGTAGTTTCAAAGGAAAAGAGCAATCTACTACCAGAATGCTAGAATTAATTCATATAGACCTCTGTGGTCCTACTAGGACATGAAGCCTAAATGGTGACATGTATTTCATGGTCCTTATTGATGATTATTCTCAAATGACATGGGTTTCTTTTCTTAGAGAGAAGACTTGGGCTCTGGATAGGTTTAAAGTGTTCAAAGCAAGAGTATAAAATGAAGTGAACCTAAGAATTAAATGTTTGAGATCTGATAGAGGTGGATAATTCACTTCTAGTGAGTTTAATGCATTATGTGAAGAGCATGGCATAAAGAGACATTTTTCTACTCCTAGAACTCCTCAACAAAATGGAGTTGTTGAGAGAAAGAATCGAATTGTGCAGGAGGCTGCAAGAACCATCATGAAAGAATCAAATGTACTTGATGTGTACTGGAGAGAGGAAATACACAATACTATTTATATTCTCAATAGAGTTCAGATCAAAGGAAACATCACAAAGACTCCTTATGAGTTGTGGACTAGTAAGGCTCCTACTATGAAATACTTTAAGGTGTTTGGAAGCATATGCCACATTAAAAGAGATGATGAAAATCTTGGGAAGTTTGATGCTAGATGTGATGAAGGGATTTTTATTGGATACTCAACTACTAGCAAAGCATATATATGCTTCAATAAAATATTGAGGAAGATTTTTGAGAGTGCTAATATGAAGGTTGATGAGGATATGCACAAACCTATAGAGATAAGTGAAGTTGAACTTGATTATCCTATTTGCACACTAGTACTTGAAGAGAAAAGGAAGATGAAGAAGAAAAAACTGAAGAAGAAGAAGAAAATGCATTGAGACTTGTTCCTAAGACTCCTAAGTATGTCCAAAAAAATCATCCAGAGGAACAAATAATTGAAGATAAGAGAGAAGGTGTGAAAACAAGAAGTAAAGTAGCACCTGAGGTAAATCTATGTTTACTTTATAAAATAAAACCTAAGTATGTGTGTGAAGCATGTGAAGATGAGAGTTGGGTTAGAGCTATGAAAGAAGAGTTGCAGCAAAAAGAGAAGAATTAGACATGGGAACTGGTCCCTAGACCTGTGAATAAAAATGAAACTGGTTCAAAGTGAGTGTTCAAGAATAAGTTGAATGAAAATGGTTAAGTTATAAGAAACAAAGAAAGACTTGTATGCAAAGGATACTCACAAGTTGAAGGAATAGAATTTGAAGAGACATTTGCTCCAGTGACAAGAATGGAATCTATTAGGATTTTTTTGACATTTTCTGCCCACAAGGATTTCAAGGTATATTAGATGGATGTCAAGTCTACATTCTTGAATGGAGAACTGGAAGAAGAAGTATACATGGAACAACCTAAAGGATTTCAGTTATCAGAAAAATCGGATATGGTTTGTAAGTTGAAAAAGGAATTGTATGGACTGAAACAAGCTCTTAGAGCAAAGTATGCTCGATTAGATAGATACTTGACACATCAAAAGTTTAATAAGGGCTCTACGGAAAAAAATATTTATTTCAAGATGGAAAGAAACATAATGTTGATAGTGGTAGTATATGTTGATGATATCATTTTTGGAGAAAATGAAGATATGTGTACAAGATTTAAAGAGGAAATGCAAAAAGAATTTGAAATGTCGATGATTGGTGAGTTGAATTTCTTTCTTGGTATTCAAGTAAATCAAATTGATAAGGGGATATTCATTTCACAATCGAAATATGTGAAAGAGTTGTTAAAGAAGTTTGGAATGGATGAGTCCAAACCAGTTAGTACTCTTATGGTGATCAGATGTAAGCTAAGTAAAGATGATGAATCTGCTAAAACTGATCAAAGAAAATAAAAATCTATGATAGGTGGACTATTGTATCTTACTACTACCAGACCGGATATCATGCATGCAATATGTTTAGTTGCCAAATTTAAAGTAGAACCTAAAGAAGCACATGCTACAGTTGTAGAGAGGATATAAAGATATCTTAAAGGCACGCCAGATTATGGCTTATGGTATCCTAAGGATACTAATTTCACTTTAAGTGCTTATACTGATGCAGATTGGGCCAGTTGTGTGGATGACCGGAAGAGTACCAGTGGAGGTGCTTTCTTTCTTAGTGGAAGATTGGTTTCATGGTTAAGTAAGAAACATGATTTAGTTTCTTTATCCACTATAGAAGAAAAGTATATTGTTGTAGCATCTTGTTGCACACAAGTTTTGTGGATGAAGCAAACACTAAAGGGTGCTGCCACAATAGTGGTTTACAATTTCTGGGAGATCTTGATTTTTGCTGAAATCACATATTTTTAGAAAATATAATGATTTAAGCCTTGAAAAGTTCCATTTAAATTATTCCAATTGAATAGGGTTTGATCAAACCACCTTAGACCAAGCCGCCTTTGATAGAACCTTGCTAGTTTTAAACCATACCTATAACAGAGTCTCCTTTACACCTATCAAAATGCTGATAAAAAACCACTTTTGATTTACCTTTTGGGGGATCAAATGAATTCATTTAATTTTTTTCTTTTTTTAAGTAAGTATTTCTTATTATAAGCTTCCAAAAAAGTATAATTTTAATTAAATTTAATTTGATTATTATATTTATTTTTTATCTCTTGTGAATGTAGGTTTTTCACCGAAATTCAAGCTCTTTGTTCTTCACATGTGGAAAAATAGATGATTATCAAAAAAAAAAATTAAAAAATATGAGTGCACCAGATATTGGAGTCCTTGATCCAACAAAAAAAATAAAATTTAATTTCGATACATACAAAAAAAGTTATGCGTTATAAAGTCATGCTATGTCTAAATTGTGATTGGTTTGACTTCAAAACTTTATTAAAGAAAAAATATTCAATAAAAGAGTATCTAACCAAGTGGAAGCACTAGATATCAGAGTTACAAATATAAATTCGAAAGAATTAGAATTTTATCCTTCATGTAAAAAAAGTTATATGTTATACGGTGAGCATCACTTTTTAAAAATGTTATTTTCTGGAAAAAACTAGTTTTCGAGGGAGATGGAAAAAGAAGTACAATTTGATTCCAAAAATTTTGAAAAAATATATTTAGGATCTATAGACAAAATTTCATGAAACTCTAGTTTACATCATCTTCAAATTCCTCACAGTTTAGCCGTTATAGGTGCTCGAAAGTGAAGATCTAGTTAAAAAATTTTATTTCAGTGTCTAGTTTGGCATAAAATTGTAAACCACTATTATGGGATCACCCTAAAGGATATTGGAGTGACATGTGATAAGCCTATTCTTATCTTCTGTGACAATACAAGTGTTATAAACATTTCAAAGAATATAATAATGTATTCAAGAACAAAACATATTGTGCCATAGAAAACGGCCCCTTGTCATTTTCATGGCCTTTTACGTCTTGCTTCATGGTGTTTGATATATTTTTCTCTAATTTTATGTTGTGAGATGGCTTTAACATGCATATTTAGGTACTAAAATTCAAATAATGATGTCTTGTGAAGGTTTTGTGAAGTGTTGTAAGACATTTCTACATTCTTCTAGAATCTATTTATTACAATTCACCTAAAAATCACCTTTTCATCAATAAACAAGTCCTATTATGAAGTGTTGTAAAGTCTTGTAACAAGATTTCTAGCTTTTCTAGGCACATCTTCACTATTTATCCCTTTCTCATACTTTATTTGGTCCCTTTATGCCCTCATATGCTTTAATTAAGTGTTTTTTTTAATGTAAGCCTAACAAACAACATTAAATACAACATATTTCCTCACACATATTTTTAGGTCCTAGGTGGGACCCATTCGCCATGGGTGGAAAATGAGTCCCCCTTGGCTCCAAATTCAATTTTTTTAAAATTTCCTTTCAGGTTTTTATTCAAAATCACTTGATGTCGGCCTGTGATGAGGTATGAACGGTTAAATAAGGCACAAGTGTGTATAAATATGATATTTTCACTTGATTTTATATCTCTCATTCATCTCCTACAATTCTCCAACATTCATACATCATATTCAAGCATTCAAGCATTCTACAACATCAATTCAAGCAATATGAAGGCACTTTGGAGCATCCATTGACATTACTTTAGACTTGCATTATCAAGGGTTTAGTAAGTTGATAGCTATTGCATGTTATTAGTTTATCATTCTCTTTCATTTCATTATTTCATTAAGGGTTTGATTACCAAATGTGGGGTTTGACCAAGGAAAACCCCTATTTGCTAACCCTCGACCATTTTCCCCCTATTGCATGTGTGTTTGCAGACCTAGGTATGCAAATTCAACAAGCTTTTTGGTGTTGAAGATTGGTTTACAAGTCAACTCAAGAGTATTTCAAGCTTGGAAAAGGTTTCTTGTCTGTTTCCTATAGAATTGACTTCAACAACCCGACATTCAGTGATTTCCAGATTTGGTGTTGCAGAGTTGTTTCCTGATTTTTCACAAAAATGGGAGAGGACTGATTCGCCAGTAGTGGAAAATGAGTCCCACCTTAGGAATGAAAATCTGAATTTTGTCATATTTTAGATCCCGATAGACAGAAACCTGCTTCTGACACTTTTTCACCAGGAGGAGGACTAATTTGCCACCCTGGGCGAATGAGTCCCACTGTGAAAAATCAATAATTTTAACCACCATCCACAACATTCCAGATTCATCCAACACTACCCATGTGCACTCAAATTCATCTTATTTCTTTTTGTTCTGCATAATTTATTCATTTAGTTCATTGTTTGCATATCATAGTGTATTTTCAAACATAGCTTAAATCTCACTTTTGCATGCATATTTAATCATTTAGATCATTCAATTGCATTAGTCTACTTCATTTAGATTAGACAACATTGCACATAACATAATTTGAATGAACTATTTTGCATTTTTGGCCCTACCTCTCTCCTTTTAGGTGAAAAACCCTAGAAGAGCTAGAGAAGTCCTAGAGAGCCAAAAATCTATGGTTCATTTTGGTGAACCCGACTTTTGAACATCTTGCATTTCTAATTTCATTTGCATTTACATCCTAGGTTACTTTTCCATTAACATTCAATTAGGACATTGTTTTGTTCTTGCATTCTAGGAATTTTCATATTGCATTAGTGAAAACTTCATTTATATTTCATTTTTGCATTGTATCTCATTAAAAAAATTGAAATTGTACATTTTGCATCTTTGATTGCATTCTGTAGAGCATTAAAATCACATTCAAATTTTTGAAAAACACAAAAAAATATCATACTGGGACTCATTCGCCACCCTGGGAAAATCATTCCCTTTGCACTTTTTAAACAACATTTTTGACATCTTTTTGGCTTTTTTCTACATCCCACTTTCTTGTTCTTGCATTCTATTTTCATTTACAGATTCTTTGTTTTTGATCATTTATTGCATCTTAGTTTACTTACATCATGGCATTTTCTTTCAATAAGTTTTGGAATTCACTAAAGTCATTGGTAGACATGTCCAATTGTGCCTTTGGCTATGACCCTAATGACCTTGAACTCACACATGCTCCTTCAAATCCTCATGATTGTCCTCTTTGTGATGTAGACATCATTGGAGAAGATGATGCTAGCATGAACAAGTTCTACAATGACTGCCTTGACCACCTCGAAGCCAATGCATCCTCTTATCCATCCATGAAGTCACAAGATCTTCCTATTGTTGCACCTCATGATCACTTTTCATATTTACATCCTCAAATCAATGAAGTACCTAAGTTTCCTCCTTCAAATGGACCTATTTCCTCTAAAAAAACTCACTCACAACCCTTTTATGATCACAAAGTCACAAACACTCCTATAAACCTTGAAGAAACATGTGGTAAAGGCTTCACTATCTTAAGTAAACAAGGTTTTGACACAAAACATGAACATGACATCCATCAAATTCTTGAATAATAGTCAATCAAGGCACACACAATAGGATTAGGATACCAAGATCCTTCTCATCCTGATAGACATCCTTTTCAACCTAGGAGACTTTGAGATGCTAGTACAATTATCTTGGATTCTCCTCCTAACTTACACATTCTTCTTCCATGTAAACAACCATTCTCTCTTTCTAATGACAAGGATGTTAGGATCCCTATGGGTCCTCTTCCTCCTTCTCTTGATGAACAAGGATAATCTAGCAAATGAAAATGACCATACAAATTGAAGAAGCTCAAGTTTCCTACACATCCTCCACCTGAATGTGAAAGGAGACTTCAATTGCTTTTAAACAAAGGTCTTATACTTTTACCACCTATGAATAGGTTGGTTATTCATCCAAAAGACTCTAACATACCATTTTGCAAATATCATTGTATTCTTGGACATCGAACAAAAGAACAAACAGAAGAATGTCAGACATTGAAGGACATACTAGATAAGTATCACTTCACTGATATCGATTGTTTCGCCTTCATACAACCAAAGCCATTCAGCATGCTATAGTTGTATAATTCTTTATTCTCTCTATCACATGATCCTTTCCCATCACTTATCTCATCTCATTCTTTCCTTTACACTTTGTGGGGGGGCAAGAAGTTGTTAGCCTTGTCCTTGTACTACATTTTCCTTTGTCTCTTAACTATCTTATTCTTTTCCCGCTTAACTTTTTAATATTGAGAAACCAATAACTTAGTTAATGGTTGAATTAAATTTGCATTACTTGTTCCTTTTTGTTTTCCTTTTCATGTGCATATCGTGTTCCCCCGTATCGTGTGTTTAATGTTCCCTCTCTTTGTACACTTCTATTCACACCTCTATTCTTCTATATGTCATACATTTCCTGTTTCTCTTTTTGTTTTGTGTGCCCCTTTTGGGGATGATGCAAGGCATTGCGACTAAAATGTCTCCTTCATGTTGACCCAAAATATTTTTCCTTTTCCTTTTCCTTTTCTTTTGTCTTTTTCTTTTTCATTTATCTTGTGTTTCTCCTTTTGGGGATGACGCAAGGCATTGAGACAAAAATGTCTCCTTCATGTTGACCCAAAAGCTTTTTCCTTTTCTTTCGCCTTTTTCATTTTCATTTCGCTTGTGTTTTCCTTTTGGGGATGATGCAAAGCATTGGGACTGCATTGTCTCTTCCATGTTGACCCAAAATGGACTTTATTTTTCTTTATTTTTAAATTTCTTTGTGTCATTTTTCTAGTTCTATGTGCTTTGGGGAATGATGACCATTCTGAGATCTTTCATAAAAATATTGCAGCAATGAACATACTGACCCCAAATCCATAGATCCCTTATGTGTTTGGTGTGCTTTCTTTTCTGGGGGGAAACTCCCTTTTCTTTATTTTTCTTTGACATGACACAACCTCACTTCAAAACATATGACTTGGCATAGGGCTTTCCAAGTTGGTTCTCATGTCTTGTTTTCTTTTTTCTTTTTATTTCCTTCTCTACTTTAAAGTAATTTCTCACAGAATGATGTGTAGCAATTCCTTTAAAGTGGGGGGCATACATTACCATTAATTCATTTTCATTCTTGGTTCTTAGTGTAGCCTTTCCGTTTATATGATGTGTTTGTAACTTTATGGATGACATTGGGTGTGATGTCCTTCATAATTGTGATCTATCTCAGCATATTACATTCCTCTTGGTGGCCTGATGTGATGCATTGCATCCCCGAAGTTGTGAATATACTATTCTTTGATTGATTCTCTCTTGGAGATATTAGACACAATGTCCCCTAATGGATTGACCTTGCATGAACTGAACATGACTCCTTTGAACATTTTACACTTAACATCTTTACATTTTTACACTTTACATTTTTTTGCATTTTACATTTTTGCATTTTTGCCACCTTGCATAACGCAACTTGCATGCCTGTGGTACCCTTCTTTTTGTTCATGAAATTTTTCTTTGTGGTGCCCTGTTAAAGTTATCAACAAGTATAACTTTAATATGGTTGAGCGGGAAGCCCAACTAGTGGTATGACTTTTCCCCATAGCCACTTTTGTGTTTGTGAGTGCATACCAACTAGCATATGTATCTTACCTTTTGGGCTTTCTCACCTCGCGGATAGTCAGAAGTTCTGTGGCCCTAGATTGAGTACACTTGGGCCTTCTCACCTAGTGGACCATCCTAAGTTCTATCACCCCAGAGTGAGTATACATTCTCAATTAGCCTAGATCTAATTAACAACTAGTTGGATTGACGATCAAAGCTTCATCTGATTCATTTCAACACTTGTGTGTTCCTTTGTTCTTATGCTTAGTTTTCCATGGGATCTTCATCCTAGGGGCTTGATCATCCCTCTTGATAATTGTCATTCCATCTTGCTAACGTAAGTGCATTTGAACCCTCCTCTCAATGTTCATGGCTATTTTAGTGTGAGTTTGAAGTAGGTTCATCCTCTCACTAAAGTGGGGGCTAAATGTGTCATAGAAAAATGGCCCCTTGTCATTTTCATGGCCTTTAGGTCTTGTTTCATGGTGTTTGATATATTTTGCTTTGATTTTATGTTGTGACATGGCTTGAACATGCATATTTAGGTACTAAAATTCAAATAAAGACGTCTTGTGAAGGTGTTGTGAAGTGTTGTAAGACATTTCTACATTCTTCTAAACTCTATTTATTACAATTCACCTAAAAATCACATTTTCATCACTAAACAAGTCCTATTTTGAAGTGTTGTAAAGTCTTGTAACAAGATTTCATGCTTTTCTAGGAACATCTTTATGATTTATCCCTTTCTCATGATTTATTTGGTCCCTTTATGCCTTCATATGCTTTAATTAAGTGTATTTTTGAATTTCAGCCCAACAAACAACATTAAATACAACATATTTCCTGACACATATTTTTCAGGTCCTAGGTGGGACCCATTCGCCATGGGTGGCGAATGAGTCCCCTTTGGCTCCAAATTCAATTTTTTTAAAATTTCCTTTCAGGTTTTTATTCAAAATCACTTGATGTCGGCCTATGATGAGGTATGAATAGTTAACTAAGGCACAAGTGTGTATAAATATGTTATTTTCACCTCATTTTACATCTCTCATTCATCTCTTACAATTCTCCAACATTCATACATCATATTCAAGCATTCAAGCATTATACAACATCAATTCAACCAATACTCAAGCAATTTGGAGCATCCATTGACATTACTTCAGACTTGCATTATCAAGGGTTTGGTAAGTTGATAGCTATTGCATGTTATTAGTTTATCATTCTCTTTCATTTCATTGTTTCATTAAGGGTTTGATTACCAAAAGTGGGGTTTGAACAAGGAAAACTCCTATTTGCTAACCCTTAACCATTTTCCCCCTATTGCATGTGTGTTTGCAAACCTAGGTATGCAGATTTAACAAACTTTTGGTGTTGAAGATTGGTTTACAAGTCAACTAGGTGCTTCAAGTCAACTCAAGATTGTTTCAATCTTGGAAAAGGTTTCTTGTCCATTTTCTACATAATTGACTTCGACAACCCGACATTCAGTGATATCCAGATCAGGTGTTGCAGAGTTGTTTCTTGATTTTTCAGAAATTTGGGAGAGGATTGATTCACCACTAGTGGGGAATGAGTCCCACCTTAGGACTGAAAATCTTAATTTTGTTAGATTTCAGATCCCGACAGACAGAAACCTACTTTCGACACTTTTTCACCAAGAGAAGGATTGATTCGCCACCCTGGGCAAATGAGTCCCATTGTGAAAAATCAGTAATTTCAACTAGCATCCACAACATTCCAGATTCATCCAACACTACCCAGGTGCATTCAGATTCATCCTATTTCTTTTTGTTCTGCATAATTTCTTCATTTAGTTAATTGTTTGCATATCATAGTGTGTTTTCAAACATAGCTTAAATCTCACTTTTGCATGCATATTTAATCATTTATATCATTCAATTGCATTTAGTTTACTTTATTTAGATTATACAACATTGCACATAACATAATTTGAATGAACTAGTTTGCATTTTTGGCCCTACCTCTCTCCTTTTAGGTGAAAAACCCTAGAAGAGCTAGAGAAGTCCTAGAGAGCCAAAAATCTACGGTTCACATATATATATATTAGATATCATTTCCTGAGAGAGAAGGTATTGGAGAATAAAGTTAGGCTAGAGTATGTGTCTACAAAGGAACAAATTGTAGATATATTTACCAAGGCTCTTACGAAGGATACTTTTGAGTATCTCAGGGAGAAGTTGGGGTTCATTGGCCCTCCGAGATAGGTGAACATGGAGGTGCATTATTCTAGTGGATCTACAAATTCTTCATTTATCTAGATAGATGAATGGGTCTACTCTGTAGGGGGAGTATAAAGTTTTCATTGTTGTAGTATGAGTTGTATGGGTGCACTCCTAAGGGGGAGTGATTAGATTTTTTGATCTTTTCCATTGATGTCAAAGGGGGAGAGAGAGTCATGTGAAAAATAGTAGAAGAGGAAGAGAAGGTATTTGCATGAAACATTAAGTACTGGAATGTTGTGCAAATTGTCTAATCTGGAAAATAAAGGAGAGTGTTGTCTTTGATGGTTTTTCACATAATGTGTTGCCATCAATGAAAAAGGGGGAGATTGTTGCAAGAATGAGCAAGTTTGGTGGTGTTGTCATTAATGTTGTCATTGATGTCAACACAATTCAGAATGTTGTAGATTGTGCATGTATAATTGAGATGTTGTTGAGATGTTGTGAGTACATGGAGCTATCCTGATGATGTTGCAGATGTTCTGAAATGATGGGTTACCAAGTGCTTTTGAGAAAATTAATAAAGAGTGAAGTCAGAGTCATGTATGTGTTCAGAATGTGCTCTGGTATGTACTCCATGTTTCTTCTATGTTGATCCTATGCCTCTGTGAATCTAAAGGGTTGTTGTTTTGGATCTGTTGGTGACATCTCTTCATTTGTAGCTTCTGGTTTGATGGAGTGTGAAAGTTGTGTTCATTGGTGTGTGTATCTGTGTAGTTTGGATGGACTATTGGAAGGTGTTCTAAGTTTGAAGGTTGTTACAAATGATACAAATGTATCTGAAGGTATCTAAGATGTGTTCTCATGCATGATAAAGTGTGTTATGTCATCCACATGTTATCTTCTTGTTGGTAAGTGTGTACTTCAATGTTCATTTGTGTTTTCATTAGGTTTGGTCGACCTGGTGTTTACACTTCATATGAAGAATTAAAAATTTAATTAAGGAAGCATATGTTTGATCCAAGACATTTTTTTGGGTTATAATTAAGTATTGGTGTGGTCCAATCTCATTCCTTTCCACTACGAGAATGTTGAGTTGCCGACCTAATTTGAATTTATGAAATGAAGCATATGTATCCAACCTTGGAGAAAGTTTCTAAGGTTGAAGATAGTATAAATGCAAGACGATATGTGAAGGATTAAATTATACAAAGTAATGAAGTAAGCCACAAGTGAGAAGCAGAGTTGTGCGAAAGTGAGTTGAGGAAAAGGAAGCAGTACTTCATTGTGTTATATTCCTAAAAGTAGTGAGCTAAAGGTTTTTGCAATCTTCTAATCAAGGCTGCGAATGTGTGTAATTTGTTGCGGTGGATCTTTTTGTTACCTTTTGTATCTGTAGGTAGTGAGCCTCCCTATTGGATAGTGAGTCCTTTCTGTAGGTTTTTAGCCTTTGTATTTGGGTAGTGAGCCTCTTGTATTTGGTTTTTCTATTACTTTATTGTGAGTTAATCCTCACCATGGTTTTTCCCTCATTGGGTTTTCCACATAAAAATCTGGTGCTCATTGTGTTGATTTTTCTTTCTGTTATCTGCATTGCATGTTCATACTTAATAGAATTGTGTGGTTGTGAAGTTGATAAGTGTGTGAAGTTTTGTGTTTGAATTTGGTGACAACTAATTCACCCCCCCAATCTTAGTTTTCCTATGTCTTTTAACACATTTTTCTTTTGCATTCACTTGCTCTATGACCAAATATTTTGCACATAAAACATTGTCAATGAAAGGATGGAACATATTGATTCATTTTGCTTCTACAATCCATTGCTCTATGTCCAAATTTATTGAAAGAGTAACAAAAACCATTGAAACATGGGTACCTTTGAGCATTTGGCTATCTGACTAGAGATCTTCTAGCTTTATTTCTTTGATTCTGGATCTTTCCATTATTCTTCTTATCTTTATTCTTATTTGATTCATTGATCTTCTCTTCTAAAATGGGTGTTTGATCTACTTTTGAGCTTTCACCTTTTTCAAATCCTAAGCCATCTTTTTTTTGGGTGCTTTCTGACCTAAAATTCTCTCATCAAGATTTTTAGAGCTCATTTTGCATTTATCTTCATGAATTCTTTCTTTCTCTAGATCCAATCTTAGATTTACCACTTGTTTTTCAAGCCTTATGCATTCATCAAATTTTCTTTTCACCACTGCATTTAGACACTCCTCAACTATTTTCTTTTCTTCAACTTGGAATTTTAGTCCAATGATGTTTTCATTTTCTTGTTTCACCTATTCAATGACTTCCTAATGCATTTCTCTAAACCTCATGATATGCTCTCTCAATTTTTCGATACATTCATTTTCTTCTTTGAATTTTTCCTTTAGATCTCTATTTTCACCTTCAATTTTATCTAGATCTTCAAGAGTGACTGAGTTTTCTATATTTTTCAAGCATGCAATCTTCTTCTATGTATCCAACACCAAGAATATCTTCTGAAGGAATAGAAAACTTTCTATTAGCCATGTGTTCAATCTCCAAGACGTTCCTAAAGCGGTTAACGTCCTTCCATTGAACCAAGCTCTAATACCAATTTTTGAACACCTAGAATACTGAGGGGGGGTGAATTATTATTCTCTTAATCCATTCAAACATTAAACATTCAATCACTAATGTATATTCAACTATAGTAAGGAAATAAAGTATGAAACATTCACAAAATCACATAACACATGAACACCAAGATTTTTAAGTGGAAATCCCAAATTGGGAAAAACCACAGTGAGGGTTAGCTCACAATATATTATAAACAATTAAATATATTAAAAAAATTCTTGTGTTGCATGTGGACTCACTGTCCAAGTGGACTAATTGTCCATAGAGAAAAAGATAGAAGAGAGATGGTGGCTCACAACCTATTTTTGAACTTTTACAATTTGCATCTTACATATTCATGAATAAAGTTCCATTGAAGCACAAAAACAATATTTATCTAATTATGATTCAACACTCTACCTTGCTATTCATTTACACAATTATGATCTTCAACTTGACATTCACAACTTAACTTTGCACTGCTCTGCTCAAATTCGCATCACACACAATACATGTCACATTTTTCTTCCAAAACATTGAAAAAATTCCATCATATATATCCACATCAAGTATAACATCAATTAAGTCAGCCTAATTAGATGTAATACCCAAAATGTAACATTTCATTTCAAAACATTTTTTCCACACAACACACCATAATTCAAAACTCAAAATATCTTAAGATATGTTGGCATGGACCTATAGTAGATCCCGCATAAGATATCAATACATATTTATCCTTCACCTAACATTAAACATGTTAGGTCAACTCTATATAAGACCTAAAAGAAAAAACCTTCATCAATGTATCCACATATTGACATGTGAACCTCAAAAATTGATGCCATATGGAATTCATGCTCTATTGACATCTAGCAACTTATCTCCAAAACTACAAGGCCAAAGACTCATCCATGAAGAAGTGAAAATTCTCCCACATGAATGTACTTTACAGAGAATAACTATGAATTGCTAGGCTGAACTCTATTATTCATAACTCTTTATCCACTTGTCCAAACATGATGAAATGTTGGGATTAGATATATCTAACATCCAACAAAATGACGTGTTCATTGTTTTTAATGAACCAAAATTGGCCTCAACAATTGTCTATGAGTTTTTCATAATTTAATGATCAACAATTGTGAGGATTCACCAACGACTAGGTGAAAGCTTGCTAGGCTTTCCCTCTGAACTTCAGGATCTGCAGGACCTAGGAGGGTGATCCCTACAATGTACTTAATGATACTCTTGTGCCATTTATCATAGACATTGTAAATAACAAATAAATTCTCATAGATTGCAAATTAGATGAAATCATTCAAGAATTTGGCTAATTCTCTAACAAATAATCATCTAAAGCAGAGAATGGATGACCTCTCATGAAACTTTAAAATAATTTAAGGTGTATGAATGATTTTCTTTAAGAATTTTTTCTTTGAAAGGTAGGGAAAACTCAATGAATTCAAAGTTAATAAAATTAATAGAATAGTGGCTTATCCATTGGGTAACAAATTCAAATTTGAAATGAACCGTAAAACAACAATGACTAAACTAAGCATTCATATACTATTGTGATATTGCATTACAATAAAACAACTCAAATCTCCCAGAACATAAACTACTTATCAAATCTTGATACTTAATCACACAAACCTATGATTTCATTAGAGCATTTTAATTAATTCCTTGAATTAATGTAGAGACAAAATCATACATTCAACCAAAACAATTGAAGACCAACAAAAGGATCCTTGATCATTTTATTAATAATTCATATGAAAAAATACAGAAGGAGAGAATCTATTTTAGAATTTACACTTTCTCATTCAAATTCCATCACTATTGTAAAACCATTATGCTTATTACAGACTAAAATTTAGAGCTAAGGCTTCACACTAATTCTATTTCTTTGTGCTTCAATTACAAAATTATTTTACATGAGTTCAAAATCTCTTTCAACCAAAGACCTGTGCAATTAGCTTTGAATTCCCTTTTATAAGAACAAGGGAGCAAAGAAGCTTCAGGCCAAATTACACATTTAGTCACATTTACATTTGACTTACATTTCAATTTCAACTTCAAAACATCTCCAAAGCAGTTATATTTGCATTTTCAGAAGGGGGAAATCACATGAGACAAAAATCCCTTTCATATCATTGGAGAATATAGTTCCCACCCTCCAAAGGGAATATTTCATCGTCCACGTCAACACACCCTATCATCAATTTCATAACTTAGAGCAGATAATATTTTAGAATACTTCATCTAAGGCTTAATTTGTAAACATTTCAAGCTGTGTATTATACTCCTCTTCAATAGGCCATTGCATATCTAGTAACTCCTACACCTTAGTATTGTGTTGATTGTATTTGGCATCAATTAATACTCAAGCCTCTTTAACTAATGCATCCATATGCACCTCAATTCATGTCATGTTATCCACAAAAGTATTCAACATGGTGTAATCTATGAGACTAATTACTCTCTTAAAGTGTGGGAGAATACCTCCCAACTCATCCTTCCAAGTAGCAAAATCCTTCAATTCACCTTCATTATTTAGTATTTTTGGCATGCCATGCCCCTCCATGTCTCTGAACATTTTTAATGTATTTTGTAATTGCACACCCAATTTTCCATCGAAATCTGAAATTTAACTCAATAGGTCCACTACCTTCAACACATCTAGAATGTTTGTTGGGACTTCAAGATCATCCTTCATATTAGGCATCATCTTCTTGAGTGCTCCAACTCTAGCACTCCATTTACTCCGGTCATTTTGGAAGGAATTTTGAACTTCACTATACCTCTTATGGGACTCATGGATGCATTGTAGGCCTCCCAAATATATCATATTTGTGCATCAATTTTTTAACCCTATGCTTGAGGACATCATCAAAAATATTATCAGCAACTCTGGCGGTTTCCTCTTTTTCTCTGTTGACATTGTCTTTTTCAACTCGTAGTTCCACTTTCATGTGATTAATCCTCAATGCTAGGGTTTCTCCATCTTGAGATGATAATTATGAAGAAGGGGAAGGAAATTCCTTTATTGATGGGCCTACTTGCACGGTGGTCTTAATTTATTGTATTCATACAAGAGACTATTGTAACTATTGAACAATTTGTCATATTTCTTTTGGAAAATTTGTACAGTGTTTGCACTCAACATGGTAGCATGCATCGTCAATTTAGGAGCTTGAATGTGGCTGATGTCAATTGCTCTTTTCACTACAACTATCCCAATGACCTCAATCAATTTAACCACTTTGGGTTTTCCTATATTAGGAGCCATTGACCAAATTGCAAGGGTATGAAATTTGGGACTAAAACCAGAGCCAAAGAACCAATAGTCAAAATGTTCTTTAGATACAGAGGCCTTTGGATCTTTCCTAATTGCATCAAGTGTAATAGTAGAAGTAAGATTCCACCTAGGAAGTACCATTATACCACTATCCTTGACAATCTTCCTAGCCTCATTAGGAGTGACTACTACTATTTCAGTCATTATTTTGTCCTCCTTTGCCTTTTATGCCTCGTCTTGCATTGAGGGGTCCACAGTATCCTTAGCATTCTCAATTCTCCTTTTGATTTTTTGGCCCTTGAATGGGATGAAAAATTCTTTGAATTCCTTGGTTTGGACAAAGGAATCATCTACAATGAACTCCTCACAAGCCTTAACCTTGACATCATCATCAATTGCTTCATCATATTCCCCTTTAACAATTCTATCCTCGGGAACATAGGAGTCAAGAGCATAACTTATTTGAGGGGAAGGGAATCTCTTCTCCACCTCTTCATCACTAGGTACATGTTTAGTTGACTATTCATCTCCAAATTAATTTAGTAGCAAAATATTCAACCAAATGGATAGCTCCTTCACCAACCTTCAAAGGTTTTTCCTGAATAATCTAAACCTCCTGCTAATCTTTGAGAGCTTGTGCCCTAAGTTTCTATGGATGTAGTGCATAATGGGTGAACCATGTTAAATTCTATGTTGATATCTTTTGTGTTATTCTTCATTGTTATTTATAGGTTATTTAATCTACATATAGTTAATGTTTATTGCTCCAATTTTCCTAAACCCTAACAAATAGTATCAAAGTTGTGTATTTCATTTGATTGGCAAGAAACCTCTATATTTGAGTGGGAGTAATGGAAGAAGGAAAATTTAAGGTTAAGAAGTTCAAAGGCCAAAATTATCAATTGTAGAAGATGCATATGGAGGATTATTTGTATCAAAAGGATCTATGGTGGCCATTGCAAGGAAAAGCAAAGAAAGAATCTACGGTGTCTGATGAAGAATGGGAGATTCTGGATAGAAAGGTACTGGGAACCAGTCGATTATGCCTGGCACCATCTGTGGCGTTCAATATAATAGAAGAAAAAATAATAGAGGATTTGATGACAAATTTGGCTAAATTGTATGAAAAACTCTTAGCCTCAAATAAGGTGTTTCTCATGAAGCATTTGTTTAATCTAAAAATGATTGAAGGTGGATTTGTGATAGATCATTTAAATGAATTTAATATGATTACTAGCTAGTTAAATTTTGTAAAAGTAAATTGTGATGAAGAGGTGAGGGCTCTCTTGGTTTTATGTTCTTTGCTAGAAAGCTAGAATAGCTTGGTAATGGTTGTAACTCTCCTCTAGTTCAAATAGATTAAAAGTTGATGATGTTGTTGGTGTTATCCTTAGTGGGGAAATGAGATGGAAAAGCATAGGTGGGAATTCAACATCGAGTAATGTTTTGACTGTAGAGAACAAGGGAAGAACAAAGGAGAGAGGAAAAGGCCCAACAAATTGTGGGAAGTCACAAGGGAAGTCGAAGAAAGGCAAACCTAAATGCAGAGGAAGAATGGATTGTTGGCATTGTGGAAAGCCGGGACACTTGAAGAAGGATTTTTGGTCTCAAAATGGAAAACAAGGAGATAGACAACATGATGATAGTAAGGAAGCTAATGTTGCAAGTGGGTGATCCCACAGTATTGGTTTACAATTTTTGGCCAAACAAGACATTAAATTAATTTTTTTTAACTAAATCTTCACTTTCAGGCACCTATAGCTACTAAACCATGACAATTTGAAGATGATACATACTAGTGATTTGTGACATTTTTCTTGTAGATTCTAAATATATTTTTAAATTTTTTTTGGAATCAAATTGCATTTATTTTTCCATCTCCTTCAAAAACTAGTTTTTAGCAATAAACAACATTTTTAAAGAGTGATTCTCACAATAAACAAAATAAATTTTTTCTATGAAGGGTAAAATTCTAATTTTTTCAAATTTAGCTTTATAAATATGATGTCTAGCATGTTCATTTGGTTTCATAGTTTTTTATTGAATATTTTTTCTTAATCAACTTTTGAAGTTAAACCAATTATAATTTAGACAGAGGAAGACCATAAACAACATAACTTTTTTTGTATGTATCAAAATTCTTTTTTTTTCTTTTACTAGTTCGAGGACATCAATACCCAAGCTAAACATATTTTTAAATTTTTTTTTTATAATCTACTATTTTTCCACATGTGCAGAACAAAGAGCTTGAGTTTTGGTGAAAAAACTACATTTACAAGAAATGAAAAATAAATATAATAATCAAATTACTAATATTTAAAATTATACTTTTTGGGAAGCTTATAATAAGGAATACATACAAAAAAAATGAATTCATTTGATTCCCCAAAAGGTAAATCAAAAGTGGTTTTTTATTAGTATTTTGATAGGTGTAAAGGAGACTCCATTATAGGTATGGTTTAAAACTAGTGAGGTTCTATCCAAGGGGATTTGATATAAGGTGGTTTGATCAAACCCTCTTCAATTGGAATCCTTTCAATGGAAATTTTCAAGGCTTAAATCATTATATTTTCTAAAAATATGTGATTTCAACAAAAATCAAGATGTCCTAAAAAGTGTAAACCACTATTGTGGGATCACCCAAGTGATAGATTATAGGATGCTTTCATTTTGTGTTTAGTAGTGCTAATGATTCCTGGGTAATAGATTAGAGGCTTCATTTCATGCCAGACCCCATAGGAAATATTTTATAGATTATGTTCAAGGTGACTTTGGACAGGTATATTTGGGTGATGATGAACCCTATCAGATTGTTGGAAAAGGAAAGATAAAAATAAAGTTGTGGAATGGAAATGAATGGTTTCTATAGGAGGTAGGGCATGTTCTAAATTTGAGAAGGAATTTAATTTTTGTAGGAAAACTAGGTAGTGAAGGCTTCATAGTTACCTTTTTCAGAAAAAGTCGAGAAGGTCACTAAAGGTGAATTAGTAGTAGCTAAAGGTGAAAAGGTAGGAACATTAATTTATTTTGTACTGGTAATACTTATTCTACCTTAGTTGAAATACCAAAAAGGTTGCTATTGAGACAGTTATACACTTGCTATAGGCCCGACATAAACAGAATTGTGGCATCATAGACTTGAGCACATGAGTGAGAAAGGGATGAAGATCCTTCACTCTAGAAAGTTGCTACTAGGTCTAAAGTAGATTGACTTGGAGTTTTGTGAAAATTGTGTTTATGGAAAACATAAAAGAGTCTAATTTCTCAAAGCTAGGAAAGAGAAGAAGAGTGAGAAACTAGAGCTTGTGCATTCAGATGTATGAAGACCAACTCAAGTATCTTATCTTGGTGGCTCTTGATATTATGTTACTTTTATTGATGATGCAACTAGGAAAACATGGGTGTATTTCCTAAAAAAAAAATCAGAAGTATTTAAAACTTTTAAAAAGTGGAAAGCTTTGGTTGAGAATGAGACATGAAAAAAGTTGAAGTGTGTTAGATATGATAATGGAGGTGAGTATTGCGGAAAAGAATTTGAAAATTACTATTCATACAATAGAATCTATAGGAAGAAAACAATTCCTAGAGCCCCACAAGAAAATAGTGTGTCTAAGAGGATAAATAGGACCATTATGGAACGTGCAAGGAGCATGAGATTGCATGTTGGAGTACCCTTACAATTTTGGGCAGATGTTGTGCATATTGTTGTTTATTTAATAAATAGGGGACCTTCAAATCCTTTGAATGGTGCAATTCCAGAGGAGGCATGGATGGGTAAAAAGGTAAATTGGTCATTTATGAAAACCTTTGGTTGTGAAGCTTTTGTCCATGTTGATATTGAAAATAGAACCAAGCTTGAGGATAAGTCTAAAAAATGTACCTTCATTGGATATGGAATAGAATTTGCTTATTGATTATGGGATTATGAAAAGCATAAAATCATTAGGAGCAGAGATGTTATATTCAATTAGCAGGTTATGTATAAGGATCAACTGTATGAAAAGAAGCATGAATAGGCCAAAAAGGAATATGTGGTGTTGGATGAGATTCGAGAAAATAAAATGCCAGTGGTACCTGATGCTCAACAACAACAAATTTTCCCACAGACTCCTGCAAGTGTTATATGTTCTACAATGATAACTAGACCTCCAGAAATATTTTCTCCATCATTATATTCTATGTTATTAATAGATTCTAGTGAACTTGAAGGTTATCAAGAAGCAATGCAAGTAGATACCAAAAAGAAGTGGGACCTATGCATGAAAGAGAAAATGAATTCCTTTCTACATAATCAGGCTTAGAACTTAGGCCAATTATTTGTAGGTAAAAGAGAATTACCAAATAAATGGGTTTACAGGTTGAAGGAAGAAGATGGAGGCAAGAAAAGATATAAGGCCAGAATCGTGGTAAATGGTTTTGCATAGAAAAAAGGTATATATTTTGATGAAATATTTTCTATAATTGTAAAGATGACTTCTATTAGAACTATTCTAAGTATTTTGTCTACATAAGGCTTGCATCTTGAATAGCTAGATGTGAAAACAACATTTTCCATGGGGATTTGGAAGAGGAAATATACATGTAGCAACCACAGGGATATGATGTCAAGGGTAAGGAGGAATTTGTGTGCAGGTTAAAGAAGAGATTGTATGGCCTGAAGCAAGCACCTCAACAATGGTATTTGAAATTTGATAGTTTTATGGCTAAACAAGGTTACAAAAGAAGTAATTTTGATTATTGTGTTTATTTTTAGAAATTGAGTATTGACAACTATATTATCCTGTTGCTTTATGTTGATGGCATGCTTGTTGTCGGGGCTCACATGCAATAGATTAATGAAACTAAGAAAAAATTAGTAAATCCATTTTCTATGAAGGATTTGGGTGCAGCAAAAATAATATTTGGTATGAGGATCACACATGACAAGACAAATAGAAAATTATTTTTGTCTCAAAGTGAATATGTAGAGAAGGTATTGAAAAGGTTTAACATGCATAATGCAAAAGCAGTTAATACACATTTTCCCAGTCATTTTAAGTTGACTAAGGAGATGTTTCCAAAGACACAAGAGGAGGAAGAAAAAAATTCTAATATACCATATGCATCAATAGTTGGAAGCTTAATGTATGCAATGGTACACACAAGACTAGATATTATACATACAATGGGATTTGTGAGTAGGTATATGAGCAATCCAAGAATAAAAAATTGGAATGTGGTAAAATGGATTCTTTGATATTTAAGAGGTACTACTTCAAAGAAACTATGTTTTGGAGGAACAAATTATGTGAGATAAAAGGATATGTTGACTCTAATCTGGTGGGTGATATTGATAGAAGGGGGAGTACTACAAGGTGTGCTTTTACTATAGGAGGTACTAAATTCAGTGGGGTTTCAAGGTTGCAAAAGGTTGTTGCGCTTTCAACCACTGAAGCTAAGTATGTTGCTGCTACAAAAGCTAGCAAGGAGATTATTTGGTTACAATGTTTTCTAGAGGAATTAGGACAATGAAAAGAAGATAGCCCTTTATACATTGATAGCTAGAGTGACATTCATCTTGCTAAGAACTCAGCTCTGCATTCAAAAACTAAGCACATACAACTTAGATACCACTTCATCTAGTCAGTTTTGGAGGATGGACGATTGAAGTTGGAGAAAATTCACACAAGTGAGAATCCTACATATATGTTGGCAAAGGCAGTTACATGGGAGAAATTGATTTCCTCATCTATTTCTGTTGGCCTTCATGAATGATAATGGTGGACATAAGAAACCAGCCAGACCTGTAATCCAATGGGAGTTGTAAGTGTAGCAATGTCATCCAAAAGCAGTCTCCAAGTGGGAGATTATTTGGTGTGGAGCCTGATCAGTCTCCAAGTGAGATTTTGTTGATATGCGGTGAATGATCATGCAAATACTGTACAATCATAATGTACCAATGGAATTTTCTAGTTGAAACGTCAAATTTTTCTCGTTAACACATCAAATAAAAAAAGACCTTGTAAAACACCAACTCTAAAAGGTTCCAAAATGCTTGTTATAAGTGGTTGGGATGTATGTTGTGGGATGGTGTTCGTGAGATTGTAATATATTTTGCACTAGATAATAAAATCATTGGATGGCTAATTTTCTATGGATGTATCCCATATTGGGTGAAACACGTTAAATTCTGTGTTGATCTCTTTTTTTAATTATTCATTGTTATTCTACGTCATTTAATTTGCATATAATTGTTAATGTTTATTGTTCCAATCTTCCTAAACCCTAATAGTGCCTTCTCAGTGGCCTCCTTGACCTTTACATTAAATTCACCACTTTGATAATATTTTAACTTGGTCATGGCCTTCTCATAAGGATTCTCAATGTCATCATAGGGACTGACATTTACAAATGGCAATCCACTCTTTCTTTCTAGAAGTCACTGTACCGTTAGTGGAAAAATTCCTTATTATGTCATCAATATATAAAAATTGATGGGAGAACCCAGAAAAACCTGTTCTTCTATTTGCATCATTGAAAAAACCTTCAGGGTCATGATTCCTCATCTCATCAACCGACATTCTAAGGTTGGTCAACATTATTCCAAACTTCTCATAACCTTATTTGACAGTAGCAATGAAATAAGAAAAAAGAACAAAGCAGTGTTATCACCGAACCTTTCTTGGGAACTTTGAAATGTTCCTTATCCATAGAATCCAATTGCCACATAATTTTCATAAATTCCAACCTATAAGATACATATAAAGGTAGGCAGGGGTGAAACTCTAGCTCCACAAGCTCTGATCAAAGTATAGTGGGAATGTAAGAACTAGTCACCCCAATTATGAGTTTCTTTTGCTTCTTCTTTAAGCTTATTGGGGGTGTAGAATCTCCCTGATGACATTTGAAATTTTGTATATAGGTGCTACTCCCAAACTTTCCAAGATACTAAACTTTAAAGGATTGCAAAAAGAAAGATAATATGAATGTGGGAAATTTTGATCCTAAATATGAGTCCACATTTATGGGAAAGTTATTTCCTTCATTATCCTTCTACCTCTGTGTCATACCCTTCTTCTATTTTTCTTTCCCAATCCATAAAATCATGTGCATTAATAAAGAATAATGGGGAAAAGATAGATGGGCTCTACCATCCTTCAATTCAATTAGCCATTTATGCATCTTCTCAGAAATATATGCCACATAATCAAGTCCCCTGTTTGAATTCCAATTTTGAATATAAATAATCATCACCAACAATGTAGTCGGTATCCTTTCATCAAAATTGTTAGCTAATACTTGATCCAAACAATAGTAGGTAGTCTTGAAGCAGTCCTCAAATTCATCACAATCAAAAGGCTCCAAGTCCTTAGAACTGAAAGCTATCTTGTCCCTCTTTTTGTGCCTAGTAAGCACATGTTTTCTATACCCATACTTATTTTTCTCATATTCCTTACACAATTCAAAGAAATTAATACTGATAGTGTAATTAGGGTTTAACTTGAACACCTCCACAATCCTGCCTCTAGTTATGTCAAGAAGTAGGGTTCCATTCTATCTTTTTATTGTTGTATCCTTGAAATCATAATGCCTTGCTAGCTCCAACACCAAATCTACCTCAAAAAATACATTTGGTACCACCAACCTCCCAAGGTTAAAACCCCATAGGTGATGGGCTAGGCATTTAGCATACTGTTTGTTGAAGGAATACAAGAATAGCTCCTAACCACTCTAAGGTAGAGGGACCTCTCAAATTGCAGCAACATTATAAATTATCTTGCTTGTCATGACACCTTCTCGTGTAGGCCATTTTCCAATTTGGTTTCCTCCTTCAACAATATCTTGAGATTCACCTTTCATGAATTTGGAAAAATCTCTCTTTTCTCCTTTAGGCTTAACAACCTTTTTTGAAACTTTTGGCTTCGACTTAACAATGCTAGGAATTTTCTATTTTGGCTTACTAGTTTTATACTCTGAAGAAACCCACTTACAAAACACATAAATAAAACCCTCCCAAACCTTTCTCAATTCCTACCATCCTATGTGAATTTTCATAATATCAAAACCCCTTCAAACCTTAAGCACCTAGAGCTTTATGAATTAATCACTAACTCCTTGAACTAGTTGAAATTACCAAGTAACTCATAGAGAGGTGTGCATAATTTTCTTACCTGAGGGAAAATTTGTCTTCAATGCTTCTACAACTCTTCACTTGAGCTCTTCATGTTTTCTTCTTTAAATTTAACAGATTATTTTGCTTCTAACACTTTCAAATGTGAGTGAAAATGAGCCAACTACCACCTTTATGGCCAAGGAATGGAGCATCTTCACCATTAATTCCTAAAAGAAATTTCATGCAAGTGAACTACCACTTAGCTATTTAAGTTTGAATTCAAGATGTCGATCATTTTGATTTAAAACATCATTAATGGCTCCCCTATATCCTCACGCTTTCTCCTTTTTGCTTTCAGCAATGTCCCTTGATTTTTCCATGTCGCCCCTATTTGCTTTTATCACTTTTCTCTCTGAGGCCATCACTCATTGCCATTTTGGCCTTCACCTTCCTAAATGGATCCACAATGAAAAGAAACTAGCAATGGGATAAATATTCCATCGAATATTCCTAATATCTCATCGCTCATCACCAATGTGTTCTCAATGCTCCAAACTGTAACCATGATGCCTTAAGATGAAATGATGGACAAAAGGTTTAATTGTCCATCGCTCATTGCCGATATTAATTTACCTTCGCTTAAGTCATTAGCAATGTAAGGAACACTTGCAATAAGATCTTAGCCAATAGATTAAAGATCATCCTCATTTTCTTCCTTCATCATTCATCATTGGGAGGAAAGTCCTTCGAAAGAGACTTCCAGCAATGACTTGGACCCCAGTGAGGAAAACCTTCATTAACATTATCCATCACTTATCACTAATTTACCTTACAATGGCCGAACCACATTAGCGATGGAAGAAAGGTGGCGATAGGTCAATATTTTTCCACATCTCCTAGTTGCATGATCAATGGTTATGTCCAGCTTCGCTCCCAATAGAAAATCAATTAGTGATACATTGCTTTGAAAAAAAAGGCTATAACCTTCATCGCTCATCACCAATAGGAATATAGATGACAAGAGATAATGAGTGATGGGAAATGGGTGGGGTGACACAAAAGGTTAAAAATCATCACTCATCACCAGTTTGGAACTTAAAGCACCAAAACAATTAGCGATGTAAGAGTGGCCATGAATACAAAAGAAAAGACTTCACGTCATGCATTGCTAATATGAAACTTAAGGTTGTATGCCCATCCAAAGTGAGTAATTTACAAAGAAAAAGGTCCATCTCTCATCATTGATTTAAAACAAGTGGTCATGAAGCAATCCACAATAGGTGATATGCCGAGTAGTAAGCATGAACTTAAGTGGGAACAATTAGGACATGCTCATAAGTTATTTTTCAAAGAGGGGCCACGTAGGCAAGATGAGAGATGGGGACTTAAAAGGACTTAAGACCATACTCGACCAAGGATACAAGATACAATATTTGAGAACCCCAACTTTATAATATATCAAACCCAAGACTAAAATAAATGGGAAAATACCATATGATGTGGCAAATAGGAAACCTAAGCAAAAGAGGTCGGTGACCACATGAGTACATAGGCATAATTTGTTACTTAGACAACCAGGAACCAACCATAGAAAGTCAACAAAAAATTAGACCAAGGAGCAATGACTAAAATTGAAGGGAAAATGTTAACATAAACCCTAAACCCCTATGATAAAAACCCCAACCAACAAACAAGAACAAGACCAATGAAACAACCAAATAGTTTCACAGGTTAGTGGAACATAAAATTTTTGAAGGTTCCACCAGTGGCTCTGAATGGGGACGCATGCCTCTTATAGGCATGATGAGATTTTAGATCTCATGGTTGAAGCAGACCAAGCATAAAGGACCAAAAAAACCAAGGACCTACCCATAAAAGGAAAAAAGACCAAACCCAAAGAAAACCAAACCTATCTATAGAATATACAACATTTACAATGTACATGGAGCAAAACATATTTCAAGAGAAATATGGGTTCAATAACTGTCCATGTGCTAGCAGTTCAAGAAGTTCACTTGTCAAACTTTGGAGAAAATATGAATCCTCGCCATGTGTATTTGATACTAGATAGGGGCCTAGCCACAATGCTTCAAAATTCCCATGCTTACTCTTATCCCGAGCTCTAGCATTCCACACCATTACCATGCTTCCTACTTCAAATTTTCTGGGAGAAGCCTTTTAAGCATATAAATTCTTAACTTGCAACTTCATCTTAGTATTTTTGTCATGAGCTTATCTTCTAGTTTCATCTAATTGTATTAAGGCATCAACTCTATACTATATTTTATCACGTATATCACCATCATATTCTTGTACAAACTTGTACATTTTTATCAAGTTGTTCTAAGGTAGTATAGCATCTAAACCATATACAAGAGAAAATGGAGAATTTCCAATGGCTTTCTTGAAAGTAACCATTTCCGACCAAAGTGCAACCTTCAGCTTTGAATCCCATGCCTTCTTATTCTTCTCAATCACTCTTTTGATTATCTTCATCAAACTCTTGTTACTTGATTCTATTTGACCATTCCCTTGATGATGATAAGGGGAATAATAAGATATTTGTATTTCATGCTTATCATATAAATCCTTGAAATCATCATATCTAAAACACATAGCATTGTCAGAGATAATGTTTTTTGGGACTCCAAATCTGATTAAGATGTTATTCATCAAGATATCAATCTCCACATTTCTTGTTTCCTTCTTGGTGGGGATTTCTTCCACCCACTTTGTAAAATAATCAGTTACAACAAGAATCCAAGAATTTCCCCCATTGGATTTCTAAAATATTTCACCAATGAAGTCTATACCCCACTATTGAAAAGGAGCCTAGACTGAAATGGGCCTAAGTGGAAAATTCCTTGAAAATTTTAGCCTTCCTAAAAATATTTGGCAGACATCACAAGTTTTAACAAACTTGTGGGCATCTTTGAAGACTAAGGGACACCAAAAACTTTCCCTCAAGATCTTGTGAGCAATATTTTTAGCCATGTAGTGGCTGCCACATACTCCATTATGCATCTCTTGCAAGAGTTCCAATGCCTTCTTTCCATCAACACATTTTAGTAACACACCCTCTAGGCTTCTCCACCAAATCTCATTATCAATTATGACATACTTAATACCTTTCAACTTCAAAGTTCTCTCATTATTATCCATATGCTTGAGACATTGCATAGTCTGCAAATACTGAACAATTCGTTTGTACCAACCACAAGTTTGCATGTCACATATAGGTGCAACATCTACACAATCAACTTGATTTACTTGGTTGGCCTCCAGGTTGGTTTTAGCCATGAAATTAGCTATACCTTTCCCTCTTACCAACTTGTTAATTTTAACATCAATGTTAAACTCCTCGATCCTCTTGATCCATCTGCACCTCCTACCTGTGGTCTCTTGTTGAGTGAATATATGTTTCACTGCAACACTTGGAACAAAATATATGACTGTAGCTCCCATTAGTTATGTTTTGAAATTTTTCATAGCCTTGACTAATGCATAGGACTGCTTCTCAATCATATCATACTTGAGTTTAGTGGCCTTCAAATATTTTCTAAAAAATGAAATTGGCTATTCAAAGCCCTCATCATTTTTCTCTAATAACACAACAACAATTGTATGAAAAGATGCAAAGGAAAAAATATGCATTGGCTTGAAAAAATCTGGAGATTTCAGCATTGAAGCCCCCTTGATGGTTTGTTTTATACTTTTAAATTCTTGACTAGGATCCTCACTCCAAATCACTTTCTCTCCCTTCTTCAACAT
Organism: Sequoia sempervirens; assembly: GCA_007258455.2. Lineage (NCBI taxonomy): Eukaryota > Viridiplantae > Streptophyta > Pinopsida > Cupressales > Cupressaceae > Sequoia > Sequoia sempervirens. The sequence continues at coordinate 643,608,007 of VDFB02000003.1, forward strand.
CTTAGAGATAGGATGGGTAATCTTTGTAAATTTCGTTACAAACCTTCTTAAGAAATTGATCTAACCAAAGAATGATTGGGTACCTTTGGAATTCTTTGGCTATGGAATTTTGTCTATTGTAGCCACTCTTTTAGGATCAATTATGATTCCTTCTTTAGACACAATATGTCCCAATAGCTTCCCTTCCTTTACTCCCAACACACACTTCTTGGGATTCAATGAGATCCCATATTCTAATGCTTTCTTAAACACTTTCTCCAAATGCATACAATGACCCTCTTCCTTTTTACTGTATTCAACCATATCATCTTGGTAAATAACTAGAAATATGTCTATAAATTTAGCAAATGACATGACCATGACTCTCTAAAAATTATCCCCTGCATTTGTCAATCTAAATGGCATTCTTATATAGGCATATATTCCCCACGGAGTTGTGAAAGTTGTCTTATACTACTCTAATTATTTGACTACCACTTGATTGTAGCCTGAGAATCCATTCATCATGAATAATAGCTCACATCCAATTACCTTTTGTAGCATGGGCTTTATGTTAGGTAGTGGGTAATTGTCCTTCAATGATGACACATTCAAGCTTCTAAAATCCACATATATCCTAATGTCACCATTTTTCTTTCTAACTAGAACCAAGTTTGAAACCCACATTGAGTGTCTAATGGGATTGGTAATCCTATCATCCCTTAATTTCATGAGTTCTTCCTACATCTTAGGTTGCAGTGTGGGGTTTATTGGTCTCTGCTTTTGCTTGAAGGGCTTGGCATCTAGCTTCAAAGGTATCTCATGCTAAAATAACTCTTCTCTATATGCCTTTAGGTCATCATAAGACCATACAAATGCAAGTCTATATTTTCTCAACAAAGCAATCAACATTGCTTTTACTCGAGGTTTCATCTTTTTTCCAATGTAGAATTTTTCTGGATCATTCTTTGTTCCTAGATTTACTTCTTCAAGATCCTCTTTGTGAGTGGATGTCTATTTTGCACTGCTTCTATTAGGTCCATCAAAACCCTTTCTAATGCAACCAACCCTTTTGGAATTTTATTAGTTTTTAGCTGAATGATCTCATTTCCAAATATTGTTTCCTTACTATCTACTTCCTCCACAAAGGCTCCAAAATCAATTTATTGACCCTCATATTCATCCACATTGCAGGAATCTCAAGATATCTTCATCATCATTAAACACCTACTAGTTCTTTATGTTGTCAAGAACTAAAGGTCTGACTTACACTTCAACTTTTGAAATGCCAAAAAAAGTAATATCATCTAGTAGGACAACAATGTTGGCAAGTAAATCTACCACTTGGTTATTATTCATGTCCAACCAGTCAATACCAAAGGCATCAAACTGCTTAATTGAATCTCAAACAACATTTCTATACTATCTCAACCTAGTGTTTTTTGATGCATACTTTGACCTAACTTGACAAACCACAAGTTATAAATCTCCAATAACTCTTAACTTTTTAATTCCATGTTTCTCAACTAGTTTTAACCCTAGTAGCAAGGCTTCATATTCAACTATGTTGTTTGTGCATGCAAACAGTAATGAAAATGAAAAATTGAAAGTTTTACCACTAGGAGAGATGAGTATTACCCCTGCACCAGCCCCTTCCTTTGAGAAAGTATCATCAAAACACATATTCCACAAAGTCATCATTATTAGCTTGTTGTAGTAATTCCTTCTCGAGGGGTGTGGGTTATTTTTATTCTTCCTCTTATAACTCCTCAACCCTGAAGTTATCCATATTCATGTCTACAAAGTGCATTCTATTTGCTTCATCCCCAAATTCAATGATATGTGGAGCTCTTGGATTCCTCACAAGCTTGATGTCCTTTCCCTCAATAGGAAAATTTGCAAAGGACATGTTACATTGCATGCAACCTCCCATGGAGGCACTCCATTTTCTAGATAATAACATACCATAATTGGGTGGGATGTCCACCACAACAATGCTCATGATAAGCTCCTTGTCAGGAGCATCTTTAATTACTCTTATGACTATAATTTCTATAGAATCCATGGTATATAATTTATCATATGCATAATTGATCTTCAATCCCATTTCCTTCATGATTTCTACCGGCATGATGTTAGATGAAGTTCTTGAGTCAATCATATAGTTCTTTAGGAGCTTACCATCAACAATTAGAGTTACATAAAATGGATCAATGTTACTTGGGAAAGTTTTCAAAGTACTACCCAAGTAGATCTAAGGGAATTCACCAATGTTTCTCTCCATCACTTCTACACTCACTTTATTTCCACTCACTAGAGGCTAAGTAGACACCCTTTTATCTTCACAAGCCTTAGTGGCACTATTGATGAGGGGCATTGCCTTCTAATTATGTTCTTCAATCCTCATCATTTCCATTAAAGGAACTATCACCTTAACTTGGGAAAGTAGTTGAAACATGTCAATGGATTATATTGTGGGTGTTCATAAGGGACCACACTTTCTTCTCCATTCTTGTCCTTCTAGTGCTTAGAGTTCTTTTCATTCTCTTTCTTCTCTTGTTTATTTTCTTGATCAATAGTTGACTTTTGAGTCTTCACCTTAAAAATTAGAGCAACAACTTCATCAAACTTCCTGGCTGCATTATCTTTATCGAAAAAAATCTTAGGTCCCTTAATTTCCTTAGCTTTGACCTCTTCCCTTTTAAACTTGGAAAATTCTTCTATTTTAGTCCCTTGTTTCTTAGCACATTTTCTCTTTCATAAACTTGCTACCTGGATTACTTTGGTCACAATTAACAATTCTATTCCTCAGGTTATGAGTGTTCCTAGCTTGCTCTACCAATGTTGTTTTCATTTGTTGATAATCCTCACCAAAAGGTTTTCTCAAGGACACACTCATTTCATCTATTTCCATAACACATATATTTTCCCCAACCTCTTCATCCTCATTAGGGAAAATTTGTTGATGATAAGATTCTAATTTTTTTCTTTGATAGTCAGCATCCACTTCATGTGACTCTTCATTTGAAGAACATTCCTCATCAAAAAAAAATGATCTGTGCATAAGCACATGTACTTCCACATCATTCTCCTCCATGGGATCATAGTCATCAGATTGAGTTTGTTCTTCTTCAAACTGTCTTGCTACTAAACATGTTTGAGAAGCATGTGGGAGTTGGAAAAAAAAACACCAAGTTGTTTCATCTCTGAAATTCACTGAACTCTTCTAAAGAGTATTAGGGGGAACTTTGTTTTGTGTGTTCTTCTTACTGTTCTGAATTGGCTTCACATTGTGCCAATTCATGTTATAAGGATGGTCCTGCAACCGAGCAGGCCTTTCATTTTTCTGAAAGCTTAGCTTATCATTTGTAAGTCCTTTTTCTTTCCTGGCAAGTCTATATTTGATATCTTTCATCGATATTGCAACTTTATCAATCTTATCTTCTAGTGAAACTCCCTTTTTTCTAGAATGCTTGCCTTTTTTCTTTGGGTTCTTCAAAATTTTAACATCATCTCTTCTCCCAAGTTTACCCATTTCTCTCTTGATATTTTCAAGATGGACTAACATCTTGAAAGCTTCTCTTAAGTTTTGAGGATTCTTATCTAACAAGAGGTAGCTCATATTTGCATCAAACACATTACAATAGTTGACTAAACACACATTATCATTTAGTCTCAAATTAGAAGGTAATTTTTTCATGTCCTTCTGAAATATTCTATTAAAGTCCACAAATGTCTCATTAGAACCTTCAAAAATATTATTGAATTGATTTAGGAGGAATCTTGCATCAATTTTATCACCATACTGCTCTCTAAACACCCTCTTAAATTCTTCCCAAGAACCAATACTCTTAGCTAGAAAATCTTTGTACCATTCTCTAGCATCTTCTATGAGTGATTACATGAAAATCTTCATCATCACATCCTCATCCTCCACCTCACACTTATCCATCACATTGGAAAATGATTTTAGATGGTCCTCACCACTTATTGCATTATTTCCAGATAACTTAACCAAGGTAGTCTTGATGTCCTTAGGGAATTGATTTGGATAACTAGGAATCCTAGCAAAGTACAATTACTGATATCTATCCACTTCCAGTGGTCTCTTGGTGAACTGGTCTCTTCATTTATTATGGGGTTCATTATCTTTTTGATCATGAGATTGCTTGTTACCTTTTCCATTTCCACCCCCACCATTACCACCACCACTGCTTTTACCTCCTCCACCACTGCCTCCCTCTCCATCTCCAAAGTGGGTGTTATTTTTATGATTACCTCTGCCTCCACCACCTTGACCTCCACCACCACTTCCACAAGGAATATGTCCATATGATTTAGTCTTATGTGGATAAAATTTAGTATGACCAATGCTTGAAGCTCCTCGATCAAGGATAGAGGTTTTGAGGAAAGCAATCTTCCTTTCTATTTCTGCATTTGAAGCTTCAATTTCCATTTTATTCAATTCTTGCTACAACTTTTCATTATCTAGTTGCAACCTTAATATTTCAGGATTAGGAGGCACATTTGATGGAATGAATTTGGTCTTACCATTTTTGGTGGAAGTACTAGTAGATGAAGTATTTGTATATGTATTTGTATTAGTCTTCTTATGTTGGCCTATAGGTTTATTTCCATGATCTACAAGCTGAGATTTCTTAATAGCAGCAGAGGGATCTGTGACTTTAGTTGTTGTAACAGAAGTAGTATAAGTACTTGAAATATACATTCCCATAGGAATGGTTACCTTAGGAGAATCAGGGATCATATTAGTAGCAAGATTTAGGAGGATCTTTAGGAGTTTATTGCTCGTTCACTGCCTATCTCCTTTTTTCTACCCTCTCCCTTAGGGAATCTCCATCTAACATATTTTTCCTTATTTTCTCCTCTCTTTCCTTTGCTTGTCCCAATTCTTCTTCCCTAATTCTATCCTCCTCTTCTTTGGGTCTATTCTCTTCTTCTTTCAAGGCTTGGATATCCTTTTTTATATCATGTTCATCCTCCAGGACATCCTCAAAATCACTAGGTTCAGGAATATAAAAGGTAAGATTCACTAGATCTCTCTCAGAGGAATGGTGTGAGGCTCTACTAGGGGATCTACCTCTTGGATTAAAGTTATCATCATTAAAAATAGATATACCCCCAAGAGTTGCCCCTCTAGATGGTAATTCATTTTCCTTTTCTCAAAATTCCCACCTCTCTTCCTCCTTTGACATTTCAAGGTGACTATCAAGGATTTCATTAGTGGGAAAACCTTGTTTGTATTAGGAACACCAAATTTATATGCCTCTTCATGATAATTTTCATTCTGAACATTTTCATTTAAATTAGGAGATGCACTAGCAATATTTTCAGTAGACTTACTTGATTCAACATTCTTTGCTTTCTAGGTAGACTATTTGTCCTTTGATGGATTAGATTCTAGCTTTTGATCATGATGTTTCTTCATATAGCTTTTGGTTCTTATCATGGTGTCAAATTTATTTTTCAAAGTTCTCCTTCTCTTTCCTTCCTTGAGGATTTAACCTTGCACTAGGACAAGAGACTTTAGAGTCACCACCCACTATATTGGGAAATAAAAATAGATCACACTTTGGAGATGCACTCACAATCTCAAAGAAGAATTTTAATATAACCTAACATGAAATAGAAAATTTAACCAAAATTTTATGCATAACCTAGGCATGAGCTATTGATGAGAATTTTTATAAATTATTCTCCAAACATTGAAGAACAATGAAAATAATTGACTCTAACTATACCAGATCTGACCTAGAGACGTTGGACTAACATTGTCCCCAATAGAGTCACCAAACTATTGGTTGTTTTTAATGAACCAAACTTGGTCTTACAATTGTCTATGAATTTTCCATAATTCAATGATCAACAATTATGAGGATTGGCCAACAACCAGGTGAAAGCATTTTAGGATTTCCCTCTACACTTTGAGCTCTATAGGACCCGAGAGGGTGATCCCTACAATGTACTTAATGATACTCTTGTGCCATTTATCACAAAAAATTTAAATAATAGATACATTCTCATAGATTGCAAATTAGATGAAATCCTTAAAGAATCTAGCTAATTCTCGATTAAATAATCATCTAAAGAAGAGAATGGATGATCTCTCATGAAAATTTAAAACATTTTAAGGTGTATGAATGATTTTCTTTAAGAATTTGTTCTTTGAAAGGCAGGGCCGACTAAATGACTTCAAAGTTAACCAAATTAATAGAACATTGTCTTATCCATTGGGTAACAAATTCAAAATTGAAATAAACTGTAAAACAACAATGACTATTCTTAGCATTCACAAACTATTGTGATATTTCATTACAATAAAATAACTAAAATCTCCTAGAATAGAAACTACTTATCAAATCCTCATACTTAATCACACAAATCTATGATTTCATTAAATCAGTTTAATTAATTCCTTGAATTAAAGTAGAGAAAAAATCATACTTTCAACCAAAATGATTGAAGACCAAAAAAAATGATCCTTGATCATTTTTATCAATAATTCACATGAAAAAATACAGAAGGAGAGAATCTATTTCAGAATTTGCACTTTCTTATTCAAATTCCATCACTATTGTAAAACCAATATGCCTATTACAAAATCGAATTCAGACCTAAGGGTCCACACTAATTCTATTTCTTTGTGCTTGAATTACAAAATTCGTTTACATGAGTTCACAAGCTCTTTCAACCAAACACCCGTGCAATTGGCCTTGAATTTGATTTTATAAGAACAAGGGAGAAAACAAGATTTGGGCCAAATTACACATTTAGTCACATTTACATTTGACTTACATTTCGATTTCAATTTCAAAAAATTCCCAAAGTAGTTATATTTTCATTTTCAAAAGGGGGAAATCACATGAAACAAAAATTCCTTACATATCGTTGGAGAAGATAGTTCCTACCCTCCAAAGGGCATCTTTTATTGTTTTAGTAGCACCAACCATGAGCAAAGAATATTTTCCATGAGAAAAATTTTATTCCATGTGCCCACCAAAATTAGTAGAAAATATAGCATAAAAGCAATAAAAGAAGAAAAGTAGAGACCATGTCCAAGTCAACACACCCTATCATCAATTTCATAATTGAAAGGAGATAATACTTTACAATACTTCTATGATTAGTGTTCCTAACCTATTCTAAATCATGCAAAAAAAATACAAAAATAAGGAAAAGACACAAACCACCTCAAGATAGGGCTATGTTAAACTTAAACAAAATAAATACAAACAAGTAGATTTTTACCTTGTTCAAGCTGCTCCTTGGTTGGCCCTTTAATGAGTGATGTTTTGTGTGCTCCTTTGATGGAAAGGTGGATGAAAATGGATTCAAAATTCTCTAAATGAGATGAGATATGCAATGAGCCATGTGGGTAGTGAGATGGATGAATGCAAATGCAAGATATCAAAGCTTCAAAGCATGCAACAATGGAGGTTTTGGAGTGTAAGAGTGCAAGTATGAAAACTAGAGCTTGAGTGAGAATGCAAATTATGTGAATTCCTAATGAATGATAATGAATGAAAATCATCCATTTTAATTGAGAATTTTCTAGAGAATTCAATGGTCAAGATTGAGCCAACATGGCCAAGATGGAGGGCTATGGTGAGTTAAGGACTCACAAGCCCTCTCATCTTGCCATGTGGAAATGAGATGGAAAAAGGACATGGTGAGGTGGAGAGAGTACAGGTGAGGTGGAATTACTTGCAAGTGCCTTGGGATGAGGAGAAGATTTCCTCAAAAAGGAACTTCTTGTCTCCATGCGGGAAGGATGTTGACATGTGAGGAATTTTAGAATTCCTCACACATCATCATGAGGAAGAGAGAAGTTGTTGGAGGAATAAATGTGAATTTTAAATTCACATGATTGAAAAGGATAAGGTGGTTGGGAGAATAAATGTGAATTTTAAATTCACATGAGAAGCACCTTGTGGATAAGACAAGGTTCTTATGAAGGAAGTTGAAAAGTTATCCACAAGGTCCTTATAATGGAATGTTCTTGACCCCATGTGACTGATGTGACAAGTGACGAGTTCTAGAACTCCTAACAACTTGCATGGGGAAGAGAAGAGTCTTGGAGGGATAAATTTGAATTTTAAATTCACATGGGGAAGAGGGTCTAGGCTAAATGTGGAAATTGTGAAGGTTGGCCAAAAAGGTATGCTAAATGTAGCAATGAGATTAGATTAATGTTGTGCAAACAGGTGATTAAGAAACTTAATGAGGGATTAGAGGCAAGTGGGAGAATATGGAGGATGTGACATTAATCTTAATTAAGGTGTGCACATCCTAATCATGGATTAATTAAATTAGTCCAGATTAGAAGAGGGTTATGGAGGATGTGACAAGGAGAGAGAAAAAGAAGAATTTAAAATTGATTTAACTCAAAAAGGTCAAATGACTAAATTAAATAAATTGATATGTTTATTTAATTTAGAGAGGATAAGATGAAAGGGAAAGTATTTAATTGTTAAATTAAATACTTTAAGAACCTTAGGGAAAGGGTAGATATGAATTAAATAGATCATTTAATTAATATTGATGAAGTAGATGGATAAGGGAGATGAATTTGACCATATGGAAGTGGTCAAATTTGGATGTCTACATTTTGCGCCTCTTCAATAAATTGTTAGAATAATAGTGTTTCAAAGAAAAGAAAATGAAGATGACTCTATAGAGGAAGCAACTAGAGAATGATGCCCCAACATGGGAGAATTTGCAGGAGCTTCCCAAACGAAGAAAATAAAGGGAGATTCCCCAATCTCATAAGGGAATGAACATGATGGAGGAATGGAGGAAAATGGTAGGGTATGCACCCTCAAGAGGGCAGTTGGGGAAGAAAAAGGGGCCCTAGGAAACTTATTGATATGAGGAAATGGAAGGCACAGTTGGATAGAGCTTGAAAAACTATGAAGATTGGCTTTTGAATGGAGTCAAACGGACACACGGTTTGCAAATGGTGGACCCAGGAAGTTAGAGGATTGGTTGAATTAAAAGAGGTTTAAATAAAGGGTAAAAATACCCTTCACTTAAAAAAGTGAAAAAAGGAGGGAAAAAGTTATATAAGGTAATTTGAGAAATTACCACTCCTCATTTGCACACCTAGCAGTTGAGTGAGAAAGGGCAGAGGAGAGGAAGGAGATGAGGAGATGAGGATGTCAGATGATTATGACTTGGACATCATCCATCGGGGCAATGAGGTACAACAGTTTTACCATGAGTGTGCAGTTCCACTCTAGATTAGATTCAAAACCCTCTTTGTGATTTTAAGAATTTTATGATGTATTTTTAAGTTTTAATGCTTTTTGAAAATATGGGTTTTGGGATTGGGTGTAGTTTACAAAAATGGGTTGGCGGAAAATTTTTGATTTCATCGAGTGGGTAGGTAGAATCGCTTGTGAGAGGTGGGGGAAAGGGGGGGTGAATTTTCCCAATGAGAGGGTAAA